>JAFREQ010000082.1:1200000-1600000 GCA_025331565.1 Holacanthus passer | reverse complement strand
AAAAAGAGACTAAATAATGCTCAAATAAAATGAAGCAAATAAATAAAATCAGAGAAGAAACAGGCTTAAAATGCTGAATATTTTTTTCTGAGCTTTGGTCGTGCAACAAAGTAAAAAAAAAACCCCAAAAAAAAAAACCTCTGCAGCAATAAGACAAAAATATGAATATGCATGTTCAGTTCCAGATTCAGCATTATGCAGCAACAGTCTGACAGTGAAATCCATAATTCAAAAAATCCAACCAAAACAGATAAGAGACAAACATCCAGAAGACTGATTATACAGGGTAAAGAAAGACAACAAATAAAGGTGGGATTAGTTGCAGTCTAGACAGGCCAGGCGCTGCATAAAACATCCACAATACCAAAAAAAAAAAAAAGACAAATCTGCAGGATTCTTTAAATTACTCACAGCAAGAGAGCTCATTTACATAAACTGTTTTCTAATCCTGTTATCTCAAGCTTGCCAATTAGTTTTTTGTGCCACAACGAGGTATCAAACTTTTCTTATCTCCGGGTCACGACTAACTATCTTGTTATCCGATGAAACTGAAAACAGTTTTGTCAAATCGTAACTTCAGATCTCGAGATCGACATCAGAGCGGCTCGAGGTGCCGCCGCCCCTTTATAGTCCAACTCGCTGAAGAGAAACCAAAGCAGTGGAGGCGCAGTCGGAGGAAACGATTGATCAGCGCTTCACATTCTGCTTTAATCAGGGTGGAACATGCAGAAACTGCACCAAGCGTTTCTGTTACAGATAAAATTCAAAGTTCACTTGAACTAATGGCTTTCTTATTTTGCTGTCTCGAGATAATGAGATTACCAAAGCTTGATGTTGAGAAAATGGAGCTTGATATCTTTGGGTAATGATAATTAATTTGAGAAGATCTACTAGTAAGAGAGAGACAATGAGTCTGAACACAAAATTCACTCCCCAAACTTAGTGGCGATGCCTCATGATGCGCTTTAAAGAAATAAAACCTATTTTCTGCTTGGTTTGGTCTTTTTAGTTGTTTTTCATGGACCATAAGGTCTAGTGGGCAGTTTTTGTGACTAGTGTTAGTGTTTGCATTCTGTGTTAATGAATCCATCTTTAATATGAAGAAAGATTTCTTTATGCTTTTGTGACAAAATTACAGAAATTAATTTATTGTCCTCATCCTCCCAAACTTTCTGGATCTAAGCTGCATGGATGATAAGATAGATGTATGATTAGATGATTATGATTAAACATGTTGACGGATTTCTTTGATGAAACTGGGCTTTTTTACTATTATTATTTAAAATTTTGCATCTTATTCTTCCTGGATTTTTGCTGCCACGTTACTATAGTACATTATTTATAGCGTGAAACCATCTGCAGGACTTTTGTGTCTTCTGTAAAGATTCAAACGTAAAGGGGGGAACTGTGGGTCGGAGGAGCTCACAGACGAGTCGATGCACGAATTTCCCAAATCTCAACATTTCGTTGTGTCAAATGAGCTGACTGGGTTAGAAGGCGGGTTTTAAACATTGCTCAACTTGTGGTAAGAATAGGCGAGCTTTGAGTGACGCCAGCCCAAACCAAACGCCTACAGAGAAGAACCACATAGCTAAACTGTACACACATGACTGACCAGGCTGAAACAAAATGACATAAAATAGAGTTTTGATCTGAGCCATTTTCTCTGTAATTACTTGTTAGTATGAGAAACTGAACACAGTAAAAAAAAAACGAACACATCATTGCTCATCTGAGATTAAAAACTAAACTGTGCTCCACGGACTACATTACTTTTTTAATTTCTCACCCATTTTCTCTCCTCTTTCCCTCCTTTGCCTCATCTTCTTTCCCTTCATGTTCCTCCCCCTCCTCCTCTTCCCTCCATTCTCACCTGTCCTCTCATCTCCAGTTCTTCCTCCTTCTCTCATCTGCCCCTCTTTCCACCCACATCGCTTCTTCTCCTCGGTTATTCAGTGCTGCCTCCCTCCTCTCTCCTCTGCTATCCCTTCATTTTATTTTTACCTCCTCATCTTTCCTCCTCTCCTCTCCTCCTGCGTGAAGTGGTTGCTGTTTGTTTGAAGTCGAGGCTTATTGAGCTCAGGTCTGGAGAGAGCAGCGCTACGTCAATACTGCACACACACACACACAGAGAGAGAGAGAGAGACAAACACCCTCTCCTCTTCCTCCCTCTCTTCTCCCTTCAACGCTGTCACACACACACACACACACACACACACACACACACACTGCTCAGTCATCAATTAAGGGTGTGTATAGATCTCCCCCTGCAGCAGCGGTGCTTGTTTGGTTTCTACATTGTTTTCTGTTCCAGCTCATACATCTTTGTCTATGACACACACAAACACACACCACCACCTAAACACACCAACATACAGCTACAAGCCTTTTTCACCACGACGCAGGATGTTTTCCTACAACCTTCTGAAAAACTTTGAATTTCGAAAAATGTCTGGTTTGACGTTTAAATCGATGGTTTTTAATTTATTATTGGTCAGATTTGTCTAATTTACAAAGTTTTTGAGATTGAAAATAAAATGTACAAAAAGGAACCTTCAGGTCCAAGTGCAACAAGTGCAAACACGAATATAGCATCCTCAGAAAAGCGCACACACACACAAAGACACACACACACCCATATCATATATCTCATAACACAGACCTCTTCACGGATCCTGAAATCTACCAGCGATGCAATGAATCATGGGAGCACTGGGACATGAGTGGAATTGGTCCGACAGCTGTTGGGTGGTATTGCAGCGTGTGTGTGTATGTGTAGGTTTGTGTAGGGGTGTGTGTGTGTGTGTGTGTGTGTTTCTCCATATCTAAATGTAGGACGAGGTCAGCAGGTGACAGCAGAAAAAGCTACAACACTTGTCTTCCCCTTAAAAGCACAGAAATGGTTTCTACCCAACATGCATTAGGTGTGCTCACATGACTGCACACACACCCACACACACACACACACACACACACACACACACACACACACACACACACACACATACAGTGAAACCCAGTCACTTATTGTATGTAATATTTTGGTAAACTCTGAAGAAACAGTAATACATAAAAAAATATGTCCTAAAGGTTTGTTTTCTTCTGAGTTTTACCTTAAATGTTGTGTTTAGATACACACACACACACACACACACACACACAAACAGACATTTATCTTCATTCGGACCTTAATTTTGAAAAATAAACACAAACAGCAAACCTAAACCTGCCTCCTCTTCTTCAGCCTGGACGCTTACAGTCTGGCTGAAGTGCCATAAAGCAAGGCACTACATCTGCACCAGCTCCAGGTTGTGACTGCTCTGTAGCCGAGCCCAACCTCTGACCTCTGACCTCCCCTGTGGAGGCGGCAGAGCGGAGACGAGGCAGAATTTCCCCACAGGGATCAAGAGAGGATCACATCGCATATTCATGGTTCAGCAGAGAGTCGGGGATAAAAGCATTCACCATAAAGCATATGGAGAGAGAGTGACAGAGCGGTCGAGAGAGGACGAGATAAACAGAGAGAGAGAGAGAGAGAATATGTTTGTAGGTGTTTACATCTAAAATTCTCCTTGAATTTAAAGTATTTTTCTTCGCAGCTCTGCAAGGCTTTCTGTGTTTGTTCAACTGAGCTCCAAAGTGGAGAAAAACAACCAAGGCTGTTCATCTGTGTGTGTGTGTGTGTGTGTGCACAGTGTGTGTTTCTGCATGCATATGTATGAGGAGACAGATGGGATGTAATTTAAACGTTACCTTGTACAGATGCACATTTTACCCTTCACACACACACGAGATGCCTCAGTATGAAACCTGATGGATGAAATACACACTGAACTACTGTTATAAAGTACTGATACACTAAAAGTCATTAGTTACAAAAATAGTATCATCAATACTGAAATAATGCAGTATAGTCACTGAAATACTGTTCAACACAAAACTAAAATATTGTCAGAAACTCTGCTCATGTATGGAGCAGAATATTATAGCTGAATATTTATAATACACATTATTTATATATCTATATGACTGGATGTATCATTGTTTTCATTTTCGATAAATATCCAACACCCAAAGCTCATTTTTGCAGGTCAATCTGAAATTTCTGGCAAGAGGCAATTTTATAAACCAGATAATCCACTCCAAGGTGAACAGATACTGAAAAACACTCTCTGCACTGTGTATGATTTTTGAATAACAACTCAGCTTCTTCATTCACGAAGTAAAGTAGGGGTAATTGTTGGACATGTAATAACTCGAGTAATGACGCATCTTGTGCTTGTTGGTTAAGACTTGTAAAAGAACTGTGATCGCAGTACAAATACTGCAAACAGAAAGTCAAAGCATCAGTCCACATTGACCCTTTTTAAAATCAGAAACAAAAAAACGCTTTACGCGCAGCTTTGCTTTCCGGAGCTCAGCTTTGACGTGCGTTGCTGCTTGTAGCTGCAAAATAGAACTGGGTTTTGGTTCTGTGTTGTGTTGCAGTGACGCCACTAGTCAATCACAACAGTGTGTGAAACAAAACTGTGTTGTTTCTGAAATTCAAGCAAAACTCAGTTGCATTCTTTGACTTACATATTCTGGCGCTTTGCAGCTGCCCTGTCTGCACAAATCCACTGTTGGACTTGAATGCCAAATACAAACGCTGACCACACCTTCTCCGTTCCACATGAACATCACATTACTTCCTGCGTTGCCAGTGAACGTAATCAATATTTTGAAACTGTCTCGGTGTTTCTTCGCCAGGTTACATTTGCTAATGCACTAATACTGTCACACGCTCCTGGAAACCAGAATGTTTTCTTGCTGCTTTACAAAATAACACCACATCAACAATTCAGGTGCTGTTGTTGCCATAGGATATTACTGCTCCCTCCTTCTCCCTCTCCCTCTCTAATCCATACATATATCCCAGTGGACAGCAGACTGGGAAACTGTTTATCCAATCACAGCTGCTCAAAATTCCTCACCTTCTCCTACAAAACCTACCTTCACTGGTGAATATAAATGCCTAGGACTGCGTGTGTGTGTGTGTGTGTGTGTTGTGGTGGGGGATGCTTAGCAAACACTGCAGAGCAAGCAGTCTGGAAGCAGAGCAATAATTCACCCTCTGCAAAAGCCATGAATAAAAACAAACTTAAGAGAAGCGACAAAATACAAAATGTGCTCATTCTTTTCCTCTATTTCTCTCTGTCTCCTCTTCTCTCGCTCACTCTTACTTTCTCTCTCTCTCTCTCACACACACACACACACGCACACACACATCCTCTCTCCTTTCCTTTGCATTGAGCCTCCCTCAGAATACAATATATTTTTGGAACTTCAACCCAGGTAACCGGCAGAAATGAAACACACCATTTTCAAACGGTAGTGGCGCACACGCACACACAGACACACAAACACACACACTGTGCTGCATTATCAAACAACAAACAGGAGAAGTAATAAAAACTAATAAGTATGCCTTCTCTGTGAAAAGACACACACACACACACACACACACGTAAAGACGTAATCACAACAACACACAGATTCATTATTGAATGTCTTGACGGCAGCAGTGTGTGTGAGTGTGTGTGTGAGTGTTTGTGTGTGTTAGAGGTGTGTGCAGAGTTTAAAGCATTCCTTCTAATCCCTTTCTTTATTGGCCACAAGCAGCAGGGCCAGTTGGGTAATGCACAATATCGTGTGTATGCGTGTGTGTGTGTGTGAGTCTTTGTTGCAGAGGAAGAAGGAAATATTTGAGTTTTCAGAGGGGAGTTGAGCAGGAGGAGAAAAACGAGGAGGAGGTGGAGGAGGAAGAAGATAGAGGAGCGCTCGTTTAAATCCTCCTGGTAATACTGCTTTCTTCACTCTCTTGGCAAGGAGATTAACTGCTAATGGAGAGGATATATCTGCTTTTAGACCCAACAACAACAACCGCAATGACAACACTGACAGCAAGGAAGTGTGATGGCGTTGACGGCAACTACATCAGCAGCAATATGCACAGAGAGACAACGCTCTGTTTTCTGGCTAGTGAAACTGACAGTTTTGAAGCAACATGAGTTTGTGGAAGAAGCTTCAGTTGTGAGATTACAAAGGCAGAGCTGCAGACTTGACAACTGGACTTCAGAGTCGAAGACTTGGGCTTGACTGCTCTGAGACTTTTGTCTTGAAGCTTCTACTTCATCCAGGTAGATGAATGACGTGAACCTTCACACACTCTGAGACTGAATGAAAAACATTCAGGTCTCAAGTTTTGACCTGGTAAAATACCAGAACAATAAAAGCAAATACAGTGAGACGAAAACAGCCGCACACCTTGATTACTGAAATTATTACACCTACGAATGGAAAGACTTGGTCTCAGATATACTGTTTCCACTATAGACACAGTTTTGAAAGGAAAATGTTCAAATGATGTGTGGAAATGTATCAATATTGATGCCAATACGATGAGTTTTGGTTCAGATGCTGAAACAAATAGCCCGACCTGCCATCACACAGTATCTATCAGTTATAACTCACCAAGTCAGTATTTATTGCAGGAGTGTGCCCATATCTTTTCTAGGCAATAAGGGATTTTATCCAAGATTTCAGGTCTGCTCATTTTCAATTTAATATTATGGCTGATGTGGGAGTTTGTGGATGACCTGTGTGATCTGACCGCTCATCTTCTTTCCCCGCTGTAGTTTCTCTAAATCTCAGCAAGGGCATTTGAGCAAAAAACTGCTCTCTCGGTTGGAAAGATGGCCGAAAGGTGGGGACATTTTCATTTTGTAGGCAGCAACCTAACGAAAACAAGCATACCCAACAACACCATGTAGGAAGAAGAAAAAATATTTCTTCTGTCAGAAAAAGTGCATTTTTTTGTTTGACAAACGAGGTTGGCAGTTAGCAATGGACTTCTCATGACAATATTCATAACTTGGATTAATTCTATGAAAGCGGGTTTTGATCTTTTTATCCGTGGAGCCTTTTGGACTAAATGACTATAAATAATAGAGGACTCATATTTAGTCTCTCTTGTTCACGATGCCGGTGATTCTTTGCACCACTTTGTAAGTTACAGAATCATGACGAGTTGTTCTCTGCTTAGTGGCTTATAGGATGTTCAGACCTACCACGCAGTCCTGTATTGATACTAGTTGGTGCTAACACAGAGGCAGTGACAGGAGAAGCTGGCTGTAACTGACACTGAGCAGAGAAATGACACATTGGGCACAAATGACTGGCGACAGCGAAAACAGCTTGTACTCTGTCTGCTTTAAACCAGTTCATTTGCTCCCTGTCGCCTCACCCGTGTTGTTCTTGTTGTGTGTGTGTGTGTGTGTGTGTTGGCTCTTTCTCTTTCTGTTCGTCTCTTTTTCCTCCCACCCTCTTTTTTATATGTCTTTTATCCATTTTTTCTTCTTTCTCTTTTTTGTTCTCATCTTGCATCACGCTCTCCTTTTGTACGGCCACTCCTATTCTTTGTCTTCTCCATTCTCTCTAAATCTCATATTCTTTTTCTCTTCGGTCCTCCTTTCTGTCACTGCTGTGGTCTCTCATTTCTCTCCCTTTCTTGACTCTCTCTCTCTCTCTCTCTCTCTCTCTCTACGTTTTTCTATCTTGTTCTCTCAGTTCTTCCTCTTCGGTTCACCCCCCCTCTCCCTCTCCCTCTGTTATCTTTCTCCCTCACTCTCTTTATCCTCACTTTACCCTCCGCTCTCTATAAACTAGATTGATGGCTTAATCCTACATGCATCAAGGTGAGAATTACAATTTTCGCACCCGTGCACACACACACACACACACACAATCACACACACAATCACACACACACAATCACACAAATGGCAGTAGACAATGACAGCCCTATTCACACACTCACTCCCTTTACCTCCCACACACACATTATCTTTTCCTCTCTTTGACTATGTCGACATTCACACAAGTAACAAGGTAAATGGGAAATATCAGGTTTAAGGCAGGAGAGGGTCAATAATCAGATATCATCCTTCCACATGTGTTCATATTGTTTTAGTTAGACCATGGCCACAAAAAATACTTGTTTCTGATTGGGTTGCACGTGTCAATTAAGATCCTCAGGATTTAAAGTTTTGAAAATATGACTAAATTCAGCATTAAGAAATCAATACGGCTGTCAAAACACGATTTATCCGGTTAACTCTGTCTCTTTCCCCCAGCAATCCCGTGTCTTTAGCATGTCCCTCCATCCCTCTCCTGCAGCTCAAACCTGGCACCTCAAACCTCTCTACTCATTAAAGAAACTGACGTGCACGCTGACCATAAAACGCTACCTCCAACTGAGCCTGTGCTGTTTTATTCAAAGTGACAGAGAAGATCTTTTTCTAATTCAGAATTTTAATTAAACTTGAGAACATAAGTGATCATTTTCAGTCACACTGAAGCGAACTGTAGTGCATCAGCTTTGAATCACAGCGCATCATACAAATCACTACATTTTATATTTGGATTTAAGTTTTTGATACAAGGATGTGCCACTACAAGCATTGATCTTTCCTTGATCTTTCCTGAGCTGCTGCTGCCTGTCTGAAGTCTTTATCGTGCACATGCGCTCTGTTAAAACCCTGTTAGAAACCTATTTACGCGTCTTCATTAGCCAGAAATCAGGTTTCTTCAGCAGCTCTGTTAACCTGGTTTCTCTTCTCATTAAGGAAACTGATTAACTGGTTACTCAGACTGAGGGGAACATAGTCTGTCTTTCTCCCTCTCTCAAACACACACACACAGACACACACACAGGCCATAGTGTAGGGTGTTGTGGAGCGTGACAGAGCAGTTCATGTCTTGTCACTGACAGTTCAATTCCAGTGAATGCTTGTCATTTACACAGGCACTATGTATGTAATGTGAATGTGTGTGTGTGTGTGTGTGTGTGTGTGTGTGTGTGTGTGTGTGTGTGTGCGCGTGAGTGAAATGGAGACACACACTCACACAGCAGCACACAAACTGATACTCATATGACACTGATGCCAATGTAACATAAATGAAATACGTATGAATGTAATTTCAACACGCGCACAGTTGTGATTTACTGACACTGGATGATGTCATCCTAAAGCCACACTTATCAGCTGCTTTCAGTCCTTCCATGCCTGTTTATCTGTGTGTGTGTGTGTGTGTGTGCATGCATAAGAGACACATAACCACACACACAAGCACACACACACTACACTTGGATAATTTTGCAGTCAAAGACGCTTGATTATGCCACATCCTCATCTTAAAAAAATTCCATTTATGCTGATTCTTGCTGTTTTTTTTCTGAAGCATCTGAATCATTTATAAAGGAGGATGGGGTGAGGAGGGAAGAAAAAGCAAAACACACTTTCTTGTGCTTTTGTGAGAAACGTGCTTCTTAATGCAGGAACGGCACGGTGATTGCAAATTGCCTGTCTGTGTATAATATCAGAGCAACTGTTCATTTAGCTGAATGCCACAGAGGAGCAAAACAAGAAACCACAGAGCTGGTGCCTAAAGCTCCTCACTTACTTATCTGTCATCTCCTCGAGGAGCACTTCTCTAACATCACAACATTGAGCTCTACCTGCTGTCTGCGAACTTTACGCCTCTGATCTTCTGCTGAACACGCTATTCAAAAACCAGGGACAAGGGCGGCAAGTTCACTTCAGCTAGATGCCTCACAACCTCCACATTACATCTGTTGCATTTGGTTCCTTATGAAGTGACTCCTGTGAGCTAGTTCAGGTTTAAACGAACAAATAAATAAACAGTGAAGCACTCTGGAAGAAAGAGTTTCAAATGTAAACAACCAAAATATCAAGATTTGGGAGGGTACATTTTTCTGAGGGACCTGAGAAAACTAAGAGAAACCTAAGTAGTTGATGCTACAGACTCTGACAGACTCTTAAGCCCACCCATGAACAGCAAAACACCTATTAATGACGAAAACTTGACAATCACATGATGTGGACGCAGGACAATAGAAAAAATAGCAACAAACAAACATAGGCATTTCAAGATTTTACAGACATTGCTGTGAAACTAGTACATTTCACGCTGTGGACATAGTTTGACGTGAGGCTGTGTCGTCTCTGGAGTCCATTGTCCATTTAAATTTAACTTAATCTAACCTTTATTAGGCTGGACTTTTCATTTCAGCTCTCCCGTCTGCACAAATCCTCACTAAGTAAATAAACACTTAACATTGTGTAAAAATTCATCTGTTAAATTATTGAGCCTGGCAGGTGATTTTTTTTTTTTTTTTTTTTGGTTTTCTCCAATCTGATGTTGTCTGGTTGTCAAAAGAGCAAAACTGGCAGGTGACTTTTGTGACTTGTCAGCCATTGTAGCTGTTGAACCACAGACGGATTCATTTCCCCAGTGTGCTTCACAAATGAGGCCCTGGGTGCCAGAGGCCAGTCTAGTTAGCCAACCTGTGGGCCCTGCTGTACAGAGAGCCTCATATAAAACATTATTATTATTATTCCCTCCCTGGGAGCTGGTTATAGCCGCTCTGAAAACTCATTTCCCTCTCCTCTTGTCCATGTGAATACCCCCTGATAGGGAGAGGGAAGGAGAAAGGAACAATAACTGCATTTCATATGACGGGGGAAATGAATAATTTCAACTGCGTGTGTGCATGCAGTGTGTGTAAATGTGTGCGTCACTGTGTAGCGGAGGGTATTGTGTGTGCGTGTGTGTTTTCCTTGTGACATTGTGGAGCGATTGGGCGTTGTGATACACATGGCGAGCACACAGATTGGAGCATCGATCTTGTTTCCTTGAGAAACGAGAGAGAGAGAGAGAAACTGAGACCAAACTAAGAAATGGAAAAAGAGATTCAGCTGCAAGTCGCCACATAGATGAGTTAAGAGAATCGTCCACAAGGTTGTATTTTAGCAATTCACACTGAAACCCTTTTCAATGTATGATCTCTGTAAAAGTCCATTTTAGTCACCTTGTGTGAATCTCATTCGCACTGACACATACAGGGAAGCAAATATACAAGAAGAGATTGGAAGGGAGTGAGGATTTTAATTTTCACCTGTCTGTCAACCAGCCAACTTCAGACGACATGACTTTAATGTGGCTGAGAATTTCAAGCTGTCTGTGTGAGAAATCTTGACCAACGCCTGACTCATCCAGGTCTCAGCCCAGCAGCCATATGTGATATTTCAGCCTGAGATATTTAAATTCAACTCATTATTGCACTAAATCTTTAAATCATCACCCGCTGATAAAGACCACACTTCAACAATCATAATGATCAATTCCTTAATAAGCAGGAACTGACTCATTTTGCTCTGATGTAAATGCCAAGTTCAAACACACTCTCTTATCTAAACACACAAAACACAGAACTTCCAGAACGTGACAAACTGGGGTCTGACAAATATTCACACTTACATATTTTACTCTGTATATGAATATGTATCCAACACACAGCAAAATCTCTTAATGCCAACACAAGCTGGCAAGTCGCAGCTGTTGTTGCACATTTGTCTGTGTGAAGACATGAAGCGAGGAAAAATCATTGGTATGTATTTCAGTCAGTGTCTCTTTTGAACCTGAGAGTATGAACGTGAAAATGTGGACCAACATGGCCCAATATGTCGAGCCAATCAGCTCGATTGGACAATCAAACCACCACCAACCAGTTTATTTGCAGACATTTCCATCGCTTCAATCAATCCCTTCAAAATTGAAATCAGGTCAAAATGTTGGCCTCACAAAGATCCAACTGGGATCAAAACACTGTGTTTAAATAAATGTCTTCTTTGGAGTCAGAGTCAAGGCGTTACTTTTAATTGAAGCTACTTTCAAACAGTGTTGCATCTGAACAATATTTGGCCTGATGACGAGCACCATTTGGCTGATTTGACAGATTTTAAAGGTTAAAGTGAGTCTGAGGAGCTGAGCTGTGGCCAAATCAACAAAACACAACAAACCAACAGTCGGCCTGAGTGTGTTTGCAATGTGTCAGGCAGCACTGGCACCAGTCAGCCACAAGTGTTTAACACTTGCAACAAAACTGCTGAGACACACGGATGCTTTTGGTGACAATGTTCTTATCACTTAAGGCCAGAATCTTAACTGTAATAACTGTAATAACTGTAATTGCCTGTTATCAAATGATTTCTGTCCGGTCCATCATACAGAACATCCTGCTTTCAATCTGATCAAACACCTGCCCTGAGACGGTCGACATTCATCCATCACAGAGAGAGAGAGAGAGAGAGAGAGAGAGAGAGACACACAGAGAGGCAGAGTGTCCTTCAGTATTCAACGAACCAACAGATTGTTTCCTCTCATGTTTGGACTTCTGAAGGCAGAAAGTCCATAAAGATCCCCTGCCAACCTGCCTTCACACTCCAACCACGCTGCTTCAAAGGCTCTCTCAGTCTGTTTGTGTGCGTGTGTGTGTCAGTGCATGTGTGAGTTCTCGCCTCTGTGCAAGAAATACCATTTTTCTCGTGCACACATGCAGATGAGGGTGTGATCCTGCATATAAGCATCTCTGAGTGTGTGCGCGTGTGTGTGTGCAAACAGGAGTACCATGCCTTGTACAGGAAGTAGTCGCGCAAGGTAAACAGGAGTGCGGGCTAATCCTGTGAGGAATGGGAATTCTGCATTAGCATTTGAATAGCGCACAGTGCCACGAGTACTGCTGACAAAACTAACACACATCTTCGGCCCTGGCTTACACTCGCACACACAGATACACTGCATATATTCAGAGCTGAGGAGGAAGATTTTATAGAGCAGTCACAAACATGTAGCTTATATGTGCATAGGATCCTTTAGAGGAAAAATAACTTGCTGACTGTTTTAAACATACTGGAGGTTTATTTACACACCTCTGCACATGCTCACCTGCGAGCTGTCCAACACAACCACAGGCTGCATTTACATGCACATTAATAATGTGATTATACTGTAATTAGGCCAATAATGAGGGTAAGAGCCCATGTAAACAACATCTGATTACATGCAAGTATGCGTAATCGCAGTAGCATATGCTGGTGTCCGGATGAAAACCTTGCTTTTCCAAATTTTATTACCTGTGCAAGAGTTTTTTCAGACCTAAAAAATGAAGGTCCACAACATGACAGGTTTTGGTCCTTTCCTTTAACCTGTTCCAGGAACATTTTAGCAACTCACCTGGAGTTTTACATTTATTTTGACCACCTGAACCTTGTTTCAGTTCAGGTTTTTGGGCCATAGTTTCTACTATCCAAAGGTGAGATGAGCCAAGAACCATGAGGGTGGAGTTCACAGTGCTGAATGCCACTGGTCAAACACAAGACTCAAGACTGAAAAATGTGTGTGCAGCAAGCGTTGGTTGCCAGCAGTATCAATATTATGTAGTAAACTTCCGAAGTAGTCTAAAAAATAGCACAGAAGAATGGAGGATTTCTTTCCGACAAATTACGCATCAATAGAACAGAATGATGACTCTGTGTTGTTATCTCATTCCTTCAAAGAATGGCACCTCAAACAAAGCAATATCTATTCGGTCATTGCGGGTTTTGTTCACCGAATCTTAATGTTCATATAAATGTGGTGGAAACAGAAGAGAAACAGGCAGCACAAGGACTTTTTAGATCCTGGGGCTCATTAGTTTGGTCAACATGAGACGTCCAGTATGAGTCAGGACCCATCAGGGTGAAGTTCTCTGTATTCAACAACACTGCAGACTGCAGTATGCAGCATACATTCAGACTGCAAACAAGCCCTGGTTGTCACTGATGTTAATGCTAGAACCTGAGAGCAACAGTAGAATACATCAGTTTTATTGCTGGGAAAACAACCCAAAGGTTGGAGAGGTGCAGGTTGAAGAGGAGGATACACTACCAAACAGCAGACGTGGTTCTGCTGAGACTACATCAGGTGCCTGGACACAGACATTTTTACACAAATTTGACAGTGTATCATTGAAGCAGACGACTGGCACAGTCATAAACTTAGGGTTGCACATCTGCACAGACCCTTACAGACATGGGCAGATGGCGTCATGCAGACCCTCACAGATATGTGGACATAGAAAGTGTATATATTATAAGAACAGCTGGCAGACGATCAAATCTTGCACAAGAACATCAGGTTTTTACATCGAGAGTGTTAACCTCTATATATCAGATTAAATTAAAGATATTAGACTGAGCATCCTGCTTTTTGTTCAGCTCAGCTAAGCAGACACAAGTTTTTAGAGAAACTTTGGGTTCAAATGTTTGTCTAATTAAAACTGTATCACTTCCCTGATCCTGATTTAACTCATGCTTGAAAAACACACCAGTGCGAAACAGAAACAGCCCAATTTAGGTTTCTTTTTTTATGACTCGAACAGACTGTGTCCTCATTAATGATGATACAAGACGGTCTGTAGCTGCTGACAGATCCTACAGTTTTATACTGGGTGTGAAAACCTGTAGGATTACGTCGGCAGGTCTGTATCTGGTGCGGGTATTAGCCGAGGTGTGGTACAGTGTGTGTGTGTCCTGACTTGAAAATGATACACACACACACACACACACACACACACACACACACACACACACACACACACAGTGCCCTGCTGAACCAACACAGATTCCCTCCTTGCTACTAGGCTCACATCTCACAGAACAAGTCCACACAAGACAGTCGCTTGTTTCCTTCTTTTCCTGATCGGCTAAGTGGCTGCAGCTGTTTCTTCCCCTTCTACTGAAGTACTCTAATTACATTTCAAATTTCATATCTGAGGCATTTAGCTGAGGATCTTATCCGGTCAACTTACAATGAGTACAACAGCAGATTAAGCCTCAATGTCTGAATTATCCACCATTTGAAAAACACCTCCTACTCATACAAATTTACAGGGAGCCGCAAAATTAAGACAAAGTATGGTTCTGTTTTTAAGAACTGTTGATGTCTCAAGAGCTTTGTTGACACATAATTATACATTTACTGACTGGATTCTCATTTTTCATAAGTTTCTCCTAAATTGCAATCATTTTGTAAATCAACTCTTTTTATATTTTTGGGATTTCTTCACTAACCAATCATTTTGATCATCTTCTTAAATTAACCTGAACCTCAGCTGTCTGCCATCTTTCACTGCCTGTGATCTCGCTGTCAAGGGATGTGACACTTCTCATAAAAACTGACTGGGAGGCAGCAGCTCTGTCTAAAATGTCTCCCCCCGTCATTGTGGACCTGGCCTTCCTGACCTGTCCACTAAAGGACACTGCAGAGGTTCGTGATACTGAACATCACCTGACCTTGTCACCCGCCTGCCCAGCTGCTCCCCAGGAGTCGTTAGCTCCAGATCCAGAAAAGTTAAGGAAGTGAATTCTAGATTCTTTTAAAACAACAGTAGCTCTAAAACCACCATAAACTGAAACTGTCACAGAAACACACACATGCTTTTGACTGCAGGTGATCTTACTGTAATGTGCTTATGCTGTGTACTCACACCTTTCTAAAAGCTTTCATTCAGCAGCTGATTTGCATTTTACATTTTAGCCAGTTAACTGATGCTCATATCCAAAACCACTCACACTGAAATGAACATCAAAGTTTTAGTTCAAAGATCACCTGCATTACCAGCAAACCTTTAACGAGGAGCTCAGGGAGGTCAGAGGCCACAGCTGATCAACAGAACAAATAATCTCATGATGCAAGAACATACATATAAATAAAAGGACACTACACTGAACACAAAAAGCAGATGAGATTTTATACGCAGCTCTTTGCAGCATTCATGTATTTCTGTTGTCTCTACATAAACACTTGTCACCTTGACACAGACTGCTGAGTCTCTGTGTGTGGTGGAGGAGCTGGTTACGCAACAGCGCTCACACACACAGAAATACACTGCACACACACACTGATACAAAGGTCTTTCCATCTGAAAATCTTTGGTCTTGATGCCTTGGAAATATTCATTAAATTCATGCCATTAAAGTACACTGGACTGGGTGGATTTTGCCGTTAGTGCAGAGTGACTCACAAATAAAGAAATAAATTCAGATTCTGGTACAAGTGATTTTCATTATTAAAATAAGTGACAGCAGAACACACTGCTAACCTTCATGGGTACTTTCACGGTGCTGTCATACACTAAAAACTACATGTTCCAGTCACATACAATAACATTCTTATATGGGCTAATAATGTCTGCAGTTGCAAAGACTGACTTTATAGATTCCTATTATATTCATCCAATATTCCTGAGAGCACATATAGTGTCTGTAATGCAAATTAAGCAGAGTTTATACTTCTTTATATTTTTATGACCCCTCCTCTCACAGTATTCCTGCAGAGAAGTGCTTCATGAAAATGTGGGCTGATTTCTAGTTTGTATGCGTGTGTGCTGGAAGTTCAATAAAACAAGGTAAGAGAGGCAGGATCAATACGATTTATCCCACCAGCCACAGTTAACATGCTGCGGGTCTTTTGCATAACAGACATCCTGCAGTGCACGCCGGGCTCAGACACCACGCCGGGTCGAAAATGAACCTAATTATCTTCAAAGGAGCCACAGCAACCTGATAATGATTTTATACTATTATAAGAGCCCCTATAGTGGATGTATGGGCGTATTGTTAGGGTATTATAGCAAAAGCACGTGCTGTATTATCATAGGACATGAAAGAATGGCAAGTTGAGTATTGCATCATTATCTATAGAGTCAAGACAGGCAAGAGCAGTGTAGGATTAAAGTGTGATAGGAGGTAAATGATGAAACTAGAGAAAATAAAGTTTTAAAGTTCCAACATAGCAGATTTTCTTAAGTTTGCATTGGAAGCTGAGAGAAGAGACACAAGAGGGAGGACAAAAGTACATTTACTCACTTAGCTGAATTACTACATTACAGAAGAAAATACTGTACTTTTTACTCAACTGAACTACTTGCATAGTATGAAGTCATCTTAAAAAGTCTTATAAATCAGGCAAATCAATTAGTTGCACGAAGCCAAACTACAATTAAACACACATCTAAGTACATTTTTACTAATTATTTACTTTAACTCAATTTCAAATTCAGAACCTTTACTTATATTTGACCGGATTTTTTTTTTTTTTTATTGTGGCAGAAATACTTTTTCCACCAGTGGATCAAAAACTATCCTTGAGGTTTGGGAGACATCACAGTCTTTAAATGGATGCAAACACCATAAAACAACCACAAACTACCAACTCCTGTCAGTGAAAACTCCAGTGATATCCTGGGTTTATTCTAAGAGACACACACACACACACACACACAGCAGAGGAGGTGACAGTATCTCTACTCCACCTGGTTGTTCGCTGTCTCTCCTCCTCCTCCTGCTCCTGCTCCTGCTCCGCTCCCGAGCTCCGGCAGCCTCCTCCGGCTCAGCACCAGCAGGTAAACCAGCGCCCCCAGCCACACCAGCACCGCCACGGCCACCGCCAGCCTCCGACAGAGACGCTTCATTTTCCGCTCAGGAGGAGCCGGCGGCGCCCGCAGCCCGACTGCTGTCACAATCCCATTTTATACAGGAGCCGGAAAACAAAGCACAGAAGCGGAGCCAAGAGCCGAGCTGCACCGGCTGACAGGCAGCGGAGTGTCCGGAGCTGCTCCGGCCAGCAGAGAGCGAGCTGAGGGGCTGGAGAGAGACTCTGACACGCCTGACAGCCGAGAGAGTGTGTGTGAGAGTGTGTGTGTTCCTCTGAGGGTGTCCTGGACCCTCCTGAAGGTTTGAATGGGAGAGCATGGAGCTCCACCTGCCGACACCCACAACCACTCCACTGAACAGAGACACCAGTCACAGGTGGAGAGAGCAACACACACAAGAGCAAAATAAATCTCACTGTGGATTCATCAGATGAAGCGAACACGCCAGTGATTCACAAAACCACACAAACTGAATCTTGCACATTTTCTTCACCAACATGATGAAGCAAGAAAATATCTGGCAGATTAATAAAAGATGAAAATAATCACCAGTTGCAGCCAAAAACCGAGAATAAGAATATTGCATAATCACTGTAGACTAAAATACCCCCCCCCCAAAAAAGTAATCAATGTAGAAAATACAAAGACAGAATTAAAAAACAGATTTCTGCCATACTGTCACTCTCAGACCACTGTGTCCATTTGCATAAACTATAAATAACCAAATAACACAATAAATGGCCAAACAAGGACTCTTATATAAAGACATTTAACCATAAATACAGATAAGAATAAGAAGAGTGGAAAGGACAAAAAATAAGAATACACATTAAAAACCAGTCAAGAGGGGAGCTAACTCACTGGATCAAACCACCTCCCTCATCTTATCCATACTGAGTAAAATCAACCCATTCTGGAGAAAGACAGAAGACAGGAGCAAAAAACATGTGAGGAGAAAGACAGAAAGACAAACACATGAGGAGAGAGAAGATGAAGAGAAAACTGAGAGAAGAGATAAGATTTATTTCTGTTACAGTCGCATGAACAGACAAGTTGACAAGAAGAAAACTGTCAGTTATCCACATTTTATTTCAATAAATTATCAGACACACCGCTGAGTACATCTTAGCGTGATCAATAAAACATGTGGAACAAAAATGTAAAAAATTATCCTTCTTATGTGAGGAACCCAAACAGTCTTTACTGTCTTAGTGCACCATCTAGTGTTTGAGCTGAGTAACTGCACTTTGTCTGTTTCCAGTGTGCAGCATGTGGACTAATTTTAAACCTCAACAACTCACTTTTAAAAAGTAAAGTTCACTCCGTGTTGCAGGGAGACTTTTTCACTGACAATGAAATAAATCTGTCTCAAAATGCAATTTCACACAAAGCATAATTCCCACTCAAATTGAGCAGTGTCAGTTTCAAGAAGACGTGCTGTTACTTCATTAAAATCTATCTGCAGTAAAAGTGAAAAAAAATCTAATTTCTCTGCAGTAAACGTTTTAGAAGGAACACTGCTGAGAATTGAAGCTTCAATGTTTTAGGCGCAAACTGAAAGCCTAAGGCAGCAATTACAAAAATGCACACATTCAATCCAAACACCATTTTATACAAACACTGTAGAGGTTGAACACTGAATTAATTAATACAACACCTCTGGCACACACGTTGATAAAAAAGGTGAATCCCTTCAGTCTGTGGACAACTTTACTGTTTATAGACCATAACTGAAATGTTCATATCAGCCTCCACGTTCTGATTCCAGGTCAGAGATATCAGGAATTACTGACGACACCTCCCACAAGTGGCCAAACTGGGCTGCAAAGGCTG
Source organism: Holacanthus passer (assembly GCA_025331565.1). Taxonomy (NCBI): domain Eukaryota; kingdom Metazoa; phylum Chordata; class Actinopteri; family Pomacanthidae; genus Holacanthus; species Holacanthus passer. The sequence continues at coordinate 1,580,790 of JAFREQ010000082.1, read as the reverse complement.
GAAGGTGCATTAAAATAAAATCTAATATTAACTCAATAGATTGAGGAGATTTCAAAGGAGCTTTACAAAGTTCGCTTCTGGTTTCACTTGTTAAAACGCAACAAGTCAGCGTGTCACTAAAGTAGCGCACTGTGGATATTTAAATGATGTGACTACAAGGCTGGCGGTGGGGTTAACCATCTTGGAATAGGCTGGAAGAGGCCTGTTGGCTGCTTTCATCTACAGCAATGAGCATCAGATTCTAGAAGATCATCGTGTGTTTGTAGCCTGGTCGTCCTGTGAGAACCACGTATCTCTACAAAGCTTCGTCAGAAAAACAACCTGTTTTCAGCTTTGTGACGATGCATTTTCCAGCTGATCAAGAGGCTTTTTAAAGAGTTGATTCAGCTTCAGAAGGAGAATTTTCTCAACACAGGAAGGAAAACGTCAAGTACAATATTTGCCTCTGAAATGTAGCAGAGTAGAAGTATAAATTTGTGTCAAATACAAATATTCAAGTAAAGCACTAGTACCTTGAATCTATACTTTACTGCAGTACTTGAGTAAAAGTACTCAGTTATTTCCACCATTGCTGGAAGAAAAATTCTGCATTCTGTATTAGTCTGTATTTTCTGTACCTGTCAGGTGACATTTCAGCCGGGGCCTCTGGGTGTTTGAGTTCATCAGTACTGATAAGAAGCAGAACCCAGGAGAATTGTGGGAGATGTAGGACTGAATCCCTGCAGCAACAAACAGTGAATTATATTATATATAAAATTCAAATACAACAGTAGTCAATAAAGAAATATGACTCATTATTACTATTAACATTAAAACATACACAATAATGTAACAAAAAGTCTTTTTTATGTTTAACAAATCATCCTAAATTGCCTTATTGTTGAAAAGTGCAAATAAACTGACTTTTCTTAAACTGAACCAGTTTCACATTTAGTTCATTTTAAATTTAAGACTTAACTGGTTCAGTATTCGTAAGATTTCACTTTTCTTTTAAGGTGTTTAAGAACCTGTTGAATCTGTGTTAAGTTCACTTCAGTTACATGTACAGACTTTTAAGGGAAAATAAAGTTAGCATTTAGCTCTTTAGCTTTGTTTTGCTATGTTGGCACACTGATAGCTAACTAGCATGTTAGCTTAAATAAAATCGCGGGAAGTTTGAAAACGTCAGCAACTGAAAGCTAAATTTTGTTTTTCCTCATCAACTTACTCGACTGTTGTTTGTCGAAACTGCGAACAGACTTGTGGAGAAGCAAAAAGATGATTCTTGCTCAAAATACCGTCAAAAGCTCTTATTAATTTCTTTATTTCGACCTCAATCTGACTGTTTTAGCTAAAGTAATGCAGCTGTTTTGTCCCGCCCACTTCAGTTCGCTCAGCCAATCAGATTGAGCCTGGGTTTGACGGCTCTGAGCACTTCCTAACTTCCCTGGAGGTTTTGACTGGGTTACATGGACTTCACAACACAGCAGCCAAAAGTAAACAAGCACAACTCTGAGATGTTGTTCTTTACTTCAGTGTTTCCATTTACTTCTACTCCACTAAATATTATTATATTTTTATAGATATTACTTTATATACTGCTTGTGAATTTCCCTTGGGATCAATAAAGTCTTATTGATATAATAATATGATAATTATTAGATTATATTTTATATTCTTAATCTGAATCTGGAAAGTAACTACAATTATTCAATAAATTAAGCAAAAAGTAAATCAAAATTTGAATGCAAGACCTTTACTTGAAACAGAGTATTTCTACAGCGCAAGTACAAGTAAAAAATCTGAATACTTCTTCACCGTTATTCTCGTCCATGTAAACTTCAGTGTTGAGCTCCGTATCTCATTCTTGACTTTGGAGACCTCAAACAATGAGCTCAAGATCCATTTACTTGCTCCTGAGCTTTCGCCAGCAGTACAGTCCTCGTGAGTACTTCTCATTTCCAAAGACAGAAACTATTCAGACGGGTCATTACCGTGTTCTGGATACTACAATGATGAATCACTGGCTAAGTATTGCAAAAATAGTTTTTGTATTCTAAATAATGTGTTAATTCGTATTGTGGTGAAGCCATGTTTTTAGAAGTAATATCCTCAGATCCCCTTTTTGGGCCTATGTTCAAATACAAAAAGTTTAGCTTTAAAAGGCACAGCTGCAGATTTCAGTAACACATTTTGGTAACCAAATTATTACCTCAACCACAAAATCCACAGACATTATAGCTCCAAACTGTTACCTCTCATTCTGAGTTACTCTGTTTTAATCACCGTTAAACCACCAGTATTACAGGCTACCTTCTTAGAAATTGGCCAGTAAAGTGATAATGAATCTCGGGGTCGTCCTCAGGCAGGCAGACACATTAGATATTATACAACATATCATATATTGACACATTTTAATATCACAATGGGATCAAGTAACAAAATCACTGCAGATAAAACGAGTTTTGACATTTTTACTAATAAACCAGATATTATTGCATTCTGTTCATGGTTTATTTTCAGAGAGAAAACCTTGTTTCAACCAATGTTAAAATGGGAAAAGAAACAGAGATACAGACACACACCACATCCTCTAATCCAGTTTATTTTCCTCAGCAGAAAATGGAACACGATAAAATTAAAGGAGAAAATAGGACAGAATTATGTTCTTGCTTTTTTATACATTTAACTAAATATGCCACTCTATGCTAGGGTGTAAGTAACTCAAACTGATATAAGGTTAAATAATTTTTTTCTCTAAAAGGTACAGAAAGATATTCCATTTCTTCCATTTCTCATTAGCACTCAAAAAAGGAACATGTTTTTCAAAATATCAAAATAAGAACCAGCCGAGCTCCCTTTTTCCTTCGCTGCGTTCTCATTGGAAAAGACGAGCGGGTGGGGAGAGGTGATGGAGAGAAGAAACAATAACTTGTGCATGAGGATTAGCATAGTTAAGTGGTGTCTGGTTATAAGGACTCTCCACCTGAATCAACTTTTCCGAAGTTCATTTGCAAAAAAAGAACGCTCTCTGATTCCCCCGTCAGTCAGGGAAATCTGCTGCTGCACATTTCTTAGTTCTCCAAATTGAACAGTAATATACAATTCAACATCATCAAATTGCACTTCCTGTGATGCTGCAAAGTACATTTTTATGAGATTCCGTACCTGCATTAAACAAATCACAACTTGAACTTTTAATGCACCTAGAACGTGTGCCAAATGCCAAACAAATGAGCAAGAAATTAAAAATTGAAGAGAAAAAAAAAAAAAAAAAAAAAGCTCCTGCAACATCACAAACAAAAAAGTTGATTTGGGCAGAACGTCCCTTTAGGAGAAGAAGGAAGAGAAGTGTGTAACTGAACAATATGCACAGCACAAAGTCCAAGCAGTCAGACTGTGTCGGCTGATTAGGAGCGAGGTCGGAGACGATGACAAACAATGACAAAAACGCATGAGGAAAGGGGAAACCACTCAATTTAAGAATTCACATGTTATTTCTGCAGCCAAAACCAGCCGAGGCATGATCAGATACTGTGAAACCTCGACAGGGTCCAATATAATAAATACACGATGGACCACAGGGAGTCTTAAGGTCACGTTTGATCTGGAAACAGTTACCAATCACGGTTGATGACTTTGCTGAAGCAGCGAGTTAAGAATCCAGCCATTTTCAAAATCAACGTTTGGCTGGTTCTATTTTATCAACCCTGTTTTTATTTTTGCTTAAGGTGTATAACTTCCTCAAGTTAACCAGCTTTTGGTTAATTTCTCAGCCTTAAAACCAATTTTTCTCTTGTGCGGTGTATCAATGTGACATCACTGTTTTAGACTGTGGGATCTCTCTTTCATTTAGTGAAAGCTCACTAGCAGAAGTGACGCCCTGGGCGGTGATCGATGTGGGAAAAAAGAAAGAAATTATAACAGCAAGAATCATGTTTCAAATAGATGTCCCCGATCTGACGATTAAATGACACCTAATCTTACCCCCAAAAACAAAATAAGAAATAAATTATAGAACGATTTAAAGGGTAGTAAGAAATTTATGTATTTAGTTTAGCATCGTCGACTGATCATCTGAAACTACAGAGACACTCAGTGATGAACTGCGGGTAATTGTTTTTATAAATGAATACATGGTGTTTTGGCGAAGAACTCTTCTTTTGAATACAAAAATTCAGTCGTATTCCCCTTTATGTAAAACAACAGTACTACTCAGTATATTGAAAAAGGGGAGGGGAAGAGGGAGAAGAGGATCTGCTACACAGAGGATTTATCCAAGTGACTCTTGTCCATTAGTGTGGTTTTTACTTTTTTTTATATTTATTTGATTTTTCTTTTTGTCAACAGTCCATGTGAGCAGAGGCAGGGATTGGCTGTATTGTCCTCCACGACACCGTGGTTAAGCAGTAAAAACAGAGCTAATCACCATGATGGCCACACGGGAGAGAAAAAAAAAAAAAAATCAAACCATGACAGCATCCTTGGACTGCCTCACATTACCACACTCAAACCTGCACAAATACACTGTTGCAGGAACCATGCACGAGCAAAACACGGTTAGTGATGCTGCGTGTGGACCTAAATGTTGGTGGAAGAAAAAAAGAAGAAGAAGAGGAAGGCGGGGTTACAGGTTTGATACTCCAACCCCTGGATGACGACCTGAGGAGTGGTCGTGGGATAGAGCTAGACCCCTCACCCGTGACCAAGAAATGGAAAAACAAATAAACAAAAACCTTGTCGAATGACAATCCAAACGGATCAGTTCAGCCGGACGCTACAACAGTTCATCTTCCATAACTTCCTGTACTGAAAAAAAAGGAGCGTGAGCAAAGAGGAGGAAACCGTGGCGAGAAACAGCGGAGCTGTGCATGATGTACGACTAACTGGATTCGTCTCTGCGGCGTCCTTCCTCTGAAGACTGGGGGTTGGGTTAAGGCTGTGTGTGTGAACATGCGATACTGAACGTGGCTCCGCAGAACAACCACCAGGCCCCCTGTTGGCCCCCCAGGCGGCCTCGTCCAGAGCCGAGTCCAAACAGACGCTCCACGCAGGAAATCAGGACATCAACAGGGCGGCGTCGAGCTCAGATCCAGAATTGTCGGGTCAGATGCAGGATGTTACGACCGTGCTACCTCCCCTCCTCCTCTTCTTCCCTCCCTCCCTCCCTCCCCCTCCCACCCCATTTGTCATTCCTCCTAGCTCTCCTTCCACCACCTCCTCCTCCTCTTTGTAAGCGCCTCATCTCTAACTGGATGGCTGGTCACGTGGTGGCCAATCAGGAGCACTCCTCCCGATGCGTTGGCACGAGCGGCCCACCTTGCGGTCCAGCTTCACCATCTTGAGGACGGCCTCCTCACGCCCGCGGCCCAGATGGTCGAACAGACAGTCGTGTTGCTCGGGTAGACGGTGCAGCATGCAGAATACATAGCCTGGAAGGGAAACAGAAAACAAAGCGGTGAGGGAGGAAGTGACCCCAATAAATGCTAAATGTTCCCTTTTAATATGGGAGAAAACATCAGATCAGTGGTTTTACAAACAAAGAAAAACAAGCCTCTCTCAAACTGATTTTCACTACTTTCCTCTCTCAATTTGAAGAGAAGGTAACAAAATAATAGGTAACTTTAATTTAAATTATCTTGAATAAAGTGCAGCTCGGTGTTTTATCTGTACACACATTGGTGGAATTGTCATATATGCAAATGCACAAGTGTGTGTTCAGAGATCACATGAATTACAGCATCATACATTTACAAACACACACGGCATTATTTAAAGCACTGTAACGCGGTGCACCACTCACATCTGATTTATCAAAGCCCATCCATAATGTTTTCACACCAAACACACATTCACATGTAAAATTTTGGGTCTCGTCATTTACAGATGAAAAATCTGCATTTTGAGGGTTTTGTCAATTTATGAAAATTACAGATACAGTAACAAACATTTGTAACCTGTTCAGTAAAAATATTGATATATAGGTTACAATCTCGTGCTTGTATTTTTGGTGGTTAGTGGCCCTTGTTCCTTTTTACATTTGGATTAGGGCTGAGCCATTAAAAGCAAAACATTAACCTAAAAGTAAGAATAAAAGCAGGGGCTGACACACCTGCCTCAGAGCAGTGGTTTATGTAGTTTCAGTTTTTCAGGTCAAACTTAAACACTACAGCAGCTGACTTTGTTGCCTGACACATTTATAACCATGGTGGGGAAAACGAATCGGTGAAACTAAAAGCAGTGGTATGAAGGTGGAAGTTAGAGCAGCCTTTAATGACACGTGACCGTGTGTTGGTACTGACCACAGCGGCAGGAGCCCAGTTCCTGCTGCACCAGCTCTAGTTTGGTTTGGCAGCGATAGCAGCGCCGGCGGTTCTTCTGCTTGGGCGTCCCGCGGGCCTCCTCGCTGCCTCCCTCCTTCTCGTCTGTCCGTGGCCGTTTCTCTGGCGTCGCCTCGCTCTCCGAGCCCGATGCTGAAAGCAAACGGCAGGGTTAAGAGTCGGCTCAAAGTGGGGCAGGTCGGGCAGAGCTACCGGAAGGAAGAAGAGGCGGACTGTACCTGATTCTCGTGGACGTTTTGTGGGTGTGCAGAGTGTGCCCTGGGCTGTTTCTGTGGACGACACGCCTGCAGATGGAAAATGAAGAGACGTTTGAGACAGGATGTGAAACGCTGTGAGGAGTCTTATTGAAAATGGAACACTCTTCCACATTAGTTCCACTTCTCAGTGAAGACAGGTGACTTAATTTAGTATCAACTGCAAATGTCTATCTGTAAATTATTGAATTATCCTGCAGGGCATGATAATTCCACTAATTTCCAAAGCCTCATAAAATGACAGAATAAACACCTACAACATTTTTGAACATGTTCATTTGCAGTGGAAATAAGCAAATTCTCCTTCCCAATTAGCATCTTGTACTAGAACTCAAAAAGACTAAAGACAGTGTACAGAGAAGTACATGATAAACATACTGGGCATTCAGATTTGAAAAACTAGATGCTATTGTCGATTGTATATCTCGCTCTGTATGTGATGTCCACTTGTACCATGTGCCAGTTTGCACTGGAGCATTATTGTTGTTGTGGCTGTGTGTCTGAAATCCACACAGACTTGATTCCTGCATCTTTACTGTGATTCTACCACTGCAGTGATCTGAAGATAGAGAAGTCGTTTGTTCTTGTACGACCTGTAAGACGTCATACGACTGATATCTAAGAAGAGACACTGCTGATGTGGTCTCGAGCTCAGCAATTGTTGGGAGAACTGCAGCATGAAATCATTTCCAGAGTTGTGCAATGTACTTCACATTAAATGATGCTTCCTTGAGAGTAGTTGAAGGTTCAACGCTCCACCAGCCTGTGACTGAATCCACTCAGAACTTTATCTCTTGTTTGTCCTGCTCTCTCCCTCTCTCTGTACTTTCCCACTGGATTTAAAAACATGAAGAATAGACAGTCCATTCTTCATCTGCAGCATTTTGTTTTCCTTCATGTGGATCACTGGTTGTCCCATCTTACCTTCCCTCGTGCTAGGAAACGTGGGTGAGGGCTCTTCGGTCGACGGCTGCTCGGAGCTCGAGGGCGGCGACGACAATAGGGATTGGCTACTGCTACTGCTCGTCTCGCTACTGAAAACTGGTGATTGGCTACTCCCAGTGCTTTGGATAGGCTTGGAGGTGCAGTCCTCCCCTGGCTGCTTCTTCTGGATGTCTGTGGTCAAGGACAGAAAGCAAGCAAGCAGAGAGAAATGTATATATAGGACGGGGAAACAGACAGAATAAACAGACAGAGAGAGGAAAAGGAAAAGGAGAAAATAAAGACGACAGAGTCAAAACACTCAAATGTGGACTGACTGTTCATGTTGTGTAGTAGAGATGCAGCTGCACAACCCAAACCTCCTGACTAAGTCTGTTATAACACGGAGAAAATAGTCAGCTAACATGATTGATTAGCATAATAAAGCTGAATCTGAACAGCACTGATGTTCTATCTGTCGCCTCTGTATTTCCTTGGTATCCTGTTTTTCTGTCTATGAAATGATTACCCATTGGCTGCTTGTTAAGCGTCTGTGCAGTTTCCCAACATCATGTTACAGGGGTTCTTCCACTTTTAGCACAGACTTGAAACTTTGCTGACAAAGCAAATCCAATAAAACAAACATTGAGCTGCCTCATCTTTTGGTGTCGAGCAGTAATCCCCTGGTGGTCGAGTGATTAGCATTCAGCGCTCTCGTGAGTTCGATTCCCAGTCAGGGAACTACTTTGGAAAGGGCAGTAGCTCTGTTAATAGGTCAAGTCCAGCTTGGACTGTTTGGACGGTACGAGTGTAGATGGATGGGTGCTTTTGAGCAAGGCACCAAACCCCAAACTGCTTTGAGCACTAACTATGTGGCAGTTCATTCAATTTTTGTTGGAAAATCAAATTGGTCTAAGCAAACATGGACACTATACAAAGGATCATTTCAATTAGAGCTGAAACAATTTGATCAATTAGCAGAAAATTAATTGGGAACATTTGATTAATCATTCAAGTATTTTTCTTAAACAAATATGCCAAAACATTCTGGTTCTGGTTAGTCATCTTACGCTTTGATGATAGTGAACTGTCTTTGTGTTGGACTGTTTGTATCTTATCTGTCTGTAACTTGTGATGAGCAGTTTTCACCACTGACATCTGTCGAATAAAGACAAATCCAATGACGTTAAAAAAGAGTTTTCATAACAGTCTGAACTATGACATGACAGTAAGTTAACTTTGCTGAAACTGAAACATGATTTGGTGAGACAAAGACGTGATCACCTTGGACGTCGGCGCTGCACTTCAGACCTCTCTACAATGATAAATGATATCGATCCATGAGGGTATTGTCTTTACTCCTTCCCCTCCAGGGAGGGTGAGGGAGGTCAGCCTAGATTTGAGCTTCTCCTCCACATGTGGACTAACCCACTTCTGCTCAGCCTCTATACTCATGTGTATTGAGTCTATTCTGAGCGGTGCTGCTGTCTGTGATGCTCGACTCAAAGCCGGGCCCTTAGGTCCTCGCTGTCTGCCGTCCTCGCCGGTTGCCATAGCCACCGACGGAGCTGCAGTGCACCTTCAACTCATCCTCCCAAACCAGACTGGAGGAGTCATTCAGAAAACTTCGTGCATAGCTTGACATTTTCAAACTTTAATTGGACATTTTTCTTTGTCAGACGCACTCACATTGTGGAAAAGCAAACTTTCGACATTTAAGGGTCTCATAACAGAATGCTGAATGAGGTAACCAGACTTTTCACCGGACTGTTTTCCCAAACGCAGGACTGATTCTGTCCTGATAACACAACCACTCTGTGCACAGCCATTTAAAACTATTGTTTAACAGAATCCCATCTTCCTTGATACAAGATAAGATATTCCTTTATTCGTCCCTCAATTACCTTTTAACTCAACCAACGTTTTCCTCCAAATGGATCATACATCACTTTGTAGTGAGACTCTTATGGGAAACATGAATTTCACTGTCGTCTTATGGTTGAAAAATATTATTCTCCATTGCATCAGCTAACAACTGTGGATCTTACAGGTGAACCACTCGAGCCAAGTGATTATAAAGATGAACATGCCATTAGTGGACATTTTATTAACCAGCCTCAAACCGAGGGACACACAGTTGCACAGTAGAGTGAACTTTTATCATTTCTGTTTCAACACTTCTTTTTCATCTCATGCCCATGTCAGTTGTTCTAAACTCTCTAAGCTGTGGGATGATATAAAGATGTCACACAGAACAAAACAAATAATTCAATCTCATTTAAGAAAAACTGTACTGGGAACAGACTTACCAGCAAAACATTTGGAGCAGAGATTCATGGTTTTACTGGACCTGAGGAGACAAGTGAGAAAAAGAATCTTAATGACCTTCTCAAATGTCCGAGCTTTGCCTCCACTTATTACAGCTGTTTCAACAATATTTTCTAATAAAAAGATAAAGTAAAATGTTTTACATTTGAAGACAAAACCATGGTGTGAAAAATTAAACATAAATCAATTATAGGGAGTTGAAAATGTAACAAAATTGTATTCATAAGACAGCTGCCATCCTGAAATGTGGTGCTGCCTTCATAACAAACACTCGTGGGACCTCACCACTTTTTCCAGTATCTCAAATGACAATTATGTCATATCCTCAGTGTCAACCATAACATCTTTCATAATCGCTCCTGATGTTACATCTCAGCAACCCTCTTCTTGTTTGTCAGTCTGGCGATCGGGCCTTTGTGTCAATAAAGTGATGGTGGGTCATATGTCATATGACAGAAAAGGAGGAAGCGAATGGTCACAATAGGGCCACAAAAAAAAAATCACTTACAGAAGGAGAATAAGGTTGTAATAAATCAGATCATATTACTTTTATTGATTAATATCCTGTCAAAAGGTGAATTGTTTCAGCGCTTCTAGTTTCATGCATGCAGAGAGACAAAAGTGTCATCTGAAAAATAAAGGCAAATAAAATCCACCTCCTGTTGAATATTGGCATCGATTACTGTGGATCCTCCTGCACTCAAATAAGGAACAGTTTAGCTATGATGTGACGTATGTTGGGTTCAGCTCAAGTCTAAGTAGGTAGCCACCGTTATAATGATTTAACACCCAAGCACAACACCTGAATATACAAACAACACATAGATGTGCAAATGATAAGTCGAAATTCCATCCGTCCAGCTAAAGATGGTCTGACGAAAGCTGGATCAGGTCCGACAAAAGAAGAGCCGACATGATGAGTGTGAAATGTCCTAAAATGGCCACCGTACCTTTGAGCTACACTGTCCTCAGAATGCTACTGGCTGCCTTGAGGGCGAGGAGGTGGATGTGTAATGGAGGCAGGTTTCATTTACAGAGTCAGGTCCTACAAAAGTCCAGAGTTCTCTGGAAGTCACCTGTTTCCGTCATGGCTGCTCAGTAACCCAGTCTACTGAAGTCTAAAAACATTTCTGCCACAATGGCCAACAACTTTACTGTGGCTGAGAACCACGAGGAGTGCTACTAAAGATTAAACATGCTGTCATACTTCCTGTGACCTTAAAGTTCAACGGTTCATTTTAAGACCATCTATAAGACGATGAAGGTTTTGTCAACAGGTGAACTTCTACTGATTTCAATCTTTAGACTGTTGGGATTGTCCTCATCTGTCTCCTGGTTTTCTTGGAGGTGCCTTTTCCCGCAGGTATGTCACGTCTTCCCTTCACCTTCTGGACCTCTCTTCAACAGTCAAACCACCACAATGCAGTCATTTCTGTCAGCGGTGAGTCCTGTCAATGGTGCAGAGGCTGGAACTCCGGAGGGGATTCACATCATTGTTCCTACAGGAGCTATGTGACTAATGCAGCACGACTCACTGCCACAGATGGTTTTTTGCCTCCATCAAGGAGGTGATGTTTTTAACCCAATGCAGTCGTCACATCCTTGTGTCACAGTGATATCTCATTGGCTATAAATGGATTCTTATGAAGTTTGATAGAAAGACTTGCCTTGGGCAAACTAACAATTGATGAGACCTCAGTGGTGACCCTGTACTGTTATTTTCAGATTTGTGCTATTGTTATACTACAGGAGATACAGACTTGGAATGGTGCTTCTACCATTTTGTCCACCACCGTTTACAACTGTGAGGCAGACAGAATATTAGAAACTATAATGCAATCCACCAACCACGGCCTCGAGGACGTCCAGAGAGCTGAATCAACAACCTCTCACACAGAATGTCAACAAGAGCTCAACATGAGAGGACTCACAAATACGGGATTTATTCCAAGACTGTTGGATTTATTAGCCTGTACAGGTGTGCCTAATAAACTGGAAAGTCAGTGTAACTCCTGACTGATGAAAACATGAAGGATGGCATCCTGCCCGCCTTTCACTTCAAAACTAACTGATCATATTTGCTCTCTGGGGGAAAATGTGCAAATGAAACAGTACAATGCTTCTTATCTTATCTTAAGGGCAGTTAGTTAAAATCAGTTAACTCATATGAGTCTACATGTTTCTACAATCAAGTCAACTAGTGATTTATTACACTTGGTCATTTTAACAAATATAAGTAAAAGGACTGCCTTTGCTTATTATTCAGCAGCCACGATTCTGGGCTCCCAAAGTAAACCACATCCAGTCAAATCTAGTATCAAGTCTAAAGTAGAAAACCTTTTCAAAGAACATGCTTAGTTCTACCCATCTCCTCACTGCACTGACAGGCTAATAAATAAAGAGAAATAAAAAAGATGTTTAGACCAATGTGTCTTGGCCCTGAACAAAGAACTTATAGACACATGTTCAATGTTACGTTATCGCAGCTTTATCACTATTATTTTGCAATATAAACCTCAGACGATATCGCAAAATGAAACTGAACAAAAGAACACAATCAAGCAAATGTTATCAGGTGGATTTCTTGTACCAATGAGCAGGACAGAGAGTCTGCGCCGCCTCTCGAGTCAACAACGCTCCATCCAACAACCACATACATACAACAATTCACATACAATGTAAAGAGAATTTTAAGTTTAACTGCTGGAGTGTTTTTGCATCCTGTGCCTCTTGGCTACAAACTGTCAATGGATGAGTTCCCCAATGAACGTTTACTGTGACAACAAGAAGCCACTGTGTGTGTGTGTGTGTGTGTGTGTGTAGACTGACATTTCTTTTCCAGCATTTCCAGTTGTTTCACTCATTTTGAACACCCTGCTTTCAGCTCCTGTCTCTGTACAATCATAGTCATACAGCTCTTTTCATGCCAAAGCCTGCACCTTTCCATTACTTGAGAATTTATGTTGCCTCTAAGCATCACTTCATGTTGTAAAATGTAACTGAGCAGCAGAATCCACCACATTTCCTCTGAAAATTGCAGGTTTGTGGCCAATGAAAGTGTTAGAGAAGGTTAGTCCAGCAGAGTTCAGACATTTTCACTTCACTAATGAAGACGCCCTCGTTCATTCATTATCCTTTTTTTAAGATAATGGTCTGCTGGAAAACAAGGTTATTCGTGTGTTCCGAGAAATTCTTAGAAACAACTTACACAATATAAGAATACTGAAGGAAGTCTCTTCTGTCATAGATTGCTTTCACAAAACCAAACATTGTGTAATTGACCTGTCAAAATGGGAATTTGACTTTTGACAAGGATGTGACCAGCTTTTAAAATAAAAATTACAGAAATTACAAACCATTTACATAAACAGACAAAATCAGAACCTGATCTGCTCAATAAACATGAGCAAAGTAAAACTAATTTTGAGACCATTTCTTAGCTTTAATAAAAGCTTAAGCAATACTAGAAGCTAAGCCTGAATTTACCTAAATAAGGTGACCTTTGTGTAGCTATGATTAAAAAAGGAGACAGGTGAGAAATCAAAACTCATTTAGCCAAGAGGTATGACAGAGTGCCCCCCACCCTCCAATACAGGTATTGTTCCAACTCAAGGGAATATTTGATCAGGCCGACAGAAAAAGTGCCACAACCAAGTCAAATATCTAGTTGAGGTGTTTGAAACGCGCCGGGTTCATCAGATAGCAGCATGCAGAGCAGAAAGAAACAAACACAGATAAGAGAGCGCAGAAAACAAGCCATTAACCTTGAACCCGGAAAAAGAACCGGACTGGAGCTGCAAGTATTTCCAATATTTCTCTAATTCTCTCGGATACATCACTCAATATCAGCCAACTTCTAACATACCCATACTCAAACACGAGCAGTGTAACAGTGGCACCAGTTTGTTTCTATAGACCAGAGAGCACAGACCAGTTTATCCTATAACTCTAAAGTGTACTACTCAGCATATCTTGGTCATTCATCTTTAATAACTGAACCAAACGCACCCCATTCAAAATGTCTATGTATTTCATATAAAATAATAATCATCGATTAGACTTTTAAATTCTGGCTATACTGCTAACGTACCTTAACAAATCTCTAACTGATTTTGTTTCTCATAATTGTCTTCTAATATTGCTCATAAACTCCTCAGGTCACCAACCAGGTGATTTCACTGATAAGAACGAGTCAATAAAAATCACCAGGTGTTGTCTTTTGATTGGAATCAGAACCTTTATACTCTCGTGTTTATGTACTCAATATTGTGTGAGGTTTTCTGAAAAGTGAAAATCTTTGCGGAAAACATTGAATGATTGTCACGTAATGAGTAAATTTTTAAGACTGGATGGTCTGTGTCAGTCAGACTTTACCTTAAATCAACCATAATGCTGCTTGAAGCACAGAAACGCTGCAGTGAGTGTTGGTGGATGAGCATGTGTTCAACACTGAATTCGACCCTTCAGAACGATCACCTCATTCAAGCTGTTTTTTAAGAGGCCTTGAGTCTCGGAGACATGTGTGGTTTTGGAAAGGACAGTGAGCAGCCCCGGGCCAGGTGTTCTCTGGGAGCTGAAGGGCCGTAAACACACAAGGCTGCCATTTGTGTCACCTGACATTGACAGGTGGGCTACTGGTCCCAGTTTGCTTACTGGACACCACAAAATGAAGGGGGATGGGGCTTGAGGGAGGGAGGGGGGTCGGTAGCCAAATGACAAGTCATATGACAATGTTCTGTAGTGATAATGCCTCCAAACAGAGAGGGCTCGTCTTCCTGTTGTATTTCACACAATAGTAGAAGGTTGTCACAATAAAATCGCTAATATTACTGTGCAGTATTACAGGGGTTTATAATGAGGGGGGGCAGTAATAAGATGACAGCAGATTTTCTTATTATGTTTTTTTCTGTTATATTGGAATAAGTGACATCAATGTAATAATCACACAGTCATGTTTGATTATTGTTATATTGATCAAAGGTTTTTCCTTTAGGGTAACATCAGTGAATCACATCCGGTATTCAACACACATCCACCGCTTGACTGCAAAAAAAAAAGGGGGTCTAAAATCAAACACCGGCTCATCATCTCTGATCAGTTTGAGGATTTTAACCAAAGTCACGTGATGATCGGTTTTTTATCGCTGATCATCGAGGAGATTCAAGAAAACAGGGCAGGTTTAAAAGGAACCTGCTGGCAATAAATCATCGGCTAACGTCACCTCCTGCTTCACGAATCAGCCTTAAAACACGATGTTAGCACGATGTAAAGACGAGAAGCAGGCTTTGAAACGACGACAGGAGGTTTGTGGAGTTGTAAAACAGCAGGAATGTGGCTAGTTTTGAAGCTAGCAGGTTTATTTATTAGCTAACTTCCCAACCCCCCACCCTCGGCCTGTACAACAGAACAACAACAATGGGTTCCGACTAGTTGAACCCGTTGAGCAGATTCAATCCGGATTTAGCTCCCAGCTTTAATCTAGTTCATATTATGTTTTTAAATCTTACCCCCAAAACCCGCAGGGACACCGGGGAGGTAGACTCGGAGGCTTGCTTCGTTCACTTGTGTCTCCCATGACTTCCAACAAAAAAAGCCCCGATATGGAAACGCGAGGCTGGGGATGAGTCCGGGGCCTGGTCGCTCAATGAGGAGTGGGGGGAGAGAAAAAAAACGATCAAAGTTAGATTTAAAAAAAAAAAAGATAAACGTCCCTTTTTGTTTTAAAGTCCAAAAGTTGGGGAGAAAAATGGAGGAAGTTGCCAAAAAAATCCGCCGTTTGGTGAAAGAAAACGTCTCAGTTTGAAGTGGAATAATTGAACGACGCTCAAAGCAATCAGCTGGACGCTCGGACGTTACGACGTGACGGAAAACAGAGGGGGGGGTCCGCTTTTTTTAGTGGGAACAAAACAGCCGAGAAAACATCAAATCACCCTAAAATACGTGTTAAATACAATTATGGCGACGGTATATACGTGGGAGGGTTGGAGGAGAGGAAAATAAAGAGGCAGAGCCAGGCCTGCCCCTCTTATCTCTTCATGACCACCCCTATTCACACACGTCGCTGGGCCGGAGTCTGCTGGGCCGGAAACGCGTCCATCAAACACCAGAAATGTCAATATTGGCCGAGAAATGAAGGAAAAACATGCCTCAAAAGTGCAAAATCAAACCAGTAAATGCCCATAAAAGCCACCAAATGCGAGCTGTGCTTGCTGTTTTCGCTGAAAATGAGTGTAAAGAGAGAGAATGTGTGAGGTTTTGATCGCTGTAATCCGTTTGACCAGATTACACTGAAGCTCCAATACAGTTGTAATTAAGAGAAAATAAAGCTTGAAATTCCATCACAACATTATCAGTTTATAATCAAATGGAGGGGCAGAGATTTAATATATATTTGTGAGTTGTAAAAAGAAACCACTTGAGACAGTTTTTATGTTTTCATCATATTATACATGAATTCAGTTTCTCTACATTCACCCCCATTATTTCCTTAATTTCTATGCATTTTTTTATATATTAGTTTGGGTCTGATTAAAGCTGTAAACACAACTGTGACATGTTATCACTTTATAAAGCTGATATGTTGAACACATTAGAAAAGAGTTCATACATCAACCAGACACAAAGCTACGTTAGTATTCATTTGTCCTCATGTTTCAGGTGACCTCATGAACAGTGTTCACTCTTTTAGCTCAACTCCTGAGGGATATATCTGGCTCTTTAGCTGCTAAATGCTCCACTATGTTGACCAAGTATTCGCACAATGAGCTGAAAGATGCTAAAAAGCTCGGAAGGGTGTTTGTGAATTACAACTTTCAGATCACACATTGTAATATGTCCCATTGTTAATGTAAAAATATGGTTCAGAGCAGATTTAGGTACAACATTCATTCAGGAGTGTGAGCCATAGAAGCACAAGGTAGAGTGAGATGATCTTTCAAACTAGATCTTATCCCAGGGCCCCTCCACAGGGCAAAGTATCGAGATTAGGTAATAATGCAGGTGATGCCTTCAGGCCCCTTTTCTACAGTGCTGTTAGTGGTGGATATGTTTTTACCAAACAAAACTGCAATTAATCCAATGACCACAAACACCACATGGTGAACCTGAAGGCTGGAACAGTTCAGTGATTATGTTTGAGACAAACCCACAAAAGGTACACAAAACTTAATTGAAGTGTGACTAATGCTCATCAGTTTAACAGCTCAACTCTGCAGGTCAAAAAAATGGGTTTGCTCTCTGTCACTTCTCTGCTTCTAAATCTTTTCTGTCCCACTGTTCGGGTTGAAACCATTTGGTTGCTGTTCCTACAAGCTGGGCCAAACAAGGCAATGATTTTAGAGACAGAAATGAGACAAAAATGCTTGCTGAGGTTCAAAATGAGATGTTTTTAAATGTTTCATGACAATAAAACAGCTCCTTGGGCAGCATTACACATCAACATTTCCTAGAGAGCTACCAGAGCGTCGGTGCCTGGAGCACGATGAATACATGTTGACTGATCAACCACTACCGTTGGTCTGTAACAGAGGCTCTCCAGAAGATAGAGATCACTGTATTGCTTGTATCAAAGATCTCTACTGTGTTTAACAGCAGCGATTCGGGCGAGCACACGGGTGTGACCGCCCGCAGCGATGAACATTAACAATGTCAGTTGTTTCCATAATCACATTTTTGACAGGCAATGTATTGAACAAGAGGCAGTGAAATGCAATCACACGTCAATGGTCAAAACTAATATATATATATATTAAGTAAAACTATACACATACATAAAGGTAGATGGGGATGGGGAGTGTGTTCTCTACATTACAATGTAACCTGAACAAAGCCCTATTTCAGTTCTATGGTTAGTTATTAAGGAAGACTTTATCCAACTATGGTTAATCTTCTAAAATGTAGATAGGGTCGACTAAAGAATGCTTACAGAAACATCAGTGGGTTACCCAGGCTAGTTAGGTATCTGAGGTTACTTAACATCAAATAAAAGGTTTGAAAAGGTTTTTCAAGACAAACAACTCAAAAGTGCAACATCGGGACACAAAAGGAAACAAACAGGAACCACAGCACTGATAGCTTAATTTAAAAACAAATCTCAAAAAACACACAAAACACAGCTCAAACCTGACAGATCGAAGAGCGAGGAAGTGCTTAAATTAATTTAACATATAAACAGAGAGTTACCAAATCCAGCACTTCAGTACTGTACTTCAGTCAGAAGACCCAAACTGCAACCTTTATTTCTGTGTACTTGAGTAAAATAAAGTGCCAATAGCAGCTGCTCGTTAATCTACTGTATATAAACTTTCTGCCCTGCAGCCCTAGTGCATACATAATTTGGTCCGAGCCCCTCAGCCCCAATTTTCACAACCTAATTGATTCCCCAAATCATTTGTGCTAAGCTATTCAAGTGCTTAAAATACTAAATTAAGACACTTAATTTGATCTAAGTTTAGCTTTCATGAGGTGTTTCTTGAGGTATGAATTTTAACTATCAAAAAGTCACACCGGATATGAACCACAGATTTTGGTTTTCGGGTGTGAAAGCCTGTTAACAAATACTCGACAGCTATTACTTCATATGCAAATGCATAATTGGATTAAGTGCAAATTGCATACAAACGCCACAGAATGCATTAGCTCCACAGCTTTGGCAACCGTTTGAAGAATTCAATTCCAAACTTTGAAAAATATGTGACTGCTACTCTGTTAGCTTGATGGTATGAAAAGTGAGTAGAGTCGTCTTAAGACAGTTTCTTAAAAAAATAGCTTGTTTAAGGATAAAATCCATCTCTTTTGGAAATATTAACTCGTGAAATTCAGATAGCAACCCCCCCACCCCCCACCCTGGTCTTACTGCTCTTTGGTGGTACAGTATAACCACAGTTCAGTGTGTGCCTCATCTTTGGAGGAGCAAAGATTCCACTTTGATGGTTTTGAAGGAAAAAACTTGAGTCTTAGTAGCTAAAAAGTACCTTCACAAAAATGTATGAGCCAGTGGATGTAATACCTAACTTTCTGTTTCAAAACTGGGAAGACTGGAGCCCTAAATACTGCTGCTACAGACCAGCTATACCAGTCTCTAATGTTGCACTTATGACAGACGAACCATGGGTTATGACAATGAGACGATCGCCTTTAGCAGCGTTGTAGCAGTGCAGTCTGGATGATGAAGGCTGTGCAAAATGGCATTCTGAGGTCTCCCTTCCTCCCTTCCAATAAGGGGGCGACGAGGAGGGGTGGCCCTTAATGATGCGACTGTGAGGAAGATGATGAAGAGGAGGAGGGCTGGGAGGGCAGCAGGCTGTGTGTGCGTGAAGGTCGCTGGGGTCGCGGCTGCTGGGAGGCGGTCCCAGAATCAGAGGAGTCCAGGCCCGGGCTGCCTTCATTAACCTCCGTGTCCAGCTGGGCCGGACACTCGAAGTGGACGCAGTGGAACACCTGAAGAGAGACCGGAGTCAAACACTGACTGGAGACATCACCATCACACACAAGAGGTCAGTTTGTGGCTGAAAGTTGATCCATCAGTCTCTTACAAAGGTAGCAACCAGCCAACATAAATAAAGATACTATTATTCTTCTATTAATTCAGCTGGATATAAACACAGTTTAGGTACCCAGTGACTTTTGGAAAGTGCCTGACAATGTGGGCGTGATTTACTGAAAGTTTGGTCCAATGTAAAAAGGGGCCACCGACACACATTAACACAGATTTAATCACACACGAATGATTTTGTGTTTCCAATAGTGTTAAAAAAGAAACAGAAAGAAGCCTGGTGACCATAGTGAACAGCGTTTTCACCTCATTAGCAGTGTTGTGAGTCCCAACAATACGGATGAAGGAAGCAGGCTGCTTATCAAACTTCAGTGTCTGCCATGAGCTGTAAGAGAGGGCAGTGAAAAACATCAAAACAAAAATAGACATTCAGACTGTATCTCAGTTTACATGTGTTTGATTACAACATCTATGTCTATTATGATTAAGTTTTCCTGACAGGGCCCTGATTGTTGTTCACAGACTTTAAAGGAAAGGTTCGTTAACGGTTTGACATTAAGCCTGGAATTTTCTGTTTCTTAAAGCTTAACAGTGACTCTACCCACCCTCAAGAGCAACAGCCACTTAAGAGCACATCAGCCAAAAACTGAAGATTCAGTCAGCAGTAGCTGGAATATAACCAAGTATTTTTAATCCTGCCCCCCTCGAAAAAGTGGTTTCCTTCCTTTACTATTGGACAGGCTTTCAGAGGAGAATGTGTAGTGATGTTTCTCTGGTCGTGACTATGATGATGCAATGTGATTTACAGATGAAATTCTAAGCATTTCACGGACTAAGTCTTCAGAGGAAACATGTTCTTCATAGCCTTCATAGTGATCATTCATTTTTAGATCGGAGTATGAAGTTGTTCAAGATGTCTACATCCCAGGTTTGATATATCATTCTGACACCTGTGATCAAGTAAAAAGTCACGGTGTTAAAGGAAGTGACAGAGGAGGAAACGGGAGCCTCACCGACACGCCACCCTGGTGCGGTCGACCACCTTCGTCCACTGCTGCTGGTTGGTGGAGACTTCAATGTAATAACTGTAGGAGCGCTCGTCACAGTCCCACAGCAGCAGCCTGAACAGGTCGAGGAAATGAAGAAACAATAAATACAACTTACCTGTTTTCAACTTAACTGTCTTAAAACCCTGAATACAAGATTTCAGTGCTTTTTCAGACTATAGATCAAAATGACCCTTCACAACAGCCATATCATCATGTCAAATAGGGTTAGGGTTCTGTCGTTGTTCTGTCCCATGGTTCTTGTAAACACTGTCACCATTTTCACCTCCAGCTGGAGAAATTATTTATTTATTCAGGTGCTTGATTTTACTCTTATTAATTGTGGTAGATACAACTGCAAATCAGCTATGTGAGGAACAAAGTTATTGTTTGATTCATTAGCACAGACTAAACAATAACTTCACCAGATGTTGAGATTTCTGGTTTTCAGGTCTCAGTTTTTGTCCCACACTGATGTACCTCAAGGATCTAATGGAGTAGGGCTGAGCCAGCTGGATGACGATTGCTCCAGAGCCCAGCTGATGGCAGGTGTAGCCGGAGTCCCAGTCGTAGTTGCGCGTGTCACCGTTGAGCAAGGCATTTCTGCTACGGCTCACTCCCTCAATGACGCTGGCACACGATGCGATGGTAGCTACATTCTCACTGGGAACTGCAGACATTAGAGGCAGGGTTAGAGATTTGTTTTGCTATGATCTGCACTTGTTGGCATGAAATGGATCCAGCTGACTGCATCTAGTTAAACATAGAAGAGGCTTAAACTCTTAAATCACACACATTAACCCATAATATCATAAGCTAAGTTCACTTATTGGAAACACTTCAGATTATATGTGTAGTGAAGACTCAATTTTTGGTTTGATTCTACGTTTTTGCAACTTACCCAAAAGTCCGTTCTCCAGGGTAAAGGAGCGGTTGGTGAACATGCATTCAAAAGCGACGAGGTGGAAGACCTTGTTGACCGTGTTGTGTGTTCCAACTATGCGAACATACCTGAGACACAAAGAGCAACATCAGATATGAGTGAGCAGGAAAACCAAACAACTGTAATCCAAACCAGGACACAAGTGAGATCAAGGTACAACCCTTCATCTCGTTCAAACGCACTGGTAGAGCCTGTATGATAAGCTGCAGAAGTGAAGGTGAATTCTTCTTCTTCTTCTACAATTTTAATATAAAGTTAAATTAAAACATAAATAAATAAATACCGTTGTACATCATCATCAGTCTTTAAATTCACGCATGAAATTAATACTTTTTTCTTTTTTTGCCTTAAGATTCTCTCAATCCATTTTATGCTACATTGCCTTTGTCTTTTAAATATTTCATGTCTGATTGTATTAGCTGTAGTATTTATTTTTATTTTCATATTTGACACTCCATAATATTTTAATCTCTTCGCCCTTAACTTTTTCTTTACAATGAAGCACATTGTATTTGACTATGAAAAAATGTAGAACAAAAGCCGAATGTTCTTGAAGGCAGGACTGTCATATTTCACTGCATTACCTTTAGCTCGGTGTACCTAATCAGCTGGTAATTGAGTGTATATGTATATAGTTCTGTGGAAGTGGAATGTTGGTTGGTTGTGGTTGAATGATTATTGCATGCCTTACAGCAAGCTTTAGTCACATCTTCTGACATCTGTTTGGATGTTTACATGCTCTTATCTCAAGCCAGGCATGCCCACATCACATTATTCCAAATCTTCCAAATCCAAAGTGTTTCCAGCGTCTCCAGATAAAGAGGTACCACAACGCTGCACTGAAACGCTCAAAAATGTGCTTCTCTGTCCTCTGCCAAGCAGACATCAGTGTGGTTTGTAAACACTGAGAATATAATCCAAATGCAATACAGACAACAACCTCAAAACACACTGTAATTGCTATGTACACCAGGTTAAGGCAAGCCATGGCAAAGAACACCGACAAGTCCTTCGTGCTTGGCAAAAATTACAGAGATTGAATCAGATTTGTTTAGACTTGTCTTGCCACCAAAATCTCCAGTCTGGCAAGTCCACAGAACACCAAAAGACTACATGTGAATGCAGGTGTTTCTTATTTATCAGCCCTCATTTTCTTGTAAATAGGCAGAATGAACGTGCATAAAATTAGGGCTCCATTTAGTCACAAGGAGCCAAATGGTTTAGTCTTAAATACCTGCAAACTCGTGGTGTGAAGTATAAATTCTGCCAAGAGCGGCAGAGATACTTGGAATGATCCACAACGCGCACCCAGTCCAGCTCATCCATAGATACCTCGATGTAGTAGGAGTATGACCTAAAACAATTAAGAATGACATGTTAAATCATACTCATACTCATACATGATGACAACTACATAGTTTGTCATTATCAAACAAAGTCAGCATAAACAGGTTTATTAGAAAGCAAATCACTATATACAAATGTCTTAAGAAATGTGCCTAGAAACAGAATAATCACATGTTAAAAATCTAAGTACATAAGCAAATTTCCAAGACAAGAAAAAGTCAGAAAATTGGGTTCTGTCAGCAAAGATTTATTTGGTTTTTTTCACTGCTGGATTTTTTTATTTTGGAACAACATTTGTCTGACAAGAAAATACTATTATAAACAGACAACTGAAATTCTAGCAGGATGAGACAAGTCCGTCTTACCGGCTGTCCCTGTCCCACAGCAGCAGGCGGATGTGGTTGATGATGGACGACTGGCCGAGTTTGACCTGGATCCCAGCCCTGCCGTCCTCCTCGATGGGATGTCTGGAGAAGCCATGGTCCAGGTCGTAGTTCTGGGTGTCTCCGTCCAGCAGGGCCGACTTAAGCTCCCCTTTCACCACCTGAGCTCCATACTTCATGGTGGCAATGTTCTCCTCCGGGACTGAAAACCAATAAGAAGGAATGTACATTCTATGAAAAACACAGAAATAAACTACATAACATTTTTGATTGGACGTTTGATGCGATTCATAGTAGTAATAATAACAGTAAGCGGATGGAGGACTAAGAGCACTGACTGAGCATGCCACGGTAGTTAAGGTCCATGTTGCGGCTCTCGGAGCGGGTCTTGATGGCGTCCAGCAGGTCGTCTGGGCTCAGGAGGCCGGACGGTCGCACCACATTCAGCATCTCTGTCAGAGTCATGAGGGGCAGCCGCACAGCTGCCATCACTTCCTGGGTGTCTGTCCCCTCCACGTGCTGCCGGCACCAGCGACACAAGGCCTGGAAGATCTCCTTCTCACTGGCAGCAAATGAGTCCCGCCTGACCACAGTCAGCAGGGCAGTCTGCAGAAAAAAGGGATTTCAATCAAACAACTGTTAAAGTCAAAAACACCAAACGTGCATTGCTTGTTTTCCTGCATTTCATATCACTGTAAATCAAATATCATTTTGAGGGTCGGCCAGACAAATAAGTCATTTTAAGACAGCACAGCAAAAATTTTTAGGTCAGAATTTGTTATAATTTTTACAAGATAAATGATAATTGATTACCTGAAAAAAAAAAAAACAAGATCAAGTAAACACAGCAGAAAATCTGGGGATGCAACGTTTATGTGCTTGTTTTGTGTCATTAGCTTAGCTGAAGTTACATCAAATGAGGTATGCTGACTCCTAAGAGCCTGTGGTTTCATACACGCCTGCTTTTAAGGCTAAACTCTGTTGCAACATCTCACAGAAATCACTTGCCTCCCACTAGAGGTCACTGTATCTGAGGTATCTGAGGTTTATGTTACACCAAAACCACACATGCAACATTTACTTGCCAGATTATTCTAATATTTCAAACCCTATTTCATGATTTATGGAGGAATGAAGGTTACCCTAATGGAAAAATGAACCAGATATATACTGTTTACACTCTTCATGCAGCATTTTTAATCCTGCTACCTCTTACCTTAGACAGCATGAGGAAGCCATCAGAATTCAACACTTCAGGTGCGTGTCTGTCCATGTAGGCACAGCAGGCTGCGCTGAGCGCGCTCAGAGAGTACAAACTGGCCACATCAAAAACCAGGCAGACGTTGTTGGTGTGTAGGATGGTGCGGAGGAACTCGGAGGTGGAGTCTTCCAGCGGCTGGAGGCCATAGCGGTGAGCCAGGCCCAGGAAGTCCAGCAGCACCTCTTCCCGGGCGGAGCTGAGGCTGGCCCGGCCTGTGTACAGGTAGTGTAGCAGCATTGAGAAGGCTTCAGCCCGCGTCTCCTCTAGACACACCTCCGCCTGGGGCTGGGACTCTTTCATCCCACCGTACAGCAGAGCCCTAAAGGAGCCACAAGAGGCAAACTGTGTTTATTCTGTCAGTGACCATAAGTTTTCTAACAAACTCTCTACACAGAAATATCAACAATTCCTGCTCTTACGTGTTAAATTTTGGAATATCTCAACCAGCTGCAAGTAGACTCACAACCATCACAACACATTCTGACAAGCATGCTGAATAAAAAACTGGGAAGGTTTCAAGATTGTGTAAATCACATGTACATGGAGTATTAAATGCTCCTCGTGTACACAAGTCACATATATTGTATGTTTGGAATAGTTGTCAAAATGCTATCAAATACAACACTAACACCACAAGGGAGCAACTTCCTTTGTGTGTTACTGTGGAAGGAAGAATTTTTGGGAAAATATGGAAATAGGCAGCGTACAGGACAAACAACCAATCACAACTGGAAAGAATGTGTTATTTACAGCGTAATAAACATTTTCTCTGTCCAGAAAACAAAGACACCCGGCTTACGCTCAGATAAGATGAAGAAGCTGGAACTAAGAAATGTCTGACATTTGCGCTTAAATATGACAAAAACAAACAATGAATGAACTGATTGTTTGAATGTTGGGTTTGTGGATTGTGTGGAGGATGTGTTCGTGAGGGTGGGTTCACCAGAGGACCTGTGGGATGGACAGAGGTAAGACAAGTGACAGGATCCACGGGTTCAGACATTCCCCAGTTACCTGAAGTAGTGACAGCGAGCTGCCAAGATGACCCTGTGCGCCGGGAAGCGCTTCCCCTCCACGATGAAGGTGACATCGCTGTACTCCTCACCGAGCACCAGGGCTCCCAGCTGCTCCGACAGCAGGTGGATGTGGTCAATCTCCGACACGGAGGCCAGTGGACGCAGAGGGTGGCTGTTACTCATGGTGGACGGCTGCCAGAGTCACATCTGATACAAGAAGAAAGCAAACGACACACTGGAGAAACGTAGTAGAACAGGAAACAGGCTGAGTGTTGGCTCACAGCACACAGCTAGCTTCATGCTAAGTGCTAACAAGAATGCATTGAGATCTAACGGCAGGTGGAAACACGAGCATTAAGCTAAGTTATAAAACCCAGTAGATTTGGGTTAATTATGAACATTTTAAGTACAACAACAAAGTTAGCAGGTTAAAAACACTCTGCAGGAGAACACGAAAGCGAAAACTAGCTAAGATGTTGAGCTCTTGTTTACAGCCGCGGACATTTGACACCTGAACAAGCAGCAGCTAACAGCTAGCAGCTAGCAGCTAACTAACGTCTCTTTTCTCCGCTCATTCTGCGGTTTAAACTCACCGAGCGGCTCTCATTCGTTCATGTGTGTCAATAAAGATGGTTTCAAAAAGAGAGACGTTGGGTTTTTTTCCAATGTGAAGGAAAATTCAGCACCAAAAATTCACAATCCTTCCAACATCACAGCACCGGAAACCGATTCTGGGTCAACCGTCAGGCACTTCCGGTTCTAGAAACGGTTTTTCAAAATAAAAATCACCAAGAACTCATTTGAATAATTTCTGTGTTACAGACGCATAATTTATGTTTTGTCGCTAATTAGCTTCTAAGTGAAGCCCATTTAACATTCATTTAAGTTTAGAATACATTGTGCAATTGCAAACAAATTTCACTGGTGGAAAGTAACTCAAGTACTATACTGCAAGTACTGTTATGGAGTACTTGTGTAGGACTTGCTGCAGATAACTTTGCAGAATAATATTGTAAAAACCTACAATGTGGACATACAATACAATGCACTGCAACACAGTAAATAAAAAATCAACGATGTATAAGATAGATGTGGCTTATATATTAATGCATCAGTAAAATATTCCACTAGTTTAATGATATAAAACTGACAGAGGCCTTAAGTAAAACGTTTTACTCATAAGATAAGATAAGATAAGATAAACCTTTATTCGTCCCACAGTGGGGAAATTCACAATGTACAGTAGCAAAGGGAATAGAAGCAGTTAAATAGCAAAAAAAAGGAGCAATTTAAACAGGCTAAAAAGAAGATATTCACAAATTTACATGAGAAGAGTAAAACATAAGTGAAACATTTACTTGATTCTGAGTGTTTTTAAATTGTGGTTTTACTTCTTTAACTTAAATCCATCTGAATGTTACCACTGTGCATCTCTACTTCTCTTTTTTCAGTTTCTTTCTCAAGCCTTTAAGAGAAAAGAAAAACACGCATCCTGTGATCAGTAAGGTGTCGCTTCCTCATAGTTACTATTCTTTTTTATTCTAACTTACTCTTATGAGCATAACTTTCTTCTTACTAACTTATTTAAAGTGACGTGATTCAAAGTTTATGACAAGTTGCTTTGAATACTTTGACACTAGGATAATCAAAGCCAAACGAACTAAGACATAGTTAAATCATTGCATATTACACAATAACAGAAAAAAATATGAAAATAATAACATTTAAAAATCAAAGCACATTCACAATAGCACAATAAAGCACAATAAGCAGAATAAAGTGCATGAGAGCAAGTTCATCAAATATAATGTGTCACATATTTTGAGAACTGCCCATACATATGTTATTACTTCTCCTTTTTACACTCTGCCACGAGTTAAACGACTGTAAACCTTCAGAATAAGTAGCTTTTGACAATAATCTGTCTTGACAATCATCATAAAAACATTTACAGCAAAGATCTGATGACATGAGTTTGGTCTGTTTGGTTAGTTGATGGTAGCATAGAGGCTGCTGGGATCAGTGGAGGACGTTTTCACGGTCGTGTAGGTCACAGCATCACCTTCATCATCATCATTTTTACTCTGAACCTGGCAGGAAAAAGCACAATATACATGACACGGCATAAGCCACGACGATGCACCGACACTATAATAGATAACAGTGCATTAACAATCTCAAAAGAGTAAAACACAACACAACCAAGTGCACGACACGACATACAAAACAACACAAAGCAGCAGCATCACACTTGTTGTCAGCGTTGGACAAACGGACCCACTTGAATGTTAAAACCTTTTTTTCTTCATGCTCCATCACCAGTGCCACCAAACAGAGAACTTACCTGGACTTTACTGTCGGTCTTCTTGGTGTAGCTGATGGAGGCGTAGGAGACACCATCTTCAGGATCAGCCTGCACAGAGGAGACAACATGGCTGCTCAGGAACATGTGGATTTATACTGACTCACACTTTGAACTTCATCACGCTCCATTTCATCACATTTTAAATTCCATTAGTTCTGCCGAGGAGGTCATGTGACGTCTCTTTCAAATGACGTCTCAAAATGCTGTGGTGGTTTGACCTCGACCTTTGGTTTCACAACCCACACTCTGACACTCGTGTTCTCCACTGGTGTAAAATACAGTTATATTTAGAGCGTCATTGGTGCTGGATGCAGTGTGTGATCTCAGCGTGTCCGGGCTGCTCTCTGGAGCAGACTGACTCACTGCAGGGTTTGAGGTCAGGCCCTGGTCAAACACAGCCGGGTTACATTGGGTTAAAAAGCCTCTTACACTTCACTTCATGTTGTCAGGGTCTGATAATAAAGAACGCCTGTTCACTGTGTGCAGTATGTCTGTGCAGGGTTCAGGTACAGGTCGAGTGATGGGAGGTCAGAGCATCTTCAAATCTACAAGTGGATAAACTCAATTTGACTTGAGATGAAATCCAACACAACCAGAACAAACACTGTGTCAATGCAGCTTTAAATCTATAGTGAAGAACAGTTTTAAACTCACAACATTGTCATTCATCTGTGTTTTGTTCCCTGAAAAGACAAAAGAGAGTTGACTTTAGCTTCCAAAGAGAAAATGCAGCTTTGTCAAAACTTCCTGTTTCTAAAAGTTGCATCTTTCCTCTCACCTTTAGTTTTCTTCCATCTGATGACTTTCACGAGAATGATCAAAAGTGCCGCTAAAACCACGGCCACAAAGATGTACAGCCACCACCAAGCTGCAAAGATGATGAAGAGATTTGAAGCATTTCAGCTTCTGTTCTGTTCAAAATCATTTGTCTAAAACAGAATAGAATTACATGTGATTTTAAACATCGGTCTTTAAACATCATTTGACAGTTTTGATCAAATCAAACAAAAACTGCATCGAACTAAACTCCAAAACCTGTAACTTGTTTGATCAAACAAACAAAAACACTCACTTTAGTCAAGGTCCACTTACGTAAACATACATGATATACTGTATATATATATATATATATATATATATATATATATAAATGACACACAAAATGTTGAGTCACTACCTTTGAGTTTTGTTGAAGCTTCATCAGTTGTCGTTGATTCTGTTGTTGATTCTGTTGTTGCTGTTTTTGTGTCCTCACCTGAACAGATGAACACAACTCAACAAACGGCTCAGTACAAAACTTGTGTTGTGACGTAATATTAAAACTTCAGATCCTTTAAAGAAACAAATGTTTCAGCTGATTATTCACATCAGTTTGAACTTTACAGCTCATCATATTCTCACCTGGTTTCTCAGCTGAGGGTCGAGGTCTGAAGGGAAACTGCTGCACTTTGTCACCATCAGTCACTTCACACTTCAATAACTTATAGTTTGATGTGTAAATGTAATGTGAGGTCATAAAGTTCACAGAGGCAAAGCAGGGCGTCTCTGATGTCCACACATCTTGGTTATGTTTGTCCAAATCACGACTGTTAAACAGCCACTTCACTTTGTGTTTACATCGTTCATATGTGGACACAGAGCAGTTTAATGTCACTTTATCAATGTCCTTGTGTTCAGTCACTGGTGAAGATGGAGATTTTGTGAGAGAAAGACAACAAGAGTCAAATGAACTTCAGCATCATAATCATAATTATTGTAATGTCTCAATATTTTGTTCTGACAAGCTGAAAACATTATGATGTAAATACTCACTGGTAACAACAGACAGATGAACCTGAGAGTCTGGACCTTGTTGTTCTCCTGATTTGAACTGTCTGCATGTGTAACGACCAACATCTTCAGCTGTGACCTTCTTTATAACCAGAGAACAGTTTGCTGTAACTCTCAGTCTGTCTGATTTAGATTTGAAATGTTCACTAATCTGCCCCAGTACAACCAGCTCAACTGCTGCTGCTCGTCTTGAATCAGAGAAGAGCCAGGTCGTGCTGTCACAGTTTTTCTGATCATTTTTCTCATTTTCACAAGGCAAAGTCACTTCATCTCCCACTTCGACAGTGAAGGAGAGTAAAAGCTGTCCGGTCGCTGCTGCTGCAAGATGAGAGAGAAATATGAAGAATAAAGAGAAACCAAGAGTCTTAATGTCAGTGAGAGGATCATTATAGATTCAACAACGTCTGCACATGTGTCTTATCATCTGTTCCCAAGAGTTCACGGAACTCACCACTTGCTTAAATGAAGGTTAGGTAATAAATGAACATTCATGATATTAATAAATTGTTCGTTAATGTTCTGTCTGTTTCATGTAACTTTACCTGTAAAGTGAAGCACCAGCATCAGAAATAAAGAGAATTTAATCCATCTGAATTCAACCATCCTGCCTCTCTGTCCCTCGTTTCTTCCTCTACTTGTAAGTTTCTGAACTTGAGCTTTTTAAAGGCAAATGTTGCATCAACTTCCTCTTAATTAGTAAAGTTTTGCTTCCTCTTATCGACTGCCGTCCTTCTTTCCCTCATGTCAGCTGCAGGCATTTGTCACAGACCGGCTCTTTGACTGCAGCAAAAACGGGAGACACACGGATCAACTAAATACCAAAGTCATTGATTTACAACAAAATAATAAAAAACACGAACATGTAGATCTGTGAAGTCATTATTTTAGAACTAGAACTAGGAAAGTGCTTTAGAAATACAATCCATTTATTCTATTATATTCTGTTCAGTTCTGGTGTCGTTCAGCTGCATCATCAGTCTCCTCGCTTCTTAATAAATTAGGTTCAAGAGTCTGTGTCTCTTTGAGCTACATTTGAGGAACAAATATAAGATAATGTGAGTGTAACTTTGCACTGGGTGTAGTCTGTGATCTCTGTGGTTTCTGGAGTCACTGCAGGGTTCAGTCTTCTTCCATTTGGCCAAACACACTGGCTCTTTGAAGGCTCTTTGGATTTTGATGACACGGTCAGAAACTAACTCATTCAACTTTGTTATACCTGTATGAACATTTAATTAATCAGTCGGAAAACTAACAACTTTTTCATCCATTTGTGTTTTTTGTTCCTGAGGAGACAAAAGAGAATCGAGAATAAGAATCCAAGTTTGATCTCACCTTTGGTTCACGTCAGTCTGATGATTTTTAAGAGAGACAATCGAACGCTGTAAGAAACAAACTATATTAGGACTTTTACTGAATCTCAACTTCACACTGTGTCCGGTCATGGTGTATTTGTGACAATGATGTTTTTCACTTCCTGAGAAGAGAAGGACTGAGGAAGTGTGAAGATTGTTAGTTCAGATAAATGTTGGCAACAATGATGCAACACGTTGATGCTGTAGCAGGAAACAACACAGACGATGTTTTAGTGGTGACGTCTGCTGGTTCATTTTTGCTTCTTGGAGACTGAAGGGGAAGTGTTTTCTGAAGATGTTGGTGCAACAGCAGCAGAGCTTCACCCTC
The DNA here is from genome assembly GCA_025331565.1 of Holacanthus passer. Taxonomy (NCBI): domain Eukaryota; kingdom Metazoa; phylum Chordata; class Actinopteri; family Pomacanthidae; genus Holacanthus; species Holacanthus passer. The sequence continues at coordinate 1,549,603 of JAFREQ010000082.1, read as the reverse complement.
GGATGATGATCAGTTAACATCAGAAACAAAGTGTTGTGGATGTGTTCAACCCAAAGAAGCTGTCTGGACCAGAAGGAGGCGCTGTGGGAGGAGACGGAGCGTGGGACCGCCTCCATCTCCTCCTTCATGTTCTCGGTCTGGTCATTGGACCGTGGGTGGAACCCGAGGACGGGCTGACGGTGGTGTGACATCATGCTACATGCTCACTGCAGACACTGACATATGTCAGAGCTGTTCACGCCAACAGAGGGAAGGTTTACTTTGAGGAGATGCGAGTCGTTCATAGTAAAGAAGATTCACTTTCCATTATGACCCTGTTGTGACATGAATCACAAAACAAAGCGGAGACGTCAGTGGAAAACATTTCTTTATTGCAGATCATATTGTTCACAGATATAACAAAGACAAGACTGACTCCATTACAGCTGAAACAAGCCAAACACATGCACATCCCAGCTAATATGATAAAAACAATTGAAATGAAGGAAAATTAAACAAGTTCTTTACACAGAGACAAAATGACTTCAAGCTCTTTCCTAATAAACATTTTCACAACTGATGCAGGAAAAGACATGTTATTAAACTCAGAGTGGGATTTCTGATAGAAGACGAAATCCACACTTGAATATTAGCAACAAAAAACAAAATGACCTTCAAAGATTTTCATCATCTAAAAGCTTCGACCACTGGTGTAAATGTGACGTTATTCAACTGCAGCTGAGTCTTTTCTCTGACGAGCTGATGTTGATGTGGAGGTTGTTGATCAGCGGAGTCTGACAGAGGCAGGAGCATCTCCAAAGTTTTCATATTTCACCGTATCATCATCTTCATCTTTACCTTTATTCACCTGTGAAACACAACACAAACAAAGCCTCGCTCTGACGCTCTTTAACTGACAGCTTTCACATCACTGAAACACCCCAACGCACCATCAGTTAGTGTCTGATCTGATCTCTACCTGACGGGCTGCTGGACCACAACGCTTCACTGTTCGGCCTCTGAGCGACTTTAAAACCTGCACAAACAGTGAGACCTTCACAGTCCTGCATCACAGGAACATGAAGAGTTGCCACCAGCAGCTCGTCCTCATTGACACTGACTTACAGTCCCTCATCGCTCAGGTACTTTTCTAGTTTCACACATCAATTCACTTCAGATTTTATGGTCAACTCACAGTGTTGTCATCAGGTGGTCTCTGCTTCCCTGGAAGATAAAGCACAGAGCAACATTTCAGCTCTCAACTTACACTTTGTGTTAATGAGCGGAAACAAATGTTGGTCTGAATTTTCTCACCTCGAGCTCTGATGAGAAGAACAGTGATCACAGTGACGAGGAGCAGTTCGACCACACGCAGAACCAACATGATGACGCTCAGAACGGAACAATCTGCACCAGTTGTGGAGAAAAATCACGTCGGTGAAGAAGGTTGTTGTCAGAAATCACAAGCACAAGACGTGTTTAACCAAGTTAGTGACGCAGCTGGAGGGACCACAGCGTCAGTCAGTCGACCACCACTCTGGTCCAGACTGAAACATCTCAACAACTATTGGATGGATGCTCATGAAATCCTGTACAGTTGATCCTGCTCCTCTGAGGATGAAGCCTGCTGACTGTGGTGATCCTCTGAATTTTCATGTAGCGCCACCATCAGGAGTTTGTTTCATACTTTGCTTCATGTCTAAACACCTGCACAGCTGTACTTTGTGTTTCGTGATGATCAGCCGATGATAACACATTAAAGTAAGGCACTGGCTGCAGACTTGTTGTGTCCTTAATGTGCATTTAAAATATTTTGGAACAGGTGAAGAGTTCTCATGTTAAAAAACACATTTTGATTCAAATGTGTTTAAACATTTGATTAATTTTAACTCATGGCTACACGGTCGAGGGTTGAAAAAAAATCTTCAGCCTTTGTCTCTTTATAAAAGGTGTTTACTTCTGTCATTGGGTTCATATGAATGTAAGGAACATTTTATAAAACTGATTTGTCAACAGCCGCCAAGTAACATTTCAGAACATTCGACCATTTTCTAATGAAACAACACAAAGCTGAAAACCACAAACAATATAAAACAGAGACACAAAGTGTCTCAAAGTTCTTCTGCCTTCATGTCTTTACTGACTGTGAATTCAGCAGAAACAGATTCATAAAATGTTGAGTCACTACCTTTGAGTTTTGTTGAAGCTTCATCAGTTGTCATTGATTTTGTTGTTGATTCAGTTGTTGATTTCATTGTTGTTGATTTCGTTGTTGTTGATTTCATTGTTGATGATTTTGTTGTTGATGTTTTCGTTGTTGTTGATTCTGTTGTTGCTGTTTTTGTGTCCTCACCTGAACAGATGAACACAACTCAACAAACGGCTCAGTACAAAACTTCAGATCCTTTAAAGAAACAAATGTTTCAGCTGATTATTCACATCAGTTTGAAGAGACTTTACAGCTCATCATATTCTCACCTGGTTTCTCAGCTGAGGGTCGAGGTCTGAAGGGAAACTGCTGCACTTTGTCACCATCAGTCACTTCACACGCAAATAACTTATAGTTTGGTGTGTAAATGTAATGTGAGGTCAGAAAGTTCACAGAGGCAAAGCAGGGCGTCTCTGATGTCCACACATCTTGGTTATGTTTGTACGTTTCCAAATCACAACTGTTAAACAGCCACTTCACTTTGTGTTCACATCGTTCATATGTGGACACAGAGCAGTTTAATGTCACTTTATCAGTGTCCTTGTGTTCAGTCACTGGTGAAGATGGAGATTTTGTGAGAGAAAGACAACAAGAGTCAAATGAACTTCAGCATCATAATCATGATTATTGTAATGTCTCAATATTTTGTTCTGACAAGCTGAAAACATTATGATGTAAATACTCACTGGTAACAACAGACAGATGAACCTGAGTTTCTGGACCTTGTTGTTCTCCTGATTTGAACTGTCTGCAGATGTAACGACCAACATCTTCAGCTGTGACCTTCTTTATAACCAGAGAACAGTTTGCTGTAACTCTCAGTCTGTCTGATTTAGATTTGGCGTCTTCGTGAATCTTCCCATGTTCAATCAGTGGTACTGCTGCTGCTCGTCTTGAATCAGAGAAGAGCCAGATTGTACTGTCACAGTTGTTCTGATCATTTATTGCGTTTTCACAAGACAAAGTCACGTCATCTCCATGACTTTTAGTTGCTGCTGCTGAAGAAGAAGATGAGAGAAAATCATGAGAAATGAATGAAAGAAGGAAATGTGATGATCTTATCTTTATCGTTTTTTTCCAAAAGTTCAACAAACAAAAAACACATTTATCAAAGTTCAATAAAATATATAAAAATAAAATATTATTACCTGTAAATTGAAGCAACGCTATAAGAAATGAAGAAATTTGAATCCATTTGAACTCAACCATCCTGATTCTGTCTCGTCCTCACGCTCAGAACTGTGTGAGCTCTGAAAGTATCTAGTATTTCAGACAAGAACGTTCTTCACTTCCTCAGCAGAGGAAGAGGAGGTTGAATGTGTGAAGATTGTTGGTTCAGATAAATGTTTGCAATGATGCAGCTTGTTTCCTTTGGACAGTGTTTATTAGAAAACAGACAGGATTCATGGAGATGTTTGACAGCACACATGAACAAAGTCAAACTCCTCCTCCACCAGGATATGACTCTTCATGTCCCCTCATGCTTCAGATGAGGTGATGTGTTCGAGGTGTGGGGTGTTTTGGTTTGCAGTCATTTCTTAGTTTGAAGTGTGAAAATGTGGTTAACAGCTCCAGCAGAGCCCGGCAGGTTTGACCCTCTAATAATACCAGATAAACATCACAAACACAAATGGTGAACACCTGGATGAGTGTCTGACAGAAATGTCTTCAAATAACTGGAGGCGGAGCAGCAAATCTTCAAATGTCTTCTCAGTCTCATTTTGCACAAATGTTCTAATCTGAAAAAAATGTTACAGAGTTTTCTTGTTGTGTAAAATGTGTTTTACTAGTTTATTTTCAGTGCATGTTGTGTTTAAAGTCCAGTGTTTTTGGTTTAGTGGGTTTAGTGTTTAGTGGTTTGGTTAACCGCAGCCTCCTGTTTCCCCAGAGCCAGTGCGTCAGTCTCTGGGTTCCCTGGTTTCACTGGCAAGTTATCTTCTCACTGATCCAAATTCCAAAATATCTACACTCTGTGACTCTTTAAATATTTATTCCATTCTAAGGAGAGACGATACATTCTCCACAATACAAAATAGTATTGTCTGCATAAAGACGTATATTACACTTAGATGTAAAAGAAGCAATATCATGTGTATCAAGAATGAACAGAACTGGCCCCAGCATCGAACCCTGTGGGACGCCTTTTGCAATTAGCAATATCCACACTCTGATTTCTGTCCACAAGGCAACTCTGAAACCATAATATTCTGATTTTAAAAACAAAACATCAGCAGATCATATTATCAGTTATGATCAAGACAACACTGTCACTGACTCCATTAAGAATGAAAGCTTGTTCAAAGCTGCTCTGCAAAATTAGCAAAAACATACTGGATTCTACTGGAAAGAGCAATTCCATATCAATCCTAATTAAAATGACTTCTTCTGCTGACAGAGTGATACAACTGAGGTCTTGCTCAGCTACATACAAAATAAGAGGAACTCAGAAAAACCTGCAGGCCTGAATTCAAACCATGGCGTCCTACAAACTAAGATGTTCAACCATGATGCAGTAAAGGACAAAACATTCTTAAATGCACAACAACCTTCTTGAAATGAAATACCTTTTTAACATTAACACATGAACCAAGACCTCATTTAAAACCTCAAAATGAAATTCTTGTTGTCATGTAAAATAACACTGTAAAGACATGTTTAACAGCAGTGGACTCATTTCTTCCTTGAGTTGACGTTGATGGGTCTGATAGAAGCAGAAGAGGTTCCAATGTTTTCATAGTTCACTGTGTTGTAATGTCCATCTGCATCATGATGTTTCAGTGGTGACACCTGCTGGTTCCTTTTTGATTCTCACAGACTGAAGGGGAAGTGTTTTCTGAGAATGTTGATGCAACAGCAGCAGAGTTCTGGTGGCTTCACCCTCCGATGAACTGAAAATTGAACAGGTTCTTTACACAGAGACAAAATGACTTCAAGCTCTTTCCTAATAAACATTTTCACAACTGATGCAGGAAAAGACATGTTATTAAACTCAGAGTGGGATTTCTGATAGAAGACGAAATCCACACTTGAATATTATCAACAAAAAACAAAATGATCTTCAAAGATTTTCATCATCTAAAGGCTTCGACCACTAGTGTAAATGGGATGTTATTTAACTGCAGCTGAGTCTTTTCTCTGACGAGCTGATGTTGATGTGGAGGTTGTTGATCAGCGGAGTCTGACAGAGGCAGGAGCGTCTCCAAAGTTTTCATATTTCACCGTATCATCATCTTCATCTTTACCTTTATTCACCTGTGAAACGCAACACAAACAAAGCCTCGCTCTGACGCTCTTTAACCGACAGCTTTCACATCACTGAAACACCCCAACGCACCATCAGTTAGTGTCTGATCTGATCTCTACCTGACGGGCTGCTGGACCACAACGCTTCACTGTTCGGCCTCTGAGCGACTTTAAAACCTGCACAAACAGTGAGACCTTCACAGTCCTGCATCACAGGAACATGAAGAGTTGCCACCAGCAGCTCGTCCTCATTGACACTGACTTACAGTCCCTCATCGCTCAGGTACTTTTCTAGTTTCACACATCGATTCACTTCAGATTTTATAGTCAACTCACAGTGTTGTCATCAGGTGGTCTCTGCTTCCCTGGAAGATAAAGCACAGAGCAACATTTCAGCTCTCAACTTACACTTTGTGTTAACGAGCGGAAACAAATGTTGGTCTGAATTTTCTCACCTCGAGCTCTGATGAGAAGAACAGTGATCACAGTGACGAGGAGGAGTTCGACCACACGCAGAACCAACATGATGACGCTCAGAACGGAACAATCTGCACCAGTTGTGGAGAAAAATCACGTCAGTGAAGAAGGTTGTTGTCAGAAATCACAAGCACAAGACGTGTTTAACCAAGTTAGTGACGCAGCTGGAGGGACCACAGCGTCAGTCAGTCGACCACCACTCTGGTCCAGACTGAAACATCTCAACAACTATTGGATGGATGCTCATGAAATCCTGTACAGTTGATCCTGCTCCTCTGAGGATGAAGCCTGCTGACTGTGGTGATCCTCTGGTGCTGCCATGTGTCGTCATTTAGTGAAAAGTCTCAACAACTGTTTGCTATGAAAGTTTCTACAGACACTCATCTCCCCCTCAGGAGGTTTGATTCTGACAACTGTGGTGATCCTACATCGACATCAACGCCAGTAAACACTTACATTTTTTAACCAAATGTAACCTACAGTATTAATGTATATGCATAAATTACATCTACAACTACTACTTATGTTTTATGTTGAATACATATGAGGAAGCTGCTTTGCTTCTCACCTTTTTGTGTTGCTGTTGTTGTTGTTGCATTTTCACCTGACAAATTAAAAAAAAAAAAAACCAACAAGTTGTAAAATGGGAAATAAAGATGTCATCTTAAAATTGAAATCCATCAAATAATCAAACCGTTTCATCAGGATCAAGTGATTATAAAACAGCATAATCTCACCTGGCGTCTCACCTGAGGACTGAGGGCTGAAGGTGAACTGCTGCACACCTCCAGTGTAAGTAGCAGTCACTTCACACGTGAACAACGCATGATACTTCGACTGCTGTTCAAAATAAGCGGTAGGAAATGTCACAGTCGTTGAGCACTTAGTCCGTGATGTCTTCATGTCTTCGTTATCTTTATCCACATATCTCCCCCTGAACAGCCACTTGAGCGTGTGATCACACTGTCCGAGGTTTGACAGGGAGCAGGACAACGTCACCGCATCACCGTCCTTCTGCTCGGTCACTGGTGGAGATATTGTGAGAGAAAGTTAACTTCGTCACTTTTTCAATTTGAGCTGAAAATATTATGATGTAAATACTCACTTCTAATAACATACACTTGAAAAAAAGTGTCTGCATGTGATCTGAACGATGTGCAGGTGTAGAGACCGACATCTTCAGCTGTGACCTTCTTTATAACCAGAGAACAGTTGGCTGTAACTCTCAGTCTGTCTGATTTAGATTCGGCTCGTTTGACAATCTGTCCTTCTCTGACCAGCTCCACTTGTGCTGTGATAAAATCAGAGAAAAACCAGGTTGTAGTTTCACATCCCTCCTGATCCTGGATCTGATTCTCACACGGCAAAGTGAGCTCTTCTCCTTCTCTGACAGAAAGGGAGGAATACTGTCCAGTTACAACTGTGAAGCAGATGAGAGACATGACGAAAATGAATATGAACACAAATGTTGCTGTTATATTTACAGTGTGGACAAAACTTTAGATGCAAACATATGAAGTGTAAACAACAACAACAAATCAATTGTTGGTGTTAAATGAAATGTAATAAACGTCTTCCTCTGTAATTCTTGTCTTACCTGTCAAATGAAGCAGCATCAGACACAGTGAGATCTGAATCCACCTGAAACCCGACATTCTGCTCTCTCTCTGTCAGCGTCGAACGAGCGACTGGTTCCTCACAGAGAAATTTCGTTCTTTGGATTAAAATGGCGGCATCACTTCCTCCTGACAATTTAATGTTACTGTTGGTGAGAGAGAAAATGTTTGTGTGTGAAGGCTTGATCAGTGAGAACAAGCAGAAATACAAAAACAACCATAACAACATAACAAAAAAAGAACATATTGAAACCACAACTGGTAGAAAGCTTGAACATGATGACGTGATGTTGTTGTCGGTCAATAGTGAGTTTGTCAGGTTTTTTATATTCTGTTGAAATTTGGACAGAAGACAATGCAACAGTCTTCAATCTGTTCCCTTTTTTGCTCCTTCTAAAAAAAAAAAAGACTGAGGTCACCTCTCCTTTGTTTTCAAGAATTATTATCTGAATTTCTATCTCAGGAAGTCTGATCTTCATTCTAAATATTAACTCCAACAAATAGTCTTGAACTACAAACATATGAAATATACATATATGTAATATACTGTATAATACACAATAATAATAATTATAAATAATAAACGAATAATAAAATAATAACAGTATAAAAAAATATACTGAAATATCTCAGCAGCTACTACTGAGATACTGAAGCACCTCAACTATACGATGTTACGTTTTTTAATCTGAGTCTGTTTTCCAACATTAACTGTTTCTGTGAACTCGTGTGCAAATAAAAAAGTAGAGAAGAATCAACTTGGTCCTGCAAACTGTCCCTGCAGTACATCTGATCAGCACAAGATAAACGGACTAATCCTTTATGTCTTTCATCAAGTTTCTTTCCTGAACTAACTAAAACTGAGGAGGTTTAAGTTTAAGGAAGCTGAGTGTGTGTCAGCAGTTACTGAGCTGTTTGGTCATTATCATGTTTGTGGTGAAAACTGTGCAGGGTGTGGTTTTGCATCAGCAGCAGAGGTTTGGTGGTTTGTTGCTGTGATGGTGAAAAGCTCATTCAGATAATGGGGAGTTTATTTTCATCCTGAGCAAAAGAATCCCCAAATACAATTTGTCCTGGCCTGAAGCCTCCTGAAAGATTTGAGTCGACTATTCTGAAATCAAGTCTCTCGATAATTGGCAGCAACATGAGACACTCTGCACGTTATAATAAAAAATAAAAAAGAAACCAGGAACAAGTGAGACACCTCAACACGAATTAAAGAAAAATACTTACAGAAATTGCAAATCTAATGAATGAAAACATCGACCCTGCAGCTTCTATAAATCATTCAAAGGTGTGGAATCATATCAACCTGTATCTTGAATGTATCATAAATCTATAAAACTCCAAAACTTCAATCATAACACGCCATGAAATCTCATTGTTTCCGAATCAGAAATACTTTATTGATCCCCGAGGGGAAATTAGAATTGTGGCATGGAGATGTGTTAAGCATATTCTCATAACTGGAATGAAATCATTTCAAAACACTGCAATAAAATGGGCAGTTTTCGCTACAGTAATACAATTTTCCATTTACGCGACGTCCCAGAGGTCAAAAAAACAAGATCCAGCAGCTGCCTGCATCCACAGAAATCATTAAAAAAAAAAGAAACCTACATGTGGCACATACAAGGTCATCTGTGCCAAATTCAACACATACTGCACTCTTGTGTACATTAACGTGCTTTAAAGTATGTTGGAGTAAGGAAAAGGTAAAGAAGAGGTATATGAAATGAAGTTGTGTGTGAAACAGGTTCCCTTTAAAAAAAACATATCTGGACAAAGTAAGAAGACGTCCACATGAAGCCGTACAACTTTTAAAACGCAGTTTATATGTAAAACCAACGTGCGTCTCTGTCCACACTGAAACGACTCAACAGCTTCATCTCTTCTTCTTTGTCCTCTTTTCATTCAGCAAACACAACTGTCACCACAGCCAACATTTGGTGAGGAGCGAGACAAACTATCTGCTGAGTCTCAGCTCTTTAAGCCTCTTTTCTGTTCCCTCCTGCTCTTTTGTCATCACCTGCAATGTCTTTCAACAACAGACAAATTCACTCCGTGTGTATGTTTATCCGTTTCTGTTGCCATATGACACGAGTATATAATAACGACACGGTCACGGTTAATTTGCTGATCAAGTCATTATTTTATGATCGTGATCAAATCTACAACTAATGATTATTTTCATTATCGATTAATCAATTCCTATGAAATGCCTCTTATAGTAAGCGACATATCAAAATGTTGTCCAACAAACAGTCCAAACACATTTAGCTTACGATGATATAACACAGACAAAGGTGACTTTTAAAATCTGGAACCAGCAAATGTTTGGCTTTTTTTGCTTGGACAATGACTCAAACAAGTATCAATAGTTGCAGACATTTTTTCTGGCAATCAACTATTTACTTGGACTAAATCTAATCATGACTTCTTCTGACAAAAACCAGGAAGTGACAGCAGCTGTGTAGGAGATCGCCTCTTGACATTTGAAATGATCTCAGGGAAAGTTAGAAGTGGCACAAGACTGTCTTCTTTATCTTACTTGACTTCCTCAACCCCTGAGCAGGCTTACAACATCCTTTTGCACAAGTTCGGTTTTCCCCGTGCACACTCAAATAGCAAGCCCCCAATTTAAGATTCACCCACTCTGGATACAATCTGGAAATGTTTATGCTCAGTGTGGACAGACGGCCGAAACAGAGAGAAAAAAGCTGTTTTAAATCTAGTCGGCTTCATGTGAACGTACTGTAAGTCAGTGCAATAGAGTTAAAAAAGAAAAAGCACTCAGTCTGGATGCTTGATACTGGCTTTCTGCAGCAGCTGGTTGTGACACTTTTCACATTGTCATCTTCTCTTCAGTTCGCTGAGGCTTCAACAGCCTCACAGTCCCTGATTCCACTCTCGGCTTTTCCACCAGCTGGACCCATGTTCAGTGAAAGAAAAGAGCATCAGCCACCAGATGGTAAATTCTGACCGCGGCTTCTTCATGTGTTTTCACTATCGGAGCCATTTGGAAAGGTAACCAGCCAGGATCTGGAAGTCCTCTCCTGTGCTCTAAGCTGGCTGGTGAATTCATCAAAGTGGCTGGTCAAGCTTTGGAACATCAAACATTAAGGTTCCCTGCCCTTCCTGATTTCAGGTTTCAGTGCAAATCAGGAAGAAAAGTCTTTCTTATGTCCACTGTGCCTCACACTGAAGGAGCTGTAACAAAGTGCCTCAGTTCGCAGGGGACTTTTTTTTTCCTTTTCCTTTTTTTTTTTTTTGGAAAACCTCAGTAACAAAACTAGAATCTCAGTTAAAACAACAAGGAAAAATATACACAAATATATGTTCACAATATATTATGTACATTTACACAAGCTCTTTAAAAAGTCAATCAACACAAGGCTGCCTTTTCAAAAGTGTTCTCAAACTAAGTGCCATCATCACTTTACACAATGTAAACCTGAGACACTGATCACGCTGCTGCTGGAGACGAACTCAACCTCCCACTAAAACACTTTCTTCTGTTCACAGTAAGTTTGCTCACAAATTCAATCACAAAAAAATAATTATTTTCTCTTTCCACTGCCGACGAGAAGGCAGAAAATATTTCAGTACACAGCATGTCAGTCAGATCTCCAGCAACAACATGATGTCTCCAAAATGTTCACAACATCAGGCAGCGTGTTGAATAGTGGAAATTGTATTACAGTTAATAAAAACTCCCTACATTATACTGCAGTGTACTAAAGGCCAAACTCAATTTAAATGAATGCCAAGTTTCCAATTGTTGGCGTTCAATGTAAATCAGATGTCAGACGGGTCAGTTCCAATTTGAAACTCCAGACTGTGGTCACGATTTATCTTGAACCTTCAGCAGAGACTTCAGGTGAACAGTCATTTGCTCTCGGCTTTGGTTGCTCTGTTGAGGTTTGTTTTCTCCGACCCAGTGACTGGGCGGTTTAGGTAAGACACTGGGTGAAGGCGGCTCACTGAATTTAGCGCCAGCATAGACCTTGTCGCCATCTTTGAGGTATTCGGGCGCAGCTTCAGCAGGCGGCGTGTTCAAGATCTTCACGTTGTTGGAAGCGTGGAGGGGTTTTTTCTGCTCTCGGAGCGGAGGCTGGTGGAGAGAAGACGGCTTATTCGGGCTGCTGTTGTCTTTCTTCTTTGTGGAGTGAGGTGCACCGGGGCTTTGGCCCTGCTTGGGCTTGTGGCTCCGTGCGATCACGTTCTGGACGATCTGATCGTGCCTGGGCAGGCTGCGGGCAGGTTGGCCACCTGGCTGCATGGCCCCTCGATCCAATCTGCCACCTTTGGATTTCAGCAGCTAAGAAACAAAAACAAACTCTTATTAATATAATCATTCTATTACTGGACCAATCAACCTCCTGCCATTTGCTGCAGCAAGCTAATGTTGATATTAACTCCACACTTCCACCGGCTGTATGCTTCAAACTATGATGCTGTACACATCCCTCTCGCTGAATTTTTGGAGGCGCCCCTCTAGCATGATGTTTTGATGTGCTGTCAAAGTCAGGTGATGTAGAATAAAAAGAAGTTTGCATATGGAGGAGGCTGGGATGGTTGGATGGGTCAAACACAGGATGAGAACCAGGAGACTGGGGTTGGTGTCCTGTGTGAAACCAAAAGTGAACGTTGCACTACAGAGTGACGTCAGTGAACGACCCACATTAACTGTTAAATTAACGTAACTTTGAAAAGACAATAACCCATAATTATGTGACAAAGCCGAATACAGTTCCTGCATAATAAAACATCTTTTGAGTGAAGGTTTATGAAACCTGCTCTGTTTACACCAGCTTCCTGTCAGCAGAAAGAGGAAGACAGGCTGGTTCACCACATGTTGACTTTCGATTTCTCACAATCAGGATCTGTAAGTGCGTCACTTCAAACTGCCTCAGGCTCTACAGGGGATTTAAACCTACTTTACTACAAGAACACGTGAACATTTGTTTAACAGACTACATGATCTTTTTAGGAGGCTGCATAAGCAAATACTGCAGCTTCAAAACTATGCAGAGAGATGTAAACTGCAAATGTTATATTCAACTGCTGATTATTACATTATAATACGCTACATATTTCTGGCTAAGTAGAGCAATGTTTGTTCTACAACATGTTAGAAATATAGTGAAAAAGAGACCACTTGACAACTAAAACCAACAAATATTCATATTTAAGAGCTGACACAGCTTAAAATTAAGACTTTAGAAGATTAACAACTTTTTCTTCTGTTAATTGACTATTGACTATTAATAAAGATCTGTATGTGAAATATGCGAGGTCTGTGGGATTATGACTGATTTCTGGTAATAATTTAAAGAACAAAAACTGGATGTTTAAGCAGCCTTTTCTTCAGCTCACTGCTAACTAGGAGGGAAACAACTGACAGACAATAACATCAGGTTTAAACCCGGAAGTCACCTCTTTCTTGGTCCCCTGTTTGAGGTGGCGGAGGGTCAGGACGGTCTGGGTCCCGGCTGGGGGCTCGGTGCCGGGCTGGGCTGCGGGTCTACCGGCGGGTGAAGGCGTCACGGTGCTGTTGTTGTTGTGGGTCCGACAGACGGACGCTGCCGGGGCCGCTTCTCGGGGCTTTCAGCAGCTTCCTCCCTCCCTTCTTCAGCCTCGCTTTGCCCGCGTTCAGCCCATCGCTGCCGGACACCGGGTTGTTGTTTTCGACGTTGCCGATGTTGGCCTCATCGCCGTGAGATCCGTCCAACATTTCTCTGAACCGTCGGAAACATAAACAGACTCTGAAATTCCTCCGCAGCTAAAGTTGCTTCAGCTAACGACGCCACAAGCTAACAGCTAGCTAACAGTTAGCTTCTCCTTTCTTCTTCGCTGTTCTCGCGCAGGAAGAATTAATGACCAAATAAAACCTTGAATCGTCGTCTCAGATGTTCCTGAGATAAAACTTGAGGGATTTTAATTATTTCTGCTGTTAAAAAAAAAAATCGACGGACGTCCCTTTTTTTCTGAGATGGCGTCGCTGCTGCTGAGCTTGTTAAAGCGGAAGTAGCTGGAACGTCAAGTTAGATACACGAATATAGTTTTAACTTCCGGTATTATATTTCAAAATAAGATGAAGACTACAGGCGCATACTTGAAATTTTGTTCAGAATATTCTTTTATCATCTGTGCAAGTTTGATATTATGATATTATATATAAAACTGTGAAAGACAAGTTAATTTTACCATCAATTGAATTTTAATAGTTAACTGTTTATATTTTTTAGAAAATTATTTCACAACATGAAGATCCAAGTTTCAAAACCTCCACACTACCAGGAATATGATTATCGGAAAAATATATTGAATAGTTTTTTTAAATTTTATTTTGTCTGTTTATCTCCAAATTAGAAGATACATGTTTTTCACTGGACAGGTTTATGAAAAATTGTAATCTGAAAAGTGACTAGTAACTAAAGCTGACAAACAAATGTAGTTAAGTAAAAAGTACCGCATTTGCCTCTGAAATGTAGTGGAATAGAAGTATAAAGTGAGTAAATGTACTTAGTTACGCCACTGAGTTCTACACCATTATTTTGTAGACAAACTCGTCTAACTTCCGATGTTCATATTTTCAACTTGACAAATCTCCTTTTCCGGGAACCTGTTTCCATCAAAAGGGGCGTTTCTGGCTGCATCCTGTAAGTGACGTATTTGCTTTTTATTTGGTTGCACTTTTTGGAGGCGGAGACAAAAGTAACATGAAAAAATGCAATAAAACGTCCAGCTGTGCATTGATGGTGCGTTCACTGACCTCATGTAGCTGCACAATCCTTTGTCATTTAACTGCAAATATAAAGTGAAAAGTGACTTAACTAAATCGAGTGGAGCAAAAGTAAGAGAGACGATAACAGATGTAATCGGCTTCACAACCGCAGTGACCCTGTTTTCAGCCTCACAGCACTTTTTTTTATTTTGTATTTAAGAACGTTGGGGGATTTAAAAACACTGATATTTTGCTTTGCATTGGCCCTAATTGAGTTCTTCTGAGTTCCAAATCCCCAGAGTACTGTAATACTTTAGAATGTCAGGAAAAGATTCAGTATGTCCAAATAAACAAAATGTCAAATGCAGTTTTCCAAAAATGTTCCTCCTGCATCAGGATGCATTTTGCTGTCTGCATGCCAGCATGTTTTTTCTGGCTATTCTGACCCACAATCCTTTGCACTCACATCGACCGAGGTGCACAGAGAGCACAGACGATCGACAGACGACGACGACGATGCAAGATGTTATACTGAAGTCACACGTCCTAACTGCACACAACAGAAGATACTGTGTAAGAGCAGCTGCAGTACGAACAGTAAAGTAAGTATTTGAAACGTCTACATTCCAACTGAAGTAAATCCACCTGAAGACATATCCACAGACACTGAACACAGGTTTGGTATCACACAGCTTTACTGTAGAAAACGTGATGAACAGTTGAACTTTTTGTTCAGATCCCAAATAACCTTTGAAACATTCAGTAAAATACAAGTCTGTGTGTGTGTGTGTGTGTGTGTGTGTGTGTGTGTGTGTGTGTGTGTGTGTGTGTGCCTCAACTATGCCTTGTCCCTCTTTTTAGAACCAGGACGAACTTGTTCAAGAAACACTGACAGTCAGATGTTTTCTCCCGTCTTCACAAAAGTGCACAAAAGTCTGAAAAACTATTAATAATGAGTGAAAAACCACAGGCGCTTTAATCGACTACATCATAGGCTGATAATCATTTGGCAAAGAGAACCAAGAAACTTAAAGGCAAATCCGGACGTCACGTGGGAGGACACGTTAAAGGTCTGTTTCAGTACAAAAAATAGATATATAAACAATATACAAATACAACATAAACATCCAAATATCCGTCCCTGTGAGCGCAGTACGTATCGTCTGTCAGCGTGACTGGAGAAGGCAAACCAAAGGGATGTCGACCGTCCTGAAGGTGGCGCTCCTCCTGTCTGGCCCCTGGAGGCAGCATCAAGGGGCTCAGGGCTGCGCCTCCGCCTCGGGATCGTCGTAGATGTAGCTGCCGACGCCTCCGGTGTTCACGCCTGAGAGAGGGCAGGACACGGTCATGAGCTTTAAAGGGTCAGTTCACTCAAATAACATTTCTACATGAAACTAACTCTAACTCAACCGTTGGAGATATTTTTGATTCTCTTCCTCTGAAATTTTTGCAATCACCCGAATATATTTGAAAAATACGTTAACAATTTAATAATAAACGGATTCAATGACATAAGACTTATCATATATGTATGTAACACAATTCAGACACAGATACATTTTTGGAGGCTAGTGACCTTAGAATCGTAATGTTTCCTCCTCTTTTCATGCACCTCCTCCTTTTAACTGAGCTTCAATCTGACACTTGAAGGCCACAAAAACAGTTGCTATTTGCTTCACCCACCAAGGTTTGAGTTGACCGATCCGACTCTGCCTCTAAAAATATTTGTCGATCTAAAACGAGTGTTGTTTGGGGACGTTTTGTTTCAGTCATGACTTCGTACCTTTGGGCCCAAACAGCACAGCGTAGCAGGGTTTGTGGCAGTACGGCTGTCCGTCGTGCTGCAACACAAAGAACAGATTCCCTCTGAATTCGTCCTGATGTGGACTCACTAACATCCAGCTTCGCGGCCGTCACCTCTCACCTCTGCGTGGCTGCCGGGAGCCAGAGTCTTACTGCACCTCTCACAGCGCAGACAGGGCCGGTGCCAGTTCTTCCCCAGAGACGTCACCTTCTCGGCTGCACAGGCACACAAACACACCACCATGAAGACGACGGGCAACGTCGCAGCCGCCTCTGTCACTTATAGAACATGCAAACTGAGATATGAAGGCTCCGATCTGCTCACCGAAGTATACCGTCTTGTTGCACCGGGGGCAGATGTTGGGTCCTCCAGAGAAAGATGAGAAGCTTGCAGCTGAAAAATGAAATGTAATAATATTCACTGCGTCATTTTTTATCTTATATTTTATATTATTCTGGCAGATTAGATCAGCTCGTGTGCAGCCTGTTTTTCTCCTGAAACACACACACACACACACACCTTCAAATCATCACTTTGACTCAAAGATCTTTATCTGCATCAGCCCTGTTCTCCTCCTCTGTGAGTTCCTCCTTTTGTCATCTTGTTTTCCTTTCTATATCTTCAGTATGTTCATCATCTACGCAGCAGCAGTGAGCAAAACTAAACCACCTCCTAATCTCTGCAGAGAGGACGTGTTTCAAGCAGACACTGAATTTCTCTCCCCAACATGATCACAGTGTTTCTGTCTTTGCTCCACACACTCCTCACCCTTCACTGGTCCCCGTGCGGGGGCTTTTTTCCCCGCCTCCGGTTTGCCATCTGTTTCCATGGAAACGGCAGCGGGGGCTTCGTTGACAGGATTGTCGTACACGTAGGAACCAGCTCCGCCGATGTTCACACCTGAAACACACACAAAACGTCGCATTTACAAACCTGAAAGGGATCAACGCAGAGATGTTTCAAATGCTCTTGTTTATGTGCAAAAAAGAAGAAATGGCACCTTTTGGTCCAAAGAGGGCGGCGTAGCAGGGCTTGTGACAATAAGGCTTCCCATCATGCTGCAAAATACAAGGTGGGGGGGGGGGCGGAGGCGGCCATCCATCAGCAGAGAAGTTTAGTTCAACACATTTTTGTATTTAGTCTGTTTGGATTCACATAATGCAGAATAACAAATGAACTCATTCACAGAAGTTTATAAGACCTGTTCTCTTCACACCATTTATAGCACATGAAGAGAGATGGATATGAGCTCAGTCCGTTATTATTCTCTGTGAAAGCCACTTTACTGGAAAATGGCACATCACATGCTTTTTGCTAACTATGAGATGTTTAAAGACTAATGTGTCTTTTCCAGGAAAACGTCCTCAGCTTGAGTTTCCATGTGCGACCCTGTGTCAGACTAAATCAGCCCACACATGGACAAAGCTCTGTCAGCGAACCTTTCAACTGAGCTGGATGTACAGAATCATCGAGGACTGAATCAGTGGCTTTCAGCTGTGAAGTTCTTCTCTCTGTTATCAGCTTCTCAGCAACTTACTTCCTCATTAAAAACTTATTAAAAGGCTGCGAAAGCCACAAACCACAATCTGATAACTGTGTTGTAAATAACACACTGTGAGTTTTTAAGCTCATGTTCAGAGCTTTTATTGGCCGGTTTTGTCCTGAACTGATTACAACAGCTTGGATCACAAATGGACTGAAAATACCACTGAACTGAAGAATGAACGATGATGCGTTCACTTACACAACAATTCAAAAGTTTAGAATCACAAACTCACAAAAGATCAGTCAGATGCTGAGACGACTCCTCTGTATTTCTGAATCATTGTTCATGCTTTTATGTTGTAGAAACTCCTCTTTATAAATAGATGCTATTTTCTTATAGGAAATCACCTCACCCTAACCCTTAACTTCAGCAGAAAGTGCATGTGGTTCCCTTGTGGTCAAACTTGTACAGAGATTGTACGAAGGACACACCAGAACTTCCTGCTGAGGTTAAGTTCTCTTTCTTCAAAGGAAAAAGGCCTTTGCTTGGTTATCTAGGTTTTAAAGAGCAATAACACCGAGCACATCTGAAACTGCGAGTGCAAATAGTTTCACACACACATCAGTGATTCCTTCTCTCGTCGCTGCTTTTACACCTCTGTCCTTCGTGATCAGTCAGAAGTTGAGAAAAGTTCATTTAAAGTAAGATAAAGGTAACTCTGGGCTGCTACATATTAATATTATATTTTGATTTGAAATATTCCCAGGTCAGTATTTCACACTTTCCTGTTGTTTCCTCACATCCCCAGTGTGTAAATGTGTTTCTCCTCCTCTTACCTCAGCGTGGCCTCCAGGATTCAGCGTCTTGCTGCAGCGCTCACATTTCAGACAGAACTTGTGCCAGTCTTTGCCTAAAGACGACACCTTCTCCGCTGCACGAGAAGAAGAAGAGACAGAAACCAGGACTTTATATCAAGCTGCACTGTAAAACTGCAGCGTTACAGACACACGTTCACGCTGCAGTGAAATCAAACACATCCAAACCCGCTGAGATGAATGAACCACATACTGAGTCCTGGGTGAACAGATGGTGATGGGGTCAAGGGAGGAACAAATGTAATTAAGGCACATTTGACTGAAATGCATGAACACAGTAAGATTATAACATCTTTATCGACAATACTTAACAGAGAAATGGTGAAAAAAGATGCATTAAAAGCTGAATTCTGGGAAAGAAATCTGACAGAAACAGAAGAAAAGCGGCTTCCAGATGTGGGGAGCAGGAAGTCAAATTAAAATGGAGGCACTGAAAAGGTAAAGAAACACGAGACTTTTACAAGAATTTTAGAATTGCAAGTTGTGTTTTTTACGCTTGACACTCAAACTGCACTGAACGACTCCATTAACTTGCAAATGTAATTCATCTGCATTATGTCTTTAAACAAGCTGTTTAAATAGCAGATCTAAGGTGGTCAAGTTAAAATGTGACTTTTTAAAAGTAAACCTTCTTCAACCTTCAGAGGAAGTGATCTGCACTGAGGTCCAGAGTTACAGTACAAGAATATTCTGAATGACAGTTTGTCCCATGAAGCAGACGATGGTGACAGGAGACACTTGACAGGTACTTGGCCGCTCATATCAACCTAAAGCACATTCTTTCCACTGCGTTTGGACGGAGAGCAGAAGTAGAAGTACTGTATGTAGAAGTATATATAGAAGTACTGAACGTTCCTCCATCACTCACATGAATCCTAACTTCTGATCTAACCTTGACCTGAACCATCACAGCTTCATGACGGCTCAGTCAAATATCACACGTTCTGATACAAAGACTGGATTCATGTCCTTCAGTAGCTTTGAGGTACTTGTACTTCACTTCACTTGTACTTCACTTCACTTGTACTTGACTGGAGTAGATCCATTTTCTGCTACTTAATACTTCTACAGTTCAGAGGTAAATATTGAACTTTTTACTCCACTACATTTATCTGATAACTTTAGTTACTTTGCAGATTCAGTTTAATAATAAATATATAATTAATAAATATATGTATTATTGCTACCCAGCAAAATCTAAAGTCATTCAAATTAGCTTTGCATTCACCAGCTGCAACATAAACACGATGAACACATGAACAATTATAATCCTTGAATATAATATACATTATTCTAAAACTGCACGATGAGTACTTTCACTGATGGGACTTTCAATAAAGTTTGATGCCAACACTTTCGTACTTTAGTAAAAAACTGGATGAATGACTTTTACTTGTAACAGAGTGTTTATACACTGCAGTATTAGTACTTTTACTTAGATCTTCTTCCACCACACAAAAGCCATGTTTTTACTGTAACTATATCGTACGCTGAAATGAAATAAAAATTGAGTGTGAAGAAAAAATGAAAGTTAGACCAGCCTCCGTTCACTGTCACCGACTGCCAACAGTGCTGTTCAGTCTCTCTACAGTCAAGCTTTAGTTCAAGCCACTCATCAGTTTCAGTCGGAGAGTTTGTTGTGGAAAGGACAGAAGGACGGACAGAAGGAGAGACTCAGTCATTTATCTGTTTGTCCTCCTCCCAGAATATCCCAGCAGACACCAAGGCCCTGATACGACAGGACACTTCCTGTTGACACTCACCGGCCTGTCGCTGCGATATGTGGCAGTAAGTCACCTTGGCAGCTCTTTGCATCCATGGTGGAGGACGTGTGTGTGTGTGTGTGTGTGTGTGTAACAAGTGTGCAGTTGTGTATTAGTGTGCATTTTTTTTCTGGAGCAACATGTCCATTAAGATTAATATTGAAGAATCAAGATTCTTTTTTTCCTTTTGTGTTTAAGTGCGTGTGTTTGTTTTATACAATAAATATAAAAATAAATGACACAAAAAAGGACTCAATGGCAACTTTGAAGCTCCAAATCCTCAAACAGCTTTTTCTGAGCTGAATATTTATATAATAATAATAATATAATATTCAACAACTGGCAGAGGAAACACGTTGCTTTTGAAATAAGATTTTTTTCGGAGCATCAGATTCACTGCAGAGTTTCAGGACGGACAGAGAGAACAGCAGGGCGGGGTTTTGCTGCTGCTCCTCACAGGAACGAAGGGGAAAGAACAAAAAGAAAATCAATCCATGCGACGCTCGTGCGATCAATGAATTATTTACGTGCCATGTGGCGCAGCTGCAAATGAAAAGAAGCTGAAAACTGATATATGGTCACTAAACTCACGTCTGTGTAAGATGATATCAGCTCTTTCATGACTGTTCAACAACACTGTTCAAAGTCAGAGAACAGAAACTGATGCTTGATCTCATCAACACACGTGTCCAGTCAGCAGAGACGGACCCGCCTCAGCTCGTCCCGCCTCCTTTTTAAGGTGGATATAAATGTAGAGGTGATTTCAAGCTGTCAGACGACACAGTTCAGACTGGAGAGCAGCAGGAAACTGGACTGACACCAGCTCCCTCTAATCTCATCCACAGATACTGAGCCACTTATAGCCCAGTCTGAAAGCTGGCTACCAGTCTGAGTGTGGGATTCACCATCTGAGGCATCTTTGACAAGAGAAACTGTCGCTTTCATTTCACATTCAACACAGCACAGATCAGATCATCGCAGCCGGAGGGTTATTACGTTGGGATATTAGCTCTTTCTGTCCCTGGTTGGACGTCACTGTCACATTCAGGCTGCTTCTGGACGTCTGTGGTTTTCAGCAGGGAGCTTGTAATTAAAGGTTTTACTATATTAAATAATAGGTTGGTACCTGAAGTTTTGTGTTATTGAGTAAAACATATAAATGACAAAATGTTAAATTCTAACGTGCCGTGTTCATCATCATCAGGATCATGACAGGACACAAGCAGGACACGTGACGGTCAAAGAGGAAACTCCATTTAATACAACTCACAGCACACATGGAGTGGAGTGGGTTTTACTATATTTCAGCTTTGATAGTTGTGTTTCAGGAAGGTTTGATGAATATGATGTTAACAAGTTCACTGTGAAACATTTGGCCACAAGAATCAAGCATTCAAATTATTGTCAGGTTGCTGCTTTGTCTTTTTTTTGTCGTCTCTATAAATGTGTTTTCATTCCGAGATTCATCAACAGTCAGTCAACAACAGCCAAGAGAAAGTTCAGTTCTGTTGCCATTTTTCTTTTTCTTCTATGACGTAAACTAAATATCTTTGGCTTTTTGGCTGATGTTGAAGAGCAGAACAAGCTGTTAGTGACCAAATCCTCACATTTACACTTTCAGATAAAAGAACTGAATGATGTGATAATATTCATCCCATGAAATATGTATTTGTCGACTTGGTCACCTTCATATCTTTGGTCATTGTGGACAAATCAATGAGCAGGACGTCTTCATGACAAGAACAATATAACACAAGAGGAGTTTTTATCCATGTTGCACCAAAACATTTTGATCTGAAATATTTTAAAAGTGTATATTTTTAATAGATTTCGACTCTGTGAAACATTAGAAATCACTTGGACTCAAAGGGCTGAACATGAGTTTCACATCCTTCAGTAAATAACACAGAGGTATTATCACATCACTGTTCTCCATAATAACAAGCTCCACCTGGAATAAATCACTCCTTTAAAAAGAAGAGGTGACTTATGAGATCAAGTCAGGATATTAAAGACAATATTCAAAGTTTTGACATGTGATTCTATTTATGAAATCATTTAGTTCCTGTAATCATCTGGAGTCATCATGTCAGATCCTCTGCAGCTGCACAGTCAACCCAGTGTGAAGCCAACATGATGCATCAGTGACAGAAAGAGCAGCTGCTTGTCTTTTTTCTGTCTCTCATAATAAAGTCGACATTAAAAACATGCACTCACCGAAATACACCGTCTTGTCGCATTTTGGACATTTTGACGCCATGATGAACAAAGAGCAGCAGCAGCAGCAGCCTGTCTGTCTGTCTGTCTGTCTGCAGCCTGTCCGTGTGTCTGCGTGCAGCTCCAGCTCCGGACACACCTCTGAGGATGAGGAGGGTGATGATGGTGGTGATGAAGGTGGCGCTCACATCCTCCCTCTGCTTCATCTGCATCACCCCGCCCCCCGGTGACGTCATGCTCTTCACATCCGCTCAGTGGCTGAAGCGCCGTACTGCAAATCTGAGGTACTTGTACTGCACTCAGAGTTTTTTCTTTTCATGCCACTTTATACTTCAACTCTTATACATCTCAGAGTGAAATGTACTTTTTACTTTATTTATTTATTTTCTGATCTTCCTTCTAATGAATGTAATAATTTCATTGATGTTTGTAATAATTTACAGGTTTTAACTGTTGCTTGGAGCAAACCAACACCAACAACCAACAATCAATTGTTTGATCAATGGAGAAAATAATCAGAGATGAATCCAGAATGAAAAGAATCATTAGTTTCAGTCCTGAACAAAATAGTTCAAAATGAGCTCCAACAGGAAAAATCCTGCTTTTACATCAATGCATGTGAAAAAATAATCTAATGAGAGAAGATAGAACAGTAGAACAGACACAGGGACAGTTTCATATAATAATATAACGATGTTCTCATCCATCTTTGGACAAGAGTATCAGCAGCTTTACTGTATGTTGATGAGACTGATCTTGATACACATTTCCCCCTGAAGGTATAGCTGCTAATGGTTTTGGTTCCATTTCAAAACTTTCAGCTCCTCTAGAAATTCCCAGAAAGCACCTACTTCCAAGGAGCAGGGAAAACAGGAAAAGAATCTATCAAAACTCCGGCAGCACTTGTAGTATATAGAAGAACTTTATTACACACAAAAATGAAAATAAGAATTAAATCTAGTGGGCAGATTGAGATGAAATCCATAAAGCACACACAGGGACTTCCTGTCGACCTTTCCCCTCTAATCTCGGTGGCATTAATCATCCTGCAGAGGAACGCAGACGAAGCAGCGCAGCGAGGATGAGGACGTCCCGTCTGCAGATATATGTGTCGCTGCAGGTGCCTCTGTTTTGGAAATGTGATTAATCCTGGATCCCCCCGCGTTCATTCAGTGGCTCGGCGGCTGTGTTTGTTGCCTCTGCGTGGTTGTTAGGTTACGCTGCCCGACAGCACAGCTCTTCATGGGGAATGTTAAGTGACGCTCTGCAGCTCCAACAGAGCTGCTCTGTACATTCTTGGCACCGAGATACCGGAGCTGACATGAGGCGGCCTTTAGCGCAGAGTTAAGAATAAAAACGCATCAAATTTAAATATAGCTTGTTTTTTTGTTTTTTTAAGCAGAAATGTCAGCGCCCTCTTGGTTGTTGTTGGCTGACGAGATGGAGATGGGAAAGCAGAAAGGATTTGAGCTTCTCCATCGAGCTCAGATTCATCTCCACACAAATACCTCCATCAGTTTTGTTGAACAGTTCAATGCAACTCACCTGCTTATGACGAGTTTGTCCAATCAGATCACACTTTAGTTTGGACAGGTGTCTTCACTTTACACTGAAATCTTTATGATTCTTCCTAACTTAACTTTTGCTTGATTGTGATTTAAAGAGAGTGGGTGAACTCTTTTCATTCCCAAAGATTTATGTCCTCAAATCAAAGGAATCAGACGCGGATGTTCCTGCAAAAAGTCTCTTCAGCCAAACTATTCAGCATCGTCTCTTTCCTCGGTTTCCTTCCACTGTCCCAGAAAAAAATCCGATGGACCAGAGAAGAAGACTCTATGAAAGAGATGTGGTGGATTTGTGCCAGTAAAACTTTCCTTTCTATTAATTCTCCTAAGCCAACAAGTGCATGCTGTATTTTCAAATGCGATAAACACACATAAACAGATTCGGCAAAGATGGAAACAGTGGCATTTTTTTCCACCATTAGTGCTCTTGGTCTTGAGCCATCTGGGGCCTGGGAATGCACTAATCCTAAAATAAACACATCCAGATTATGTCTCTATGTAATTTTGGCACAGACGTCAACAGTGACTGGACGTCTGGGCTGGAGGGAGCGTCGACTCCCAACGGCTTCTGTCTCATATCTGCCTGAAAGACCTTCATGTTTATCCGTCGGCCTGCCGTTCCACCGATTCCAGGAATAATTTTGTGCCCGTGAACGCATCTCACTCTCACATGCAACCGCCAATGAATTTGTCTGCCTGAGATATCTTCATCTATCTTCATCCTCCATGGTCGTCCAAACCGTGTGACGTCTTCCTCCATGACCATCAACACACACTGTGAACAATAAGTTGTTTACTTAAAATAAACACATGGAAAATCAAATACAACTTCAACCTTTTATGGATATCTGTGGATGAATATGTAAATTTACATGGTCCAGACCAGCAACAGAAGCCACACAAACAACAACTGTGCTCTTTGAAAACGGCGTCTTTACACAAGGTGCTTGTTTGTAGATGTTTAAATACTGATAATTATAAGATGTGATAGATTCATAAACGCTTTAACACAGTCATGAGAAGCGTCAGCGTTCATCAGCCCAGATGAAACCCCCATCAATTTTTGAATATATATGAATGTGGTTCAAACATTCATTTGCATATTTTAGTCCAGATCTTCATGGTGATGGAACATGTGACCACGTTGGTTCCATCCAGAGACTGTAAATTCCCAGACTAGAGAAACTCAGCCAAAGAGACACGTGTTGAATCCACATTCACTCGTTCCTCTACGGCTAGTTCGTGTATTTGAAGCGACTTCATCTACAAAACGACACCATGAACAAAGAGTCTGCAGAGAAGACGACGACTCGCCGTTCTCTGGCTCGTGCAGCGTCTGCAGAGGACGGCAGGACTGGACCCACTAAAAGGAAGTCCAGCCCGGACACCATGCCCCTCAGGAAGAGGACAAGGAGGTCTGAAACTGATGTTTTCTTCACACCACAGAGAATCTTCAGATTCTTTTTCTCGTTGCATTTTGAGTTACAGAAAGGTTTCAATCCACCTCCAGGCTGTAATTTATACTGTGAGTGAATCAGGGTTTGTGCATAAGATAAGATATAAGATATTCATGTATTAGTCCCACAACAGGGCAATTTACAGTGTTACAGCAAGATAAATAGTAGATAAACAACACAAACAAGAGAAGTATAAAAAAGTACCAGAGTAAAAAGTATCAACAATTTAACTGGTGAATGTAAAAGTCATCTGGAGTTTTGAAGACTTTTCATTCAACATTTTGGGCCTGATTGAAAATGTTTGCTTGTTTCCCCTTTCATTAAAAAAAAATCTCAAAATAATAATAATATGAAGAAAAAGAAGAAAAAGAAACCTTATACAGAATCTGAAAAATCAAGAGATGTCAACGTTCAGTACAAAATATAAAATAGTCTTTTAGCTAAAGATCTAAGCAAAACCAGTATAAATTTTGGAACAATGAATATCTGGAGAAAATTTCATGGTAAACCGTTCAGATTTGTTGGTCTTTAAATGTGCATTCGGATGCACAAAAACCAGAGTGTTGAAAAATCTGCACCTGCATTTTCAGAAATCTTTTCAGTGACCTAAAAGTCTGAACTCAACCAGTCACCGTTAACGACGGGACGAGCTCCTGATTGAACACAGGTGTCGGCAACTCTGACTATAGGAGGAGTCTCTGATTTTCTACCAAGCTGACGACTGGGAGACAGTTGGACTCAAATGCATGACAGACACATTTTAAAATCACAGGTGGTCAAACTGATTCGACAATGGAAAAAGTCAGAGGTGAAAAAAACAAGAGGCCGGCTGTGGTTAAAAATGATCAGGTGACCAGGGGCAGGAAGTGCAGGTCTGAAAAGAAAAAAAGGCAAAAACAAGACATGGAAATGCAAATGAATGGAAAACAGAGAACATGACCTTAGTCAGGGGAACCAGACCTAAACATCAGGAGAGCATCATATAGTTTCTTGAAGCTCGTGGGTGAACCTGATGTTTCCAATGAGTGATGCAGCATTTCGAAAGCATTATAGGATGAGGTCAGCACTTTAAACAGGAAGAACATGAAGCCTAAAATACCTCAGTGGAAAGGAAGTGTGGTGGTTGGTGGTGAGGAGGTCTTCACCATGAATCCTGTCTCATAGACACACATCACCCACACAATCAACACAAACTAAAGTACAGAAGATTTTTAGTATCTTCAGTCCATCTTCCTCAGTCGTCTTCATCACACTCAGAAACACAGTGGGACTAAAAACAATGTGCACTTGCTGAGTCTCGATAGTTTTGCTTGATGCAGCATGTGCATTGCAATATCTGTGCCTTATTTTCTAATGTGTTTCCTCTCTATGTACTAATCTTTAATAATTGATGAAAGGCAGCTGATTGAAATGTAAAAGTTGAAAGGGTTTTTACACATTTGATGTTCACAAGAAATTCACATCTGCTTCACTTGTATGTTCAAGAATTCACAGGAAAACAAAGACTGATGTCACTATGAGGAAGAGACACTTCACTCACCACAGGAAATAAATATTTGTGAGGCAGTTTGTGTTAAACGAGTCAGAATGTGAGACAGAAACTGAAGGACAAAGACAAAGAAGAACAATGGTTGAGTTCAGACGGATTAAAATGTCTCTGATGCTGGTGCTCCAGATCACAGGTGATGTACTTTCTTTTTAAAATCTACCGCAGCGATGACTTTGGCAGGATTTAAAAGACACTGGTTTTGAACTCATGATAAAGCTACTATGTTCAAATCCAGCTGGCAGATGTTTGTATGTTTTAACCCTTTTGTTGTTCACACTGTCGCCTGAATCACTTGCTAAGGTTACACTGACATTACAGTCTCTGATACTGACCACCACCTTTCTATGCAGATGACATACTAGTTTTTGTTAATGGCAACTCATCCTGTCTCTCTGCTTTTGTTGGAAACTTTACCAGAAACTGAGGCCATTTCAGGCTACAAGTTTCCCTAATATCCCTTTAGTTAAGTAATTACACTGTCTTGGAAGCAAGACGGGCTACAAACTTTAAATAAACGAAGATTGAAGGAGCAGTGTGACTAGTTTGTTAAACTACCTTTGAATCAGACACCACTTCCTCTACTGCTGTCTTGGGTGACAGTGCTGTCAGGAGTCCTGCAAGAGAGACGCTTTCACATCACACATGACGACCAAAGGCATTCAATGAGTCTGCACTGTCAGGGGGTGGAGGCCACGAATTACACATTTCTCATAATTATAGGTACGGTACAGTTTACGAAGGAAAAGAAAGTTGTGGATAGTGTCATGTGGGTCCAGCCCAAGCTGTCTCTGAATTTATCATAAGTCCTGCTCCAGTGTGCCAGAAGTTCAGGTGGCAAGTGGTTTTTAATTTCATAACTCATGACTCTATCCTGAACAAATGGCCCATGTGACATTGAGGAATCTAGAGTCAGACCACGATGATTACAAGACCTGATGTTTTGGTAAATTCCAAATAAACACTTTATCATTATTTGATTCTGTCATTGTCATTTAATGTTTCATTACTCTCTCATCTCCTCTCCAGCGGCAACTGGACAGTATACCTCCTGGTTGACTGTCAGAGACGGAGATGAAGTCACTCTGCCGTGTGAAAACATGATAGATAATCTGGATAGATGTGGCAGTACTGCCTGGGTCTTCAGTCCTTCAGGACACACAGCAGTCCAGCTGGTTAGACTCGGGCAGATTGTCGAAAAGGCCAAATCTAAATCAGACAGACTGAGAGTTACAGCAAACTGTTCTCTGGTTATAAAGAAGGTCACAGCTGAAGATGTTGGTCGTTACATCTGCAGACAGTTCAAATCAGGAGAACAACAAGGTCCAGACTCTCAGGTTTATCTGTCTGTTGTGACCGGTGAGTATTTACATCATAATGTTTCAAGCTGTTTTATTAGAACATAATACCGGAACAACACAGTAATTATGATTATAGTAAAGCTAATTTCTCTGTTCTCCATCTTCTTCCAGTGACTGAACAACAGGACAATGATGTGGTGGTCTTGTCCTGCTTTGTGTCCACATATGGAGGGTGCAGACACACAGTGAAGTGGCTTTATGAGGATAATATTAACGATTCAACAAATATGGAGACATTTCAACGTCCATGTTCGGCCACTGTGAAATTCATACCTTTTCCTTTAAATCGTACATCAAACTACTTTGAGCTATGGAAGTGTATCGTGGAAGATATCAACAATGGAGGAGTGCAGCTCTGCAAATTCACCCACTGGTCCTCATGTGAGACACCAGGTAAGAATTTTATAAAGAAAATATTAGTTTCTGCAGACGTTGAACGGGTCTTTTCTCACTGTTGTGTTTTATTATATCATTTCATTTCCAAAAAACTGAAACACAACAGCAGGGAGAAACAGAACATCGTCTGCAAAGGATGAAACTACAACAAAATCACAAGGAAGTGAGTTAATAACTGGTTTGTTTCATCTGTGAATGTTTTTCATGATGTGAAAAGCACATGTTATTCTCAACAGATCAAAAAGCTGCAGTCAATTTTTTTTTAATGTTTTCAGATTTTTGTTGAGATGCATCGTTGTGTCTGTGGGTTTAGCAACACTCATATTAATTGGGGTGGCCGTCAACATATGGACGAGAGCTACGGGTGAGTGAGTTCACAGATGAAACTTCGATCAACAGTTTTCTCTGCTGAGGCTAAAACTTGACACTATTTTTTGTCTTTGCAGGAAAGAAAACACAGATGGAAGAAAACATTGTGAGTTTAATCAGTGAATTATCAAAATCAGTGTTTGTAATATCTGTTTCTCAAGTGTGTCACGTCGTTTTTTCACAGCAGCATGATGACGAAGATGAAGCTGATGAGGAGGTGGTCTATGAAAACGACAGACCTTCCTGCCTCTGTCAGACTCCACTGATCATCAGCATCGACTCATCGGAGAAATGAGTCCACTGTTGTTCTAGATCACCTCATCATACCGTGTTGTACATAAATAACATATGATTATTTATCAGTTTGACAAATGTGTCTCTTGCGTCAAGCTGCTGGACAAAGATGCTCCAGTCTTGATTTATCACACGAAGAAGCGAGTTTAATACGCTGTCTTCACTGCTGTCGTGTTTCTCATCTGGAGTCAGTTCAGAAAACTTTACATTAATTAAATTCATCTATTTCTTATTTCAACCGTCCTCTCACCTCTGGTATGAAACCTTCCCTCTGTTTGCTCTAACGTTTGTCTTAATAACATAGAAATGCATCCAAAATAACAAAGAAGAAGATTCGGACGACTCATCTCTGCAGCCTTTTATCTGATGATCATTCGAGCGTAAAACCTCCCGAGCTGTGCCGCTGTTGTACCCACCCTCTCATTAACACTTTCACTTCTCTGAAAAAGCTGTAATGAGAAAACAGATGTTTCCCAGCTTCACATGAAGGCTCAGTAAGCGTCACCTGTCTGTCCACGCGTGCGGCCAAACATCGCCGTGAATCCTCACCTGCGTGTTTTCTAACGAACGAGCTGCATTGTTGCAAACGCCTGAACGAACAATCTTCAAACGTGCATCAAACGTAAATGTTCAAATGTTTGTCGCTCTGTCGATATCTGCGAGAAGGTCACACATGAGTCGAGCAGGAGACAGAGGTGAGCGAACAGGGGCTGGTGTTGGCTGGTTTCAGGAAGTGACTCCTCAATAATCACAAGATTCACCTTGAAGAAGCAGCACGTTTGAGACTTTGTTGAGAGACAGAGACGATGGTGGAATTCAGGTGGATTAGATTTTCTTTGTTTCTGATGCTGGTGTTCAGGTTTGCAGGTGAGCATGAAATGAAGAAACATTACGTTAAACTGCATTAATAAGAACTAAAATACTTCATGAACTATCCTCCCTGTAACTGAGAGAGCAAAGCTTTGTTCAGTTTCTCTTTATTTTTCCACATTTCTCTATTTTTCAACAGCAGCAACAGGGAAATATTCCTTAGTGGGAGAAGAAGTCACTTTGCCTTGTGAAAATGTGATGGATGATAAGTGTGACAGTACGACCTGGTGGCTTGGATATAGAGGAAACACGCTGATTGAACGTGGGCAGATTCTCAGAAAAGCCCAAACCAAATCAGACAGACTGAGTCTTACAGCGAGCTGTTCTCTGGTTATAAAGGAGGTCACAGCTGAAGACAGTGGAAACTACGTCTGCCAACGGCTCAACACATCAGGAAACTCCGCTCAGGTTTTTCTGTATGTCATTACCAGTGAGTATTTGCATCTTAATGTTTTCATCTGTCGTGTCAGAACAAAATATTACATTAGTTGTGATTTCAGTGAATTTTCTCTTCTCTCAAAATATCACCAGTGACTGAACACCAGAGCAACGACCAGGTGGTGTTGTCCTGCTCCGTGTCGTATCGTGACTGGTGTGGACACTTGGTGAAGTGGCTGTATGAGGGTGTAGCTGTGGACATGAAGACATCAAAGACTGAGTGCTCAGCCACTGTGACATTTCCTGCCTCTTATCTCAAGCAGAAGCGTCTCGAGTTATTTCAATGTGAAGTGGCTGAACTTTACATGCAAAATGTGCAGCTGTTCACCTTCAAGCCTCAGTCCTCAGGTGAGAAAACAGACGATGATGAGCTGATGTAGATAATCACACAATGTTTGATCAGATTTGAGGTTTTAATATCACATCAATCTTTGCCTTTAAGATGATGATGCAACAACAATCAAATCGACAATAAGAAATCAGTGGAGCTCAGAATGGAACAAAACAAGATCGTGACTGAACACGACGACACACAGAAGGATTGTTGATGGACACTGATCGACACTGATAATTCAGATGATATGAAACGCTTCTCAATTCTCTCTCCAGGTTGGTGGTGGTTCATCGTGGCTGTGGGTTTATCAGCAGTCTCCATAACCATCGCTGTTATCATCAAGTGGAAGAGAACTAAAAGTGAGAGCGACCACAGATGATGAGGAACAAGAAGCTGTAATAAACCTGCATTTTCACTCCATTCTCTTTTATCATTTCAGGCAACGAAACACAGCCGGCTGAAAACACGGTGAGTTTTAAAACTCAGAACTTTTATGCAATAGTGGTTTTATAAACTGAAGTGGAGTTTGTGGATTTTAATATTCACTATGTTTTGGTGTATAACTCTGTAGTTCTACACCTGAAATAGAAAAACTACATCAGAAACATTGCTGCATCACATTGTGCAGATGTTGAAGATGTTCATCCATCACATTATATTTAACACAGATATGATGCATTTACATTGCAAAGCTGTTGCCTGTCTTGTGTCTTTGTGCAGCAATGATGGACCTGTGTTGCTGAACTGTATGTATGCAGGGACAGGGTTTTAAACCCAGTGCAAAGTTACTCTCATGGTCATGTTGCTTTTGTTCATTGAAATGTTTGTGTGTGTCTTGAGTCTCCTGCAAGAGAGAAAAATGAGGAACTACGATGCCACTAGGTGTGATGAGTGAGTCGGTGTAGTTTCACGTTGCAGAGGAGTCGTCATGTTGTTTTCTCTGCAGGCTGATCCTGAAGCTGCTGTTTCCTACGCCTCCGTCAGCTACACCAAGAGCAACAATAAAGTCCATGTAAGCGATCCTAAAGGTGATACTGTGATCTACAGCACGGTGAAAACTCCGTCCTCTTCTGCCGGAGACTGATCCCAGAGACCTCGACGCCGCCAACATGCCAAGCAAATGAGATGTTACTTATTCAATGCAACATGTTTTTATGATAGTTCATTTAGAAATATAAGGTCAAAGCAAGCAGAGTTGCAATGAGCCTGATCTTAGTGTTTGCTGCAGGGGCAGAGAGAAGGTTTGTTGAAATGAATTCTTGTTTGTTTTTGTTTCATTTGAAGTTCTTTGTTATCCTTTTTATCCATCATTCAAGTGAGTATTGCTTTTTGTTGTCCACCGTTTTCTGTGCTTTACTGAATAAATGATTAGTCCCACAAGATCGCAATTGTTTCCTTGTATGTTTTTCAAGATCTTCCAGATCGACCAGTTGTGTTATTCCAGTTGACAGGATACAGAAAGGTTTATTTCATGGGGATGAAAAATAGTAGTAGTGTCTCCGACCTATCGTGACTCTTGCAGCTGTCTGACCGGATCTCACGGTCGGAGGTTTTAGCTGTGCTCTGCTCGTCATGTCATGCACCGCTTGGTTGACCAGAAGAAAACTAAAACTGTTTTTATCTTCGTGTTTTTCTTCACCACAAAAACACTTCCTGAAACACGACCAGCGCACTGAGCATCAGAGAGGAAGTGCAGCCGGCATCATCACTCCATCTGAGAAACCAGCAGAGAGATTAAAATGTCGTGTTTCTGATGCTGCTGCTTCATGTGACTGAATGAACGCAGCATTTGAAATGCTTGTGATTTGAACATGTGGATTCTTTTGTCTCTGTCAGAGTTAAGGATGAAGTCGCTTTGCCTTGTGAGAGCATGACAGAGGATGGATGTGAACACAGCGAATTGTCCCATAAAAATGAGTTTCACTTTAAAATCATCGTCCAGAAATTTGGAGAAATGCATTTGCGGCTGATGTCAGGCTGATCCTGAAGATGGTGTTTCCTACGCCTCCGCCAGCTTCACCATGAAGACCGACAGACACAGATTTGTGTTGTGTTGCTCTTTGTAATGTTGAACATTGTGTGGTGTTGATGTGCTGCTGGATATCATGGTGTCGCATTCACTTCCATTATTCTGTGTCATTTAGTGCCGTGTGTTGTTTTCCAGGTTGTGGGTAAAGATGATGATGATGATGATGATGAAACAGTGACCTATGGCACAGTGAGAGCTTCCTCTTCTGCTGCTGAAGCTTCTGCTGATCCCGACGACCTCTAAACTGGTTCACTTTTCAGTGGCGTTTGCTCAGGTCAGCGAGAACTTCATATCAGCTGTAAACGAAGGAGGAAAGTAACCGAAAGCTGGTGGTCTGTCGATGTCACAGCCACAACTGACACACGAGAGACGAGAAGGACGGCATTCAGGAAGAGGAAATGACAATTGATTCAGAGGAAGTTGATGCAACATTTGTCTTTAAAAAGCTCAAGTTTGGAAACTTACAAGTAGAGGAAGAAACGAGGGACAGAGAGGCAGGATGGTTGAATTCAGATGGATTAAATTCTCTTTATTTCTGATGCTGGTGCTTCACTTTACAGGTAAAGTTACATGAAACAGACAGAACATTAACGAACAATTTATTAATATCATGAATGTTCATTTATTACCTAACCTTCATTTAAGCAAGTGGTGAGTTCCGTGGACTCTTGGGAACAGATGATAAGACACATGTGCAGACGTTGTTGAATCTATAATGATCCTCTCACTGACATTAAGACTCTTGGTTTCTCTTTATTCTTCATATTTCTCTCTCATCTTGCAGCAGCAGCGACCGGACAGCTTTTACTCTCCTTCACTGTCGAAGTGGGAGATGAAGTAACTTTGCCTTGTGAAAACGTGACAAAAAATCAGCAGAGCTGTGACAGCACAACCTGGCTCTTCTCTGATTTAAGACCAGCAGCAGCAGTACGGCTGATTGACCTTGGGAAGATTCACAAAAACGCCGAATCTAAATCAGACAGACTGAGAGTTACAGCAAACTGTTCTCTGGTTATAAAGAAGGTCACAGCTGAAGATGCTGGTCGTTACACATGCAGACAGTTCAAATCAGGAGAACAACAAGGTCCAGAAACTCAGGTTCATCTGTCTGTTGTTACCAGTGAGTATTTACATCATAATGTTTTCAGCTTGTCAGAACAAAATATTGAGACATTACAACAATCATGATTATGATGCTGAAGTTCATTTGACTCTTGTTGTCTTTCTCTCACAAAATCTCCATCTTCACCAGTGACTGAACACAAGGACATTGATACAGTGATATTAAACTGCTTTGTGTCCACATATGAACGATGTGAACACAAAGTGAAGTGGCTGTTTAACAGTCGTGATTTGGACAAACATAACAAAGATGTGTGGACATCAGAGACGCCCTGCTTTGCCTCTGTGAACTTTCTGACCTCACATGACATTTACACATCAAGGTATAAGTTATTTGCATGTGAAGTGACTGATGGTGACAAAGTGCAGCAGTTTCCCTTCAGACCTCGACCCCCAGCTGAGAAACCAGGTGAGAATATGATGAGCTGTAAAGTCACTTCAAACTGATGTGAATAATCAGCTGAAACATTTGTTTCTTTAAAGAATCTGAAGTTTTGTACTGAGCCGTTTGTTGAGTAGTGTTCATCTGTTCAGGTGAGGACACAAAAACAGCAACAACAGAATCAACGACAACGAAAACATCAACAACAAAAACAGCAACAACAGAATCAACAACAACTGATGAAGCTTCAACAAAACTCAAAGGTAGTGACTCAACATTTTATGAATCTGTTTCTGCTGAATTCACAGTCAGTAAAGACATGAAGGCAGAAGAACTTTGAGACACTTTGTGTCTCTGTTTTATATTGTTTGTGGTTTTCAGCTTTGTGTTGTTTCATTAGAAAATGGTTGAATGTTCTGAAATGTTACTTGGTGGCTGTTGACAAGTCAGTTTTATAAAATGTTCCTTACATTCATATGAACCCAATGACAGAAGTAAACACCTTTTATAAAGAGACAAAGGCTGAAGATTTTTTTTCAACCCTCGACCATGTAGCCATGAGTTAAAATGAATCAAATGTTTAAACACATTTGAATCAAAATGTGTTTTTTAACATGAGAACTCTTCACCTGTTCCAAAATATTTTAAATGCACATTAAGGACACAACAAGTCTGCAGCCAGTGCCTTACTTTAATGTGTTAGCATCGGCTGATCATCACAAAACACAAAGTACAGCTGTGCAGGTGTTTAGACATGAAGCAAAGTATGAAACAAACTCCTGATGGTGGCGCTACATGAAAATTCAGAGGATCACCACAGTCAGCAGGCTTCATCCTCAGAGGAGCAGGATCAACTGTACTGGATTTCATGAGCATCCATCCAATAGTTGTTGAGATGTTTCAGTCTGGACCAGAGTGGTGGTCGACTGACTGACGCTGTGGTCCCTCCAGCTGCGTCACTAACTTGGTTAAACACGTCTTGTGCTTGTGATTTCTGACAACAACCTTCTTCACCGACGTGATTTTTCTCCACAACTGGTGCAGATTGTTCCGTTCTGAGCGTCATCATGTTGGTTCTGCGTGTGGTCGAACTCCTCCTCGTCACTGTGATCACTGTTCTTCTCATCAGAGCTCGAGGTGAGAAAATTCAGACCAACATTTGTTTCCGCTCGTTAACACAAAGTGTAAGTTGAGAGCTGAAATGTTGCTGTGTGCTTTATCTTCCAGGGAAGCAGAGACCACCTGATGACAACACTGTGAGTTGACCATAAAATCTGAAGTGAATCGATGTGTGAAACTAGAAAAGTACCTGAGCGATGAGGGACTGTAAGTCAGTGTCAATGAGGACGAGCTGCTGGTGGCAACTCTTCATGTTCCTGTGATGCAGGACTGTGAAGGTCTCACTGTTTGTGCAGGTTTTAAAGTCGCTCAGAGGCCGAACAGTGAAGCGTTGTGGTCCAGCAGCCCGTCAGGTAGAGATCAGATCAGACACTAACTGATGGTGCATTGGGGTGTTTCAGTGATGTGAAAGCTGTCAGTTAAAGAGCGTCAGAGCGAGGCTTTGTTTGTGTTGTGTTTCACAGGTGAATAAAGGTAAAGATGAAGATGATGATATGGTGAATTATGAAAACTTTGGAGACGCTCCTGCCTCTGTCAGACTCCGCTGATCAACAACCTCCACATCAACATCAGCTCGTCAGAGAAAAGACTCAGCTGCAGTTGAATAACATCACATTTACACCAGTGGTCGAAGCTTTTAGATGATGAAAATCTTTGAAGATCATTTTGTTTTTTGTTGCTAATATTCAAGTGTGGATTTCGTCTTCTATCAGAAATCCCACTCTGAGTTTAATAACATGTCTTTTCCTGCATCAGTTGTGAAAATGTTTATTAGAAAAGAGCTTGAAGTCATTTTGTCTCTGTGTGAAGAACCTGTTCAATTTTCAGTTCATCGGAGGGTGAAGCCACCAGAACTCTGCTGCTGTTGCATCAACATTCTCAGAAAACACTTCCCCTTCAGTCTGTGAGAATCAAAAAGGAACCAGCAGGTGTCACCACTGAAACATCATGATGCAGATGGACATTACAACACAGTGAACTATGAAAACATTGGAACCTCTTCTGCTTCTATCAGACCCATCAACGTCAACTCAAGGAAGAAATGAGTCCACTGCTGTTAAACATGTCTTCACAGTGTTATTTTACATGACAACAAGAATTTCATTTTGAGGTTTTAAATGAGGTCTTGGTTCATGTGTTGATGTTAAAAAAAGTATTTCATTTCAAGAAGGTTGTTGTGCATTTAAGAATGTTTTGTCCTTTACTGCATCATGGTTGAACATCTTAGTTTGTAGGACGCCATGGTTTGAATTCAGGCCTGCAGGTTTTTCTGAGTTCCTCTTATTTTGTATGTAGCTGAGCAAGACCTCAGTTGTATCACTCTGTCAGCAGAAGAAGTCATTTTAATTAGGATTGATATGGAATTGCTCTTTCCAGTAGAATCCAGTATGTTTTTGCTAATTTTGCAGAGCAGCTTTGAACAAGCTTTCGTTCTTAATGGAGCCAGTGACAGTGTTGTCTTGATCATAACTGATAATATGATCTGCTGATGTTTTGTTTTTAAAATCAGAATATTATGGTTTCAGAGTTGCATTGTGGACAGAAATCAGAGTGTGGATATTGCTACTTGCAAAAGGCGTCCCACAGGGTTCAATGCTGGGGCCAGTTCTGTTCACTCTTGATACACATGATATTGCTTCTTTTATATCTAAGTGTCATCGTGTAAGTATTTTACAATTTGAATCAGTGAGAAGATAATTTTTCAATGTCATGTGACTAAGCTAGCAAGCACATTAAGGGCAAAATGGTTCCTTCTTTTGGAATGAAACACGTTTTCCTCATAGTAGAAAAGCGCTTATTGACTCAAATGATTGGATGACGTTGCAGGTGCTGGCTGCTTTTACTGAGCTTGGAACATCCAGTTTTTCTCATTGTGCACCTGCAACCTGGAACAACAAGCAGAACAAGCCAAAGCTTACTTCATTTGTGTCCTCAGGGCAATTTAAATTTTTAATCTCATCTTATTTCACTTCCTGCTGTTGTTGTTTGAGCTGATTCACCTGCTGAAATATTTAATTGCCTTATTTATCCCTCAAGATTTATTATTTTTTACTTTTTTTTTGCCATTTTTAACTAAGCTTCCTGTTTGTATTTCTTGGATCTTTCGTCTATATTTTTATTTTTGACTTGGCTCTACTGAAAATGATGTCTCTACCTACATGTACTGTCAAGTTAAAATAAAGGCTGATGAAATGTGTTGTAATACATCCATGTGCCATGTCTTTAATAAAAACAACCAATGATCCCACCCTCCATTATTTTTCACCATTTCTGAATTTCTTTTACAGAAACCTTCACAGACTGCTGATGCAGCGTGTGCTCAATTCTTGTCCGACTTGACTTACGAAAGTTTGGATATAAAAACAGGCACCAAAGGCATAAACTCCTACATGAATCCAAAAAGAGCTGTCGTCACTAAACTTTCATTTTGGTGAATGTAGTTCAGCTGGAGATAACGTGAAAGATACAAGACGATCACATGTCCAGCTTTTGTGGGAGAAACATTTTACACAACAAGGAAACTGTAACAAACATTTTCAGATCAGAACATTTGTGCAAAATGAGACTGAGAAGACATTTGAAGATTTGCTGCTCCGCCTCCAGTTATTTGAAGACATTTCTGTCAGACACTCATCAACGTGTTCACCATTTGTGTTTGTGATGTTTATCTGGAGTCATTAGAGGGTGAAGCCTGCAGGGCTCTGCTGGAGCTGCTAACCACATTTTCACACTTCACACTAAGAAATGACTGCAAACCGAAACACCCCACACCTCGAACACATCACCTCATCTGAAGCATGAGGGGACATGAAGAGTCATATCCTGGTGGACGAGGAGTTTGACTTTGTTCATGTGTGCTGTCAAACATCTCCATGAATCCTGTCTGTTTTCTAATAAACAGGAAACAAGCTACATCATTGCAAACATTTATCTGAACCAACAATCTTCACACATTCAACTTCCTCTTCCTCTGCTCAGGAAGTGAAGAACGTTCTTGTCTCACAAACACCGTGGAAATGGACACAGCATGAACCTGAGACTCAGTGTGAGTCTTCATATGGTTTGTTTTTGCTCAGTGAAGCAGGAACATATTCCTGCGTCTGGTAATGAGTGACTTTGTCTTCACAGGATCTTTGTCAGGCTGCTGCAAACATCTGACTTCTGACAGCTTCACTCACGGCTGCAACATCTAAAAGTCACAATGAGGAAGTGACATCATACTAATCACAGGAAGCAGACGCATCATCTCTTTTCTGAAGCAGCTACTTTCAGAGCTCACACAGTTCTGAGCGTGAGAACGAGACAGAATCAGGATGGTTGAGTTCAAATGGATTCAAATTTCTTCATTTCTTATAGCGTTGCTTCAATTTACAGGCAAGAATATTTTATTTTTATATATTTTATTGAACTTCGATAAATATGTTTTTTGTTTGTTGAACTTTTGGAAAAAAACGATAAAGATAAGATCATCACATTTCCTTCTTTCATTCATTTCTCATGATTTTCTCTCATCTTCTTCTTCAGCAGCAGCAACTAAAAGTCATGGAGATGACATGACTTTGTCTTGTGAAAACGCAATAAATGATCAGAAAAACTGTGACAGCACGACCTGGCTCTTCTCTGATTCAAGACGAGCAGCAGCAGTACCACTGATTGAACATGGGAAGATTCACGAAGATGCCAAATCTAAATCAGACAGACTGAGAGTTACAGCAAACTGTTCTCTGGTTATAAAGAAGGTCACAGCTGAAGATGCTGGTCGTTACACATGCAGACAGTTTAATAAATCAGGAAAACAACAAGGTCCAGAAACTCAGGTTCATCTGTCTGTTGTTACCAGTGAGTATTTACATCATAATGTTTTCAGCTTGTCAGAACAAAATATTGAGACATTACAACAATCATGATTATAATGCTGAAGTTCATTTGACTCTTGTTGTCTTTCTCTCACAAAATCTCCATCTTCACCAGTGACTGAACACAAGGACACTGATAAAGTGACATTAAACTGCTCTGTGTCCACATATGAACAATGTGAACACAAAGTGAAGTGGCTGTTTAACAGTCATGATTTGGACAAACATGACCAAGATGTGTGGACATCAGAGACGACCTGTAACGCCTCTGTGAACTTTCTGACCTCACATGACATTTACACACCAAACTATAAGTTATTTGCGTGTGAAGTGACTGATGGTGACAAAGTGCAGCAGTTTCCCTTCAGACCTCGACCCTCAGCTGACAAACCAGGTGAGAATATGATGAGCTGTAAAGTCTCTTCAAACTGATGTGAATAATCAGCTGAAACATTTGTTTCTTTAAAGAATCTGAAGTTTTGTACTGAGCCGTTTGTTGAGTTGTGTTCATCTGTTCAGGTGAGGACACAAAAACAGCAACAACAGAATCAACAACAATGAAAACATCAACAACAAAATCATCAACAACGAAATCAACAACTAAATCAACAACAGAATCAACGACAACTGATGAAGCTTCAACAAAAGTCAAAGGTAGTGACTCAACATTTTATGAATCTGTTTCTGCTAAATTCACAGTCAGTAAAGACATGAAGGCAGAAGAACTTTGAGACACTTTGTGTCTCTGATTTATGTTGTTTGTGGTTTTCAGCTTTGTGTTGTTTCATTAGAAAATGGTTGAATGTTCTGAAATGTTACTTGGTGGCTGTTGATAAGTCAAATATTTGAATGATGAAAGCTCTGCTCAGAACTTGTAAGTGGACCTTGACTGAAGTGAGTGTTTTTGTTTGTTTGATCAAACAAGTTACAGGTTTTGGAGTTTAGTTCGATGCAGTTTTTGTTTGATTTGATCAAAACTGTCAAATGATGTTTAAA
Organism: Holacanthus passer; assembly: GCA_025331565.1. Taxonomy (NCBI): domain Eukaryota; kingdom Metazoa; phylum Chordata; class Actinopteri; family Pomacanthidae; genus Holacanthus; species Holacanthus passer. The sequence goes on along the minus strand of JAFREQ010000082.1, from coordinate 1,509,069 downwards.
GACCGATGTTTAAAATCACATGTAATTCTATTCTGTTTTAGTCAAATGATTTTGAACAGAACAGCTGAAATGCTTCAAATCTCTTCATCATCTTTGCAGCTTGGTGGTGGCTGTACATCTTTGTGGCCGTGGTTTTAGCGGCACTTTTGATCATTCTCGTGAAAGTCATCAGATGGAAGAAAACTAAAGGTGAGAGGAAAGATGCAACTTTTAGAACCAGGAAGTTTTGACAAAGCTGCATTTTCTCTTTGGAAGCTAAAGTCAACTCTCTTTTGTCTTTTCAGGGAACAAAACACAGATGAATGACAATGTTGTGAGTTTAAAACTGTTCTTCACTATAGATTTAAAGCTGCATTGACACAGTGTTTGTTCTGGTTGTGTTGGATTTCATCTCAAGTCAAATTGAGTTTATCCACTTGTAGATTTGAAGATGCTCTGACCTCCCATCACTCGACCTGTACCTGAACCCTGCACAGACATACTGCACACAGTGAACAGGCGTTCTTTATTATCAGACCCTGACAACATGAAGTGAAGTGTAAGAGGCTTTTTAACCCAATGTAGCCCGGCTGTGTTTGACCAGGGCCTGACCTCAAACCCTGCAGTGAGTCAGTCTGCTCCAGAGAGCAGCCCGGACACGCTGAGATCACACACTGCATCCAGCACCAATGACGCTCTAAATATAACTGTATTTTACACCAGTGGAGAACACGAGTGTCAGAGTGTGGGTTGTGAAACCAAAGGTCGAGGTCAAACCACCACAACATTTTGAGACGTCATTTGAAAGAGACATCACATGACCTCCTCGGCAGAACTAATGGAATTTAAAATGTGATGAAATGGAGCGTGATGAAGTTCGAAGTGTGAGTCAGTATAAATCCACATGTTCCTGAGCAGCCATGTTGTCTCCTCTGTGCAGGCTGATCCTGAAGATGGTGTTTCCTACGCCTCCATCAGCTACACCAAGAAGAGCGACAGTAAAGTCCAGGTAAGCTCTCTGTTCGGTGGCACTGGCGATGGTGGTGAATGTGAACACGTCTCAGGTGTATCATGTTGCTTTTTGTTTTCCAGGTTCTGGGTAAAGACGATGGTGAAACGGTGACTTACAGCACAGTGAAAGCTTCTTCTCCTCCTTCTGCCGGAGCTGCTGCTGATCCCACCGACCTCTACGCCACCATCAATTAACCAAACAAAGTTATTTCATACTGATCGATGATAAAGGTTTGAATTTGAATCAGGATTCATGGCTGTAAAAATCCTTTTTGTCCAGAAGGGGGCGCAGTTGGTTGAGTGACAGCACAAAAGAACAACATTATGTGGCAGCTTGAAATGTAAATTAGCAAAATATATGGTTCATTTTGCTTGATGAACCTTCTGTCAGGAGCTTTAACGTGCGGCTTTAGTTAAATATGCATCAGTTTTTACTGTTATTGTTTGATATGCAGCGAATTCAACATCCACATTTCTGTTCAAGTAATCAATACATGAGAAGGCATTTAAATCTATATCACAACTTGTAAATAAGTAAAAATGAATACATTTTACTGGCTTGTATTTTTATGTTTAATTTCTTTAAATTTGTTACATAAATCACACAATGATTGCGCATGAAAGTTCAACCTTGACCTTAGAAATAAAAGTTTGACAAGAAATAAAGCTGTTTTTTTTTTTTTCATGATTGCATAATAAGTAGAGAAGAGATCATGAAAGCAGCTCTAATCAAAAATTTCCTTTTTAAACAACATCATCAAAACAAAGAAAGGAAAGACAAGAACAATATAAGAAATTGTGCACAGAATAGTTTTCATATTACAGTGAGTTCAGTCATGAAAAATGAAAAGAAAATGAAATGAATATGGCACAGAGTCAAAGTGAGAAAGACACTGAGAGAACAATCTTTAGGGAACAGGAAACACACAGAGAAACTGTTGCACGGCTGAACAACGCAAACACGTTTGTATTTCTGACCAGTGAGTGGCACCAGAGATCCTTCCTGACATGTGGAGGTCACTGCTGTCCACTCACTGTGTGCTCGTAGACAAAAGTATACGGACACCCAAACAGGGACTCGTCTGTGATCATTGACCATCTTATTTCAAAACTGCTGAACCCCATCACGCCCCAGAAGTATCCGAAACAAAGCATGCTCAGTTTTATAGCAACATATAACAGACAACTTTCCAACAAACCAGAGTGCTAAAGTCCTGCAATCTAAACTTTAGGTCAGTAAAAGTTAGTAATAAAATGTACATGTATCTAAAGTAGAAGTACTTGCTGTAAATATTATTGTACTCCTGCTCTCATGTATCTTCCACTTTTCATGGTTTCAGATCAGATGAAGAGAAAGAGGACGGAAACAGTGAGGTGAAGTTGTGAGAGAGAAAATACTGAAGAAAAGGAGGGATGAAATACAATGACCTGATGAGTGGGGTTTGTGCCAGTGCACCATGAGGTGTATCTCAGAACTGAAAGAGCTACCACAAGAATTAAACAAGTAAAAAGTACAATATTTCTCTTTAATAAGGAAAAACACACTAAGTACGACTGTGAATTTGTAGTTTCCACCTCTGGCAGAGCTCGTTTCAGAAAGATATCTGACAGAAAACACTCATATAAAAATACACGAGAAAACATGAGTAGGAAATATTTGAGAAGATTCACTCAAACTGATGTTCATCATGGAAATATGGCTTTTATGGGAGAAGGTACGGTGGCCCTGAGAGCTCAACACACGGCAACTTAAGAAAACTCAAACACACAAAACACAAATTAAGGAAACATCTTCATTAAAAACACAAATGCAGACGTTTAGAAAAATGCTGCGAGCAGAACAGACGGTATCAGAGAGTGTTTCCAAGGGGACAATAAAAAGTGATGAACTCGACTTAGTGTCACACCAAAAAAAAGTTTTAGCTCATTTTCCGGCACCATTTCTGGATTGTTGAGTTTAATAACTTCATGAGTCACAAACTATGGCAACAGAAAGTGTTTCCCAGTTGCGTTCATCAATTTTTAGGATTTCTTTTCTCTTTTCTTGTGTTTTGTCTATTTGAGCTCTCATGGTCATATTAAGAAATGAATATTGTGCCTATAAACGTCTATAAATCATCTATAAATTAGTAACTTGTCTAATAGAGTCGTCAATGAGAAAAACAAACTTCCTTTGGTGCAAATGTTGAAGCAGACATGACACTAACATCCATTTACTTTGTGTGAGAAACCTACACACACACACACACACTGTCTCTCACATACACACACACATAAAGGTTTATAGACAGTAATTAGTGTGTGTGTTGAGCTTGAAGAAATTGCAGTCGGGGGGGTCGTTAATGCAGCTCAGGACAAAGGGCTGTCAAACAAACTGATTCTGCTTCGCTGACGCTCCCGACAGGACACATTCCAGACACAAGCAGGCCGCTGTCTCACACGGGGCCAACAGCGGATTAAGACGAGGACATTAACTCAGACACAGATATGGATTAGCTCCTAAAGATCAATAACTGATTGAGGAAGCGTCCTCATCATTTATCAACTCTCTGAGACTCTTTTTTTCAGAAGAAACTTTGGTGTCGAATGTTTCCCTGTGAGGTTTAATTCAGCTTTTAATTTGGTGAAATTAAAATAAATATCTCGGTTTGTGATTTACCGTCTCTTAAACGTGGATTTCGTTGGGCTGAGACATGGCTCCACACCTCACCTCACCAAACCGACACCCATGAAGGAGAGTAATTACATCATTAGGCATACAAATGGGCTAATTTACCTTTTTTTTCTTCTCTCCAAGGTCCGTAAGACCATGACCCAATTTAGACGTCCAATAACAAGTCAGAGAACATCTCCTGAGCCAATGGGACGCATGGTGCCACCCACCTGCATGCATAATAATAAGGAGCAGAATAATAACACGAGGGGGGAAACTTGCAAAAGCTGCAGCTCGCTCAGTGTGACTTGGAGATTACTTTGCCTCTCTGAAAGCCTTCACCATGGTCGACGCCTTCTGTGCCACCTGGAAACTGGTCGACAGTGAGAATTTTGATGAGTACATGAAAGCACTGGGTGAGTGACATCTTCTTCTTCTTTTCTTTTCTGTCTTGCATTTTTCTTTTTTGTGTGCAGAAGTGCAGCAAATCAAAAACTACTGTGCATCATGTCAGACTCCACTAACATCCCTCGCTCCCGTCCCCCGGTCAGGTGTGGGCTTTGCCACCCGGCAGGTCGGTAATGTGACCAAGCCGACTGTCATCATCAGCCAGGAGGGCGACAAGGTGGTGGTTCGCACCCAGAGCACCTTCAAAAACACAGAGATCTCCTTCAAGCTGGGAGAGGAGTTTGACGAAACCACCGCCGATGACAGGAACTGCAAAGTAAGTTGACACCAAAACTTTTCATAAAGGAGACCAAACACGAGTTAGATGCAAATTGCAAATGAATCCACTAACTGTCCAGAGACCAGTGCCAAGAGGTGTCTCGCGTGTGTTTAATCATTTTTTATTTAATCCAAGATGTTATTTTAACCACTTTTATCTCCCCGTGTGTAAAGTAGAAGTTAAAAAGTTTTCTTCCAAATGCAGTTCTCATCAAACTCGGGGTGTTCCTTTGTTTCTATTCGATGGTCGGTGACAAGAATCGACATCTCGAGACCTCTGGAAACACACCGACATTTGGCTGCGTCTTCATGCACTAATTTTCCGCCTCACTTGTTGAAAACATTCTCGTCTTTTGTCTTGCAGTCCACAGTGACTATGGATGGAGACAAGTTGGTCCATGTCCAGAAGTGGGACGGCAAAGAGACCAAGTTTGTCAGAGAAATCAAGGACGGCAAGATGATCATGGTAAGACGAGTAGACCCAGATCACTCATCACTCACTTGTTCCCGTCCTCGTGTCCTGACTTCATCAACGTACATGACTTAAAGGGAGAAGATTTACAGGCAAAATACAAAGAGACACTCAAACTATGATTGTGGCCATAAATGACAGTTGAGTCGTCCTATGGAAGACAAATCATCATCTGGGAAATTTGTTGTGCTTTTTGGAACATAGAACCAGGAAATTCATAGTTCCATAAAATGTTCCTGATGTTTCAGGACCTGAGTCTAATCAGAAAACAAATCCATCAAGAGTAATGCTAATTCTCAGAAAAAGTTCCTCAGACACATTCAGACACATCACTAACTCTTCTGTCTCCTCTCAAACAAACATCTCAAAAATCATGCTGGTTGCAGAAAATGTGCTGTTAGTGCCAGTTACTTTTTCATGTTGAGAGGAAAATGTGCAGCTTGTCAGTTTTATTGTCTTTCTGAAGTTCCAAAATTGCAGCTAAGATGAATATGGCACCATGAATGAATGCGCCTTCTTACGCATTCATAGTCAAATTAGCTTGCTTCTATTCAACAAACTAAATTACCAACCAGTCAGCTGCCAAAAGCTTCCTCACTCACTCAACTGCAGCAGAAAAAAAAAAGCTTTTTGTTGGTGAAATGAGCAGTTTGGGAACATTCACTTCCCTGTCATGGTAACTGTCGTCTCTCCGCTGCAGAATCTGACCTTTGAAGACGTCCATGCGGTGCGTACCTATGAGAAGGCATGAGTGCTCCGGCCGACGGCATCCCGAACCGAGCAAGAAGTGTTGATTTTCTAATTATTATTGACTGTATGCTTCTCTTTGCACTTCATCCTCCTCCGCATGTACACGGCCTGCAGGCTGCGCATGTTTTGTAAGATTTTTTTTTTTTATATGAAAACATTTCTGTCGTGATGGATGGATCGTCTTTGCAGCCCTGTGTGAAACATGAAATAAAAAAAAACACAGAGTAAATGTTTGTCTCCTCTCTGGTGTATTGATGTTGTGTTATAATAGTTCTATCATTCAATTTGGTTGATACAAGAATAAATGTTCTTCAGACAAAGGAATTGGCTTTAACCCCCAGATATTGAATCCCTGTCTGGTCTTGACCTCTGACTTTGTAGACGAGGGGAACAGAATAAACTTACTCTGCATGAAGCCATAAAGTGTCACTGAATTATGATTAAAACATATCAAGATAAGATGAGATAAGATATTCCTTATATCACCCCTCAGTGGGGAAACTCACATAGTCCAGCAGCAAAGACTTAGTCTTACTAGTCTCTACTTTCAGCATAAAATAATGCAGTTTTATCACTGGTATCTGTCAGTGTTAATTTAAGAGTCAACACCATTTTGTCCATCCTGTCACTTTGGATAAGCCACAGTATCAACAATTTCACTGATGCTTCTTTCTCCCGAAGAAATAGTCAAATTGCAATTTTGAGTGAACTGACCCTTTAACTCCCAGAATAAATTTGAAGAAGAAAAAAAGGAAAAATCTCCCTTTGGTTGAACTCTGAACATATAACCTGTGGTGAGAGGTGGGAACAATTGCTTTAAATACAATCTGAGGATTTTCAGTTTTGTGAGATTAAATGTTTACTTCATGGAAATGTTCAAATAAAGTTCCTCAATTTTTATACTTAATCAAAGTAATTAAGTAAATATATTTATTTACTTCCATCTCTCATTTTTCAGCTTTTTCTTCCTTTCTGGTTTTATATAGTTTTAAATTTCTCCTTCTTGAGTTCTAAACCACAGGGAGTCACGTGACCAGCTCCGCGCTCTACTTCCTGTTTATTTCAGGAAGTCGAGCTCTGCTTCGACGCTTCAGTTTAAATGTCCGTGAACTTGTAAACACTCGTCCTCATCATGTCGTGTTTCCTGTGTTTCCTGCTGGTGTTCGGCTCCGCGGCTCCTCTCGCGGCGGCTCCGGCCGGAAGCAGCCACCTGCCGGGCTCAGGTGAGTGGAGGCTCCGGCAGACAGGTGAACGATCAGCCTGTTGAACCCGGAGCCACACAGGCTGAATCCCACAGCTCCATTCAAGGCTTTTTGTTTATCCGCTCGGCTTCACTTAGCTTGAAAGGTGTCAAACACGTTCTGAGATTCAGCCATAAAAGTGGATCATTTCTTACTTGTACTTTTTGCTTTTGTGGATGTTATTGTGGCCGAATTCATCCTGAGACATGGTGGATTAATGTGAAGTGTTCAGTTTTGCTGTCGAAGTTTCAGTTTGGTTGCAGTTGATCAGAAACTCGTTAATTGACTGGTTTTTAAACGGAGTTCAGGCGTCTTAGAAAAATGAGGCTTCTGATGGTTTCATGGTTTTGTTTTGTTTTTTACGTTTTTTACTTGAATTGCAAAACAGGTTTGGAGTTTGTTGTAAAACTTGGCATAAAATAAGACCTAATAATAAAAATTAAACCAAAGAGGAAAGACAGTAATGTGAGATAATAGTAGAAAAATGTAGGATCTATAATGATCTCACCAAACAAACAAAACAGTTAAAGGTGAATATATCAGACCTGCAAGACTATATTAGATCACTGATCTGAAGAGAAACTGGATGCAAAAAGAATAAAAACCTTAATGAAGAAAGAAATTTGCATCTTAAAATATACAAATCTTATGACACATTTTAACCCTTATTTTCACGACTACTTGTAATTAAGACATGCACATCTCCTCTATATAAAATCTCCCATACATATTTCATTGTGTGTGTCATTTCCATCATCAATAGAATGATTTGTGATGGATGAAGACAGGTGTGTATTTCAAGATCTCGAGTTATAAGTTTGGATGTGAAGGTAAACTATAATCTTCTTGGCTCTTTGTTTGTATATGTCTTCAAACTAAAATTCCCATTATAATTTCTCTAACTTTGCAGATTTGCACAGATACATTCAGTTGGTTTTCCATCTTCGTCTCCTCCTTTCGTCCTTTCTTCTCATCCACTTTCCCTCCATCCATCCAGGCAGGTTCTGGCACATCACGGACCTCCACCTGGACCCCACCTACCACCTGGCCCCGGACCCCACCAAGGTCTGCTTCTCCTCCAAAGGAGTCCCCGCCACCCACGCCGGCGTGTTCGGGGACTTCCTGTGCGACTCTCCGTACCGCCTCATCCAGTCAGCGTTCGCTCACATGGCGCCGCTCACACAGCCGCAGGACTTCATCATATGGACCGGGTCAGTGGGCTGATGATGGAGGGAGAGATGGATGTTGTGATTTTACTGCTTTCTTCTTCTTCTTCTTTGACTTTAAACGCCTGCTGCCTGGATGAAAAACAGGAGCCGAGCCCTGAATAACTTCAGATCTAACTATCAGAGAAGGGACTGATAGTCAGCTCATTGAAACCAAATCTGTGGCTTTGCAGTAGTTTCATATCCTGTTCTCGCCACAGGCTGTTCTGTGCATTTATGTGAGCTACCAAACCACTGTGAGGTTTCAGACCTGAAGAATGAGGATGTTTTTATGAAGTGAAATATCCACTTCCTCTAGGGTTTCATGGCTATTTATTTTTACCAGGCTAAAAACAGAGATGGTTGTTTATTTCATTCATGTTCCCAGGATGCATTGCAGTAACTTTAATGAGCCTCTGCCTTTTTCTGTGCCATAATCAGAATTGATTTCAATGATGACTGATCATAAAGCAGATTTTCAGCTCTTCTTGTTTGCACACATTTGACCTTTGGAGTTTTATCAGTCCATGTGTATTTGCCCAGAAGAGCCAGTGACTGTGAAGACATGAGTTGCAGCTGGTCAGCGCCAACAGTGTGTGTTAATTCAGGCTGCAACTAATTATTGTTTTATTCTCTCAGTTGCATATTCAGTTGCATCAGTTGCAGTGAATTAAGTCCTGAAGCTCCATTCGAATGCTGAAGCACCACATCAGGCCTTGTTCTCGAGTCGCCGTTAGAAGTAGCTCGAAGAAAGGCGCCGTATTCTCTGATGTTCCGTACACCGTGATAACGACATGGAAAAACTGTCAGCATCAGTCGCAGCTCAGTCTCACGTCCGTTCAGCTCTTTATTAATCAGCAGCTAATCAGCTGAGCCTGGAATTCATAGGCTTATTAAACGTGCTTAAGAGGACGCCTTGCCTCTTAATCCTCTGCCCCAGGGAGTCTTTTTCAAGCTTTAAGTTACTGTGCAAGCAGATTTTTGCTTTATGCTATTGTTGTGGGCTTTGTAGCACGAGTTTGTCTTTTCACTTAAAGAGGAAACTCATTGTACGGTGGAATTTACATGATTTGTGCCGTCGAGTGCAGCTCTGCTGAGTCGGCCATGTTTGGAAAGAACTGTCAGGAAGTAGAGTCGTGTTGAGAAATGAGGGTTTTCCTTGATTTCTACTGTTAGTGCTGACTGACAACTCATTTACTTCACATTTAAAGCCATGTGTTATTCTTCTGTAAAAAGCAGCTACAGGATGTGTGCAGTTTGCTGTAATAGCATGTGGACATTTGCAAAAGTTTGCTCAATCTCTCTTGCTTTCTCTTTCTGAAAGCACAACTGTTTTATTCCAACCTTACTTTCATACCTTTGGCTGCAATTTCTCTCAGTCACAGTAATACTAATCACCAAGTTAATATATAATAATATAATCACTCATCTCATGGGAAAACTGTGCTACGATAAGTACCGAAGGTTAAAGTTGAACTAGGACTGCCACTTGTCACTACCATTTATGCAAATGTCCAGTCTTCATACTCATTCGACCCAGTTTAACGACACTGGCTCTTATCTTCCCTCTCCACCAGTGACAGTCCTCCTCATGTCCCTGTCGACGAGCTCTCCACGGACGTAGTGATCCAGGTGATCGGTAACATGACCCAGACCATCAGACAGCACTTCCCCAACCTGACAGTCTATCCTGCCCTGGGAAACCACGACTACTGGCCTCAGGTAACTTCACGTCACAGGACGGAAAACAGCATCTCAAGCTTTGCTCAGAAAAACAGGATGATGATTACAGGACAAGTGATTGATGTAGGATGGAGCTGAATCATCACTCAGCAGTGTGAAGCTTTTACACAGACTCAAATCAGTTTGACTCAGTTCAGTGACATTTTGTTCAGTAATGATGAATTTACTTGAATGTGAGCATTTTCGAGGTAACTACTCAGTAAGATATTATCTGAGATTGTTGTTTTGTTCAGGTAGAAAAGCCTCTAAAGGCAGCGTTTGATTATATGACACAAACACTTAATGACCGGGGACAGAACAAGTAAAGCCTCAGTAATGACAGAGGATGATACTCAACATCAGGTCTAAACCACAATGACTCTTATTTTCCTGAAAGGCCAACATTTACAAACTGGTATCAGTCAAATCCTAATGTCTGGTACCTGATTGTTTACATCTTGAAGAGATTCCCTCGTAGATTTGTGCTGTTGTATGTGAGCCTGCATTTTCATGTTGCCATGTATCGTGTCGTTGTCCATCGCTCTCAGGACCAGATGCAGACCTCCACCAATGCCATCTACAGAGCTGCTGCCCAGCTGTGGAAGCCCTGGCTGCAGCCCGAAGCTCTGCTCACGCTCTCACAAGGTGACGTGTTCGTGCATCAGCCACTCTGAGTTAGTGCTTCTGTCAAAGTAGTTAATGCAAGTTCTTTAAATCTGTTCATACAGGTTTTGTTTTATTACACTACCGGCACTTTTATATCCTTCCCTCAAACACTGATGTTTGGATTGACTATAACAAAATAGAAATTTCAACTAATATCAACTTTTACCATTTGCCTTTTTTTCTGACTCCTGACAAAGGCGAGTGACAGTTGTGATTATAAACAGACGGGACTTATGCAAGCTGTAAAGTTCCTGTATAGAGAATTGAAGAAGAGAGAAAACATCCACAGTCATGTTCATCATTTTTTAATGAATAGTTTAGTCCATAAAATGTAAAAATAATAAAAAATGTCAATTACAAGTTGATGGTTTTTTTTTAGAATGCAAGGTGTTGGCTTGTTTTGTGAAACCAACAGTCCAGAACTCAGAAATATTCAAATTAAATAATAAAAGGAAAAAGCAGCAAATCATCACATTTATAAAAACTGGAACTAGAGATTTTTGGTATTTTTGCTTGAATAATGACTTAAATGATTCATTCTCAAACTTGTCAGAGATTCAGTTTCTGCCAGTCGACTTCTTCATTAATGGGCCAATTATTTCAACTCATATTAATTAGCTGTTGACGTGGTGATTTGCTTCGTCCTGTTCCTGCAGGTGGGTTCTACTCCCAGCTGGTGAAGCCTGGTTTGCGGGTGGTTAGTCTCAACACTATCCTCTACTACGGTCCTAATAAAGTCACGAGAAACATGACGGACCCTGCAGGACAGTTCGAGTGGTTGGAGAAAACTCTGGAGAAAGCTGCTCAGAGCCTGGAGAAGGTCTGACATCTGACTTTTACCTTGAACCCTGACCTTTGACCCCCCTTACGGTGCTGCATGTTGATTACTTTCGGTCAGTATATCATGTGTCTTACGTCTCGCTCCAGGTCTACATCATTGCTCATGTCCCAGTGGGATACCTGCCTTTTGTCAGAAACACCACCGCTATAAGAGAGAGCCACAACGAGAGGCTGGTCGCCATCTGCAGGGAGTACAGCCACGTCATTGCTGGACATTTCTATGGTCACACCCACCGTGACAGTGTCATGGTGCTGTTGGACAAGCAAGGTGAAGAAATAAAACAAGCAGTACAAATATGTGGCTAAACATATTTTCTGATATTGAAGTGGACTTTGATCACGTCAGGTTGATTTCACCATCTCAGATTTCTGCTCAGACGTGCATTTAGTTAAGTACAAGAATTGATTCTGAGATTATTTATGAGCTCCACTAGAGCAATTTCAGTAAGAAATATTTCTCAAAAACCAGAATAGAAACTGGTCCAATCCATCAAGTGCATATTTATGTGCTTATTTTCCTGTTGTGAGCAAACACAGATCTGCTGACAGACAAAATAAACGTCATAGTTGGGAAAGGACACGTTTAATTTCACTATTTTGTGCAACTGAATTATGTCCAATTTGTGTTTGTCTTTCTTGTCCTATAGGTAAACCAGTGAGTTCTCTTTTTGTGTCGCCGGCCGTCACACCTATCAAACACGTTTTGGAGCCGTACTCTAACAACCCAGCCTTCCGCGTGTACTTGTACGACACCAAGGACTACGCTCTGTTGGTGAGAAGCTCACTTCAGCAAGAATATTTAGCTGAAAGAAAACAGAAGTACACAAAGATCTGTGAACAGTTTACCTTTGGTCATACAGTGGAAACAGAGAAGATGATAAATACCTCTCAAATCTCACACATAGTTTACAGGTGTAATCTTGAAATCATATCTGACAAACTAAAATCTGGAGGTTTGACACATTTGGTTTGATGAGTTTGACAAATGTGAATCTTTAAACTGGATGCATGCTCTTTGGTAAAGCCTGGATTTTTATTTCAAAAGTTGGGAAGGTGGGAAATGCTTGAGTTAGCAAACATATTGACAAATTCAGGTCAAGCTAAAATTGTCCTGCACTGAAACACCTACTCTAACTTTAATCCCCTCGATGAAAGACAGAAGAAAGAAGTCCCTTTTGATGATTAATCACAGTGTCGATCAGCTCACAGAAACTGTTTCTGGCATTCAAAAAGACTCAAAGGCGTTTTCTTTCTCCCCTCTCTCTCTCCCTTTTGGTGCTTTTCTCCCTCTCTGAAGGATATCTGGCAGTACTATCTGAATCTGACGGAAGCCAACGAGAAACAAAGATCTGACTGGAGGCTTGAATATATCATGACTGAGGCTTTTGGACTGACTGACCTGCAGCCGCAGAGCCTGCTCCAGCTGGGCCTGAGCTTCAGGCTGCCGCAGACCAAAGCCTTCATCAAGTATTTCAGCCACTACATGGTCGGCTACAACAGCAGCATCACCTGTGAAGGAGACTGTAAGGTCAACCAGGTGTGTGCTGTGCTCTACCTGGACCAGCTGTCCTACTCCAAATGTGTGGCAAAGGCAGGATGGTAACGTTTGGATCAGAGTTGGATCAGTTCGGGGATTTGTCCTCTGAGACACGTGATTTTTAAAATAATTATATTTTTTTACTCATGGAATCATGAAAGTTTAATCTAAGTACTGTATTACTTTACATACAAATACAATCCCGACTACAAATTGCACAATTCCACACTAGTTTAATAAAGGGAAAATAAGGTGAATGTGAAAAACACTATAAATATCTTCATCAAAGTGTAAAAAGTCTTTCTCTAACTCATCTGACTCAGTTTTGTTTCAAGGAGAGATGTCAACATGATGTGGATCCAAAATGAAGGATTCTCACAGCATTTGTTTCAAGAGTCGCATTTAGTTTTTGATTTTTAAAATTGTGTATTTTTAAATGATATATTTTCTTACTAAATGATGGAATCATGAAAAAGTGAATGTGATGCACAACATCAGCTGCTGCCTAATATGAATGTGTTTGACTTTTCTCTTCCATGCTGGTTCTTCATCCGGTGATATTTGATTGGTTGTTTACTGTCCAGAATACATATAGAACAACTCCAAAGCAAATTAGTAGTTGAGTAAAGTAAAAATATACCAACATAATTTAAAAAGGCATCTTGATTGTTGCAGCTCTCGAGGCCTAAAAACTCATTGGGGTCTCAGTTTGTAGCATGAATGTGGGATTCTTGAGAGATTTGTCTCAGGGGTCACATTCAGTTTTTTATCAGTTCAGTTTTTTAGACGAGTTAGAGATGGATTTTAAATTCTGTAACCTGATGATAAACCAGCTTGGAAAAAAAACTGTTACTGTCTTGCTTTTTCTTTTCACTTCGGAAGGGAAATCATTGAAGCTGGATGCACCTCATGAAAAACAAGACTATGGTGAAGTTTATTCTCTGTGTCTCTTCTAGCACTGATGGATTAAACCTAATCTCTGCAGTGATCTAACTGCTGCCAGATGTCGACCATCACTTGAGCTGATGGTGTCGATTAAACTGTACTTAATTCACTGTAAAATGGTTCGAGCGTCTTTGTCTGTGACGTCTTTCTGAGAGAAATGAGATATGTGAGTGACATTTAGTTACATCAGATCCTCGAGATTTGATTTGTGCAAGACTTAGTAGATACAGCACAATACAGGACTGATGACCTCCACCCACAGCTCCATGGAGTTGGATCAGGAGAATGAGTGAAAAATGAATCATTTTCACAGACATATAATCAGCACTTAAACAATTAAAACAGGGACACAGGTTTAGACTTTGCAAATTAATTGTTATTATTGTGTCTTGCTTCGTCTTCTGACAGTTGCTGTTCATGTAAATGTAATTTCTCACAAGTATAAAACTCCAGCAATGAGATGTGAAGAGTTAAATGTACCAGTTTAACTTGTGTAAAATGTGTAAGAATAACTTGATGAAATTGAAATTGTCACTGTTTCTTAAAGACGATAAAGATGAAATATGGAGGACAGAATCATGATACATATCAGTGTATTTGTGTAAATTTTGCAGTTTATTTTTCTACTAAATAAAGATCTTTATTCAAGCAAAGTCTTTAAGCCTCCTCATCTGTTTCAGAGCAGGTTCATAAAGCAAGTGTGGTCTTTTGGTGTTAAAAAGAGAAAGTGCGGGGCCGGACGAGCTGCAAACTTAAAAGCTGAAATAAAACCTTGTGCAGGCCGGTTTGTCTCTGCAGGGGAGGCAAAGGAACAGCGACTAACCTCATGTGACCCTCTCACTTCAATTTGACTCCCTCCCACCATCAGCCCCCCGATCGTATTCAGCTCCTGTTCAAACTTTCCAGAAACTCCTCTTGTTCCTCAGCCACCACCTCAAGCATTCGCCCCCTCCGCTCCCCCTCCCGGCTCTTTTGTCCCTTCGCCTCCCTCCTCAAATGTTGATTACACCTCTCCTAAAGCTCCTCTGGCAGCGTTCTGATGTAAAAAATGCACCGACCCAAATCACCAAAAGCAACAGAAACGAGCCAAATGGTAGATTTGCTTAAATTAGATCGCTCAAAACAAGTAAGTTGTCCAGAACAAAAGTTCCCACCCGACTAGCTGCAGGATGAATCAGCGGGGACTGGAGAAAACTGTAGACCTGTTTTTCATCTCATCTCGTCCCTCATGTTATCTCTTCAGACCTTTAGAAAGTTGTTCTCATGAACCAAACTTGAAGGGAAGAATTAGCTTTTGGTTAAACTGATTACAACCCGAACATCTGCAACATGAGCCGAAGTTTCCAAGAAAACACAACCTGCTTTTTAAGGAGTCATAAGCCTTAAAGATTGGGAACCAAGCGCGATATAACAAAACTGGATTCTCTAAAATGTGATGATAATTCAGGTATGTTTCAACATATATATCAGTAACTGTATTATTCCAAAGTTCAGATGGAGAAAAGAACGAGTTCCCTTCAGATCCTCGAGCAGTAAATCTGCACTTTGCCTGTTTGTTAAACTCTCTCCCCTCATGTGCCCCCGTCGCCATTATTATTCCAGACTGAGCCTCCCACCCTCCCCGACCCGACGGACGTAGCTGTGGAGACGGAGTTGCGATGAGCGCGGCGATGGAGAGGACTCCATTTCCACAGTAACGGCAGCAGAGCTCCCAGAAATGTGGATCTCTGAGGTCACTGTTATTTAACCGCCGACCTGCCAGTCAGACATAAAGCTCTGTGTGTTTGTGTGAGAGGAAGATTCTGACCACAGGTTTAGAGTCGACTCAAGTTCACTTCGTTTTCAACCCAACTCCGTTCACATTGTGCTTTAGTTTGAGTTATCACATTAGTGACTGAGGCAGTTTTTACAAAGGTCCTATCATTGTTCTTTAGTTTGATCATTTATGGCACAGAACAGCAGTGGTAGAAAGTAACTAAGTACATTTACTTAAGTACTTTAATGAGTACAATTCTAAGGTGCATGTACTTTATACTTCTCCTCCACTACTTTTCAGATGTAAAGTTCAGTAAAACTACTTCAGCTGGTTAAAAATCAGCAAACATCGTTTATTCAGTTAACATCAAGATCAAGTTTGGTTGAAATAGTGATTATTGTGCTGATGTTTAAAGTGATTTTATTAAAAACCTACTTTTATTTACTGATTGTGATGTATGTTGCTAAAGACATAAAATACTTCATTACAAGTGACACAAAGTATGAAAGTATTCGCAGCAATATGGCAGCTGAAGGGTCAAACAGAGTCCAGCAGCCGAAAACCTTTAGACTGACTCTCTGACTGTCTGTCTCTGTCTGTCTCTGTCTGTCTGTCTGACTGTCTCTGTCTGTCTGTCTGTCTGTCTCTCTCTCTCTGTCTGTCTCTCTGTCTGTCTGTCTCTGTCTGTCTCCCTCTCTCTCTGTCTGTCTGTCTGTCTGTCTCTGTCTGTCTGTCTGTCTGTCTGTCTGTCTGTCTGTCTGTCTCTCTCTCTCTCTCTCTGTCTGTCTCTCTGTCTGTCTGTCTCTGTCTGTCTGACTGTCTGTCTGTCTGTCTGTCTTTGTCTGTCTGACTGTCTGTCTGTCTGACTGTTGGTGCCCCACAACCAGTTAATCTGAGGATTACTGTCAGGACAGTATAGCCATCCAACTGGCCTCTCCTGGGGAGCTGGAATCTGTGTGTGTGTGTGTGTGTGTGTGTGTGTGTGTGTGTGGACCACTACCCTTCAGGCTTCCACCTAATCCCCTTTAACATCTTCAAGTTTGAAACACTGTCCCTCTCTTTAGTTTTCATAGCAAGTAGTCTATTTGATTTGTTTCACTCCTTCACTTTTAGAGTCACACTTTACTTATTTTACCTGAGAACAAGAAAAAACTTCTCTCTGAAAAGTGGTTCCAAGATGAGCAGTGGGTTGAAGCTAATGATGAGCCAACAGAAATGTGGTGCCAGACATGTTTTCAGATCTTCATCCAGCCGACAAAGCAGGTGTTTGCAGGAGGATGAAGACAACAGCAAGAAAGATTTAACAAGATTTAGAAAGACAACACTCTGTGTGGGGCGAGTACCAAGGACCATGCCCTGGTGCTCACCTGAGTCCCTGACCAAAACAATGACGTGCAGAAGTTGTAGGTTCTGTGTGTCTCACTGATGAGTCTCCACATTTATCCCAACCACCTGAAACCTTCCCTTGGATTTCTCTACTGCTCCGGGACAAAAGGCCTTGAGGGTTGTTGCATTGATGCCGACACAACAAGTTTCGGGCTTCTCTTTGCTTGTCTTTGCAGCGTCAGCGTCCTGTGACCGCAGGCGACCTCCTCCTTCTGGACCTGGACTAATCCTTCGGTGTCTGGTCTGGACTAAAAGTGATTAGTGCTCTTTGTTGCTGAGTTAAACTTGGGTCGACCCACCGTTGACTTCAGGATCATTTCGACTTCCAGTGCAGGTATAGTGTCACTAACTGTCTCTGAATGCCACGTTCAACAGTCGCCTTCCTGCATTTGATAGTAACGACCCTCCTCACGTCGCCTCAGCCGCCGGCATCATGTGTGAGCGTAGCTTGTAATCACTGTGCAGCTGATCTCATTAAAAGATCAAGCAAAGCAAAGAAAAGCTGTAATCTGTCCTCATTGTTTATTGAAAAGGAAATAGTGAAAAATCAAGCCACTATTTTAAACACATTCTGATTGTGTTTACTCTTATTACTTTTAAATCTGAAATAATGATCCGATCATCTTTTAAAGGTCTTTGAATCTTACTTTGAAAAAATACCATAGAAATTATTATAATTTAAAACTTTACACTTTTGCTTCTGTTGTCGGTCAAAAAGCGAAACATAAAGCTCCTTTCATAACTCCGGTCTCCCCGTGTGATATTGTCTCACACCCAAGTCTCACACAGTCCATAATGGAGGGACAGACACAGAGACGGAGGGGTGGGGGGTCTCTTTAGTCTCATGCTTCAGTAGTAATTTGTCAGCAGGCATGAATGGACTCCTTCATCAGCGAGTGGAGACAGCAACAAGCAATCTGAGTCTGTGTGTGTGTGTGTGTGTGTGTGTGTGTGTGTGTGTGTGTACACTAGTGGGGGTCCAGCCTCAGATTGGAGTTTGCTCTAAGCCTCTTGTAGCCCACGTCGCTCTCGTATGGGCCCACCATAGGCCGTTCCCCGTCAGCCAATCAGACTCCACGAAGCCCATTACTTCACCCTCTGACGGCGGCGGCGTCCAGCATCCACCCAAAAAAATGCTAATTTGAAGAGAGCAGGAAAATAAGACAAAAAAACCAACTTTAACAAGACAAGAATATTTATAACTGCAAATAAAAACACTGTTTCTAACTTTTGTTGCTGGTCAATATAAAAAATACCAGGTAAGAAATTAGAACAAATCTGTGTTTGATGACCTCTTGTTCTTTCCTCTATCAACTCCATAAAATATTCGAGTCAAATGAAACTCACTGAGCACGTTCATGCTCCCCAGAAGATGAACCAGTTCAGTTGGCCGAGCTTTTCTGATTCACAATTCTGAACACAAGATGTCAACTTTGCACACAAAACATTTAGGATCTAATTGACTGCTGATTAAATTCATGCTGCCCAGAGGACAAAAGCTTGTCCACTTCAATGACACCATGACAAACTTGATTTTTTTTTTATCCTTAAGAAGTTCTCATGTATGTTTCCCTGCCAACACAGTTTGTCCATGATTCAGACTTTGGGTTGATTTCTGAAGCTTGTGAAGACGAGCGCAGCTGTGGCTCAGGAGCTAATCTATAAATTGATTGATTGATTCCCAGCTCGTCCTTGAGCAAGACGCTGAGCCCCAAGTTGCTCGTGGGTGAATGAGAGTTGAGTTGTAAAGCGCTTTGGATGAAATGAAAAGTTTCACCAATGACAAAAATGCAAAAAGTTACATACAAGTTTTATTTATTTGCTTTAATCAAGCTGATCAGTCAAACAGTGAAAGACATGACTGACTGAACCTTTCTAGAGAGTTGCTGTCTAGGAAGGCAAAGCTGGTTGTGTGTGTGTGTGTGTGTGTGTGTGTGTGTGTGTGTGTGTGTGTGTGTGAGTTGGACGGAGGCCAGCGACCGACATCTCGGCTGCACGGTCGAGTCTCCGCTCCCAATTAAAATTTCACCCAGAAATGGGAGCTTGCACTTTTCCCGCTGGAGTAAAGCTATTGTACGAGAACACAAAGCTTGATTATTGTGCTGCCGATGAATTTATGAATGGACACAAAAGATGGCGGCCAATTGAAAAAGTGTCTCATTGTACTTGAGGGTTGTGGAATTTGTCTTTGCGTGTGTGACAGTGACACGTAAAAGTATCTGAAAACTGGAGCAGGAAGATTTTCACATTTTGTTCATTGATTATTAATGAATGAAATCTGACAGAAATGTATTGTTGAGAAGCTCCTGAGTGCATTTTACATGATCAGAGATTCAGTTGAACAACAATCTAGTTTTTCCAGAGCTTTCAACCGTCTTCAGTCTTCAGCTGTTTTGGCTGATTCGTTTTTTGTCAGCTGCGTTATCTCATTAAACGACTTGTTGGACACTGGGACCCGTAACTTCAGTAACACAATTGGTTTTGTCCAGATTAAACAAACAAGATTTCCTGGGATATGTGTTAATGAGGGAGCTTTAGAGGCGCTCGCAGGCAGCTCTTGTTACACCAGACTCTCTGTTACTGGTCTTTATGTGAAGCTAAACTCACCTCCTGCTGACTGGAGCCTCATATTCAACAGACGTGGGATCAATCTTCTCATCCAACTCTCCATCAGCCAGAGAGAAAATTTGGAACTATTCCTTTGAGGACGGTGAAAGTAAAAGATGTGACGATGTTCCTGTTTCAGTTCCCTGTTCTGTCGGAGCAGATGTGACTCACCTGTCCAACAACAAAGGTGGTGGTTTGAGTAAAAGTTCCTTAATTATTACTCAGTCCAAAACCTCACAATTCATCTTTACAGGACAGTCAGTGTGATAGAACTTAACAGCCACACTTACATCTGATATCCACATGCATTTCTTCTTTATCCAGGTAAAGCGTCCAGACACAGTTTGCATATTAATGTCAGGTGTAAATGGGTTGATCGCCTCCACTGTCGCGTCTCCCAGCTGTGTTGTGTTAGTTGTAACGATTCAGACCTGTTGATCCTCCAGTCTCTTCCCACACATGGCCCAAACTGAAAGATCTATCATCATGGTTTCATCCACATTTACACCTGTACGTCTTCTCACCTGCAGCTGCAGTCGTGCTTCCCGCTTCAGTATCAAGTTCATTACACAGACATTGTTTCTTGACCTCAGTTTATGACATGAATTAACCTTTAAGATACACGTGCATGTAAAAGTCTGTGTTAAAAATATTTATTTATTTCTATAAAAGTTGTTTAGAAACTTTTACCTGGCAAAGATAAAGAAACAGGAAGTGTTGTATGAATCCATGTAAAGAATCAACTTTAAGACAGTTTGATCTGATTCATTTAGATGAGCATCAATTCATCAAAGCAGGAAAGAGAGAGAGAGAGAGAGAGAGAGAGAGAGAAAGCACTACAGTTCTTTTATCTCTTTACTCCTTCTTCTCCTTCTCTTCTTTCCTCAACAGATCGGCCACATTGCAAAGACGTGCAACAAGCAATAATTCTCTGAGGAGAATCCAGGAGGTTAAGCTGAATGTTAATGCTTAATCTCTGTTCTTTCCTCAATCCACCCCTCCGTCCATCCTTTCCTCCTGACGCAGGATCCCCCTCCGCCCTCCACCCTCCGCCCTCCGCCCGCTCTGGTTGCAGGGTCAGTGAGTTTGCCCTCACTGGGGTCTGTACAGGAAGAGAGGGGCAGAGGGGTGTGGCATGTGCACCAGTGTCTTTGATCACTATGGGGGTGACAACCCTCTTTATTCCACCTGATCAACACTGTACTGACCTTGTGGTCCGACCCCCAGTGGAGAAACAACCGAATCTGGGGCTCGGTGGAGGTGCACGGGGAAGGTTGTGCAGAAAGTCTTTCCCAACTTTTCCCCCAATGTTTATTTCTTCTTCTCATTGAAATTGAAATTGTTTCCCTTTATTCCACCGTGACACAGATGCAACCTAACAGAAAGTATTCACACACTCATCTATAAATGTTACTATTACATGAGCCATGTTTTATTGTTATTGCTGCTAGATAATATTTATTACATATTTGAAAAAGTTGGAGCTTCCACAAATCTGAATCTTTGCATCTCTGCGATTTTTCCAATGTTGCTTTAGTTTGTGTCATAACACTCAATAAAGAGTCAGTTGTCTCTGCTATTTTTCTTACTTCTTCACATCAAAACATTTTAGTCGATGCTTGTAAAGGATGAGAAAAGTGTTAAAGGAAACACAGGCAACAAATAAAAATGTGAATTTTTCCTTTAGATCACATGTTGGTTGGTTAACTGCATCAATGCTGCCACCTGCTGGCCATCCAGTGCTGCTGCCTGGGTCTGAGCTCTGGAGTCCAGGATGCTGTTAATCATATACTGTAATGTTTAAAACAGCAATTATTACAAGACAAGACACTGTTTTCTTCTTCATCTTCTTCTTCTTCTTCTATCTGCTCATATTTAAAAGTCTAATATTACTATTATGCATAAGTCATAAAAGTCTCATGTTCTTATCCAGATAATTTCAACCTGTTTTAATCGGAGTCAACAAGTTTTTATTATTTTTCTAGAATAACGAGACATTTTCCTTGATTCTTCCGTCCTCTTTTCAGATTCTCACACTCATTTATTAAAGGCAAAGAGTTGTTTTCTGTCAGAAATCAGTTGAAATAATCCAGATACACAGGCAGATCTTTGCACTTATTTTGTGCCAAAGTCTTCAAGGACTCAATGACTAATTCTTATAAGTAATTATTGGTTTGATTATCATTCACTTAAATGATTATGTGCAAAGGGGAAACCATTAAATCACATCATCACAACATCATCAAGGCACTTTTCTGTCCAGACACCACTCGTTGAAGTAAGTTGTATTTATGCTGCACTGACCAGCAGGGGGCGTCATGGTGCCTCTGTGTTTGGTTCTGGATCAGGACACAAGGTTCAGTTTCCAACAACATCTGAACATTCCAGCCTTCATGAAGGGAGGATTTATTGGACTGTAGGCTGTGTACGTTTTATATAGTAATATATAAAATAAATTGATGAGACAATAAATGAAAGACTAAATCAAAAAAGTTGCATCACATTTGGGGTAAAAACCAGGACTGTTTATGTTCAGCGGAGCCTCCTGTGGACGTCCTCGTCTTTTAACGTCCACTTGTCGTTTCTTCAGAGACTAAACAGACAAATGAGAGAAGAAGCAGCTGCACCATTAAACCCAGAGCTAATTTCCAATGCATGTCCACAATTCATTTAATTCACTCTCAACAGAGTGGGGGCAATTATTGCGACCCCCCAGGCTCCCCCCCGGGGCCCTCACATGTTCTGTCTACCCCCCTCCCTTCAGGATCTGCCCCTTCCCCCCCGACAGGATATCCTATGTATTACTACTATACATAATACTAATACTATATATACATCATACTGTGTGTACATCCAATACTTAATACTTGTAATTTTGCTCTTGTGTTGTTTCTATTGCTCTTCTTTTCATTTGAATTGCATAAACATGTGATTATTTATTTTCTACTTTCCCTTATTTGTTTGTGTTTCTTTCTTCCATTGTGCTGCTGCAACATCTGAATTTTCCCTCTGAGGATAATTATTTTATATTTTGTCGGATCATTGTGTGAAACTAAACAGAGCATTTACGCTCAGTTTTCCTTCCACTTCCTCTGATTTGTTTGTCACTTTGACCGTGTTGATTCAGTGGAGAACGCTGAATCGAACTGTAAAGCTCGACCATCGACGCAGCGAAGCACAAGAGGGAGAAGTGGGCAGATACAATAGAAATTAATTCAGCATGTTTAAGTGCAGCTGTCTGGTGACCGGTGAGCAGGTGCCACTGCTCCTCCACCCCCCTCCATCCGTCCATCCATCCATCCATCCATCCTCCATCTCTTCTATTCTTCATCTGACCGTCTGCAGCTCTTCAATAAATCCACACAGAAGCTTGTTTCAGTTGTTTGAGTTATGATCTGAGTGAATTCACTGTGATGGAAAATGTTCGTCTTTCCACTCGGCCCGCCCTCTTCCTCTTAATCCCTCCTCCTCTTCCTCTGTCACTTTATCCCTCCCTCTCCACCCAGACAGACACGAACCCCCAAAATCATATGCTACGAAATTCATTTTTAAAAAAGCTTAATTTGAAGCTGCAAGAGACAATTTAATGAAGGTTAATGAGGCCGACGATTCTTATAAAACAAAAATTGAACAAAGAAAAGAAGGAAAAGATCATGAAAGCAGGAAGCAAGTCACATAATTCATAAAGTATATTGTAACAATGGTTTCACATTTAACTCAACATCAATCTGTTCTCATGTTGAATATGAGTCAGAGTCAGCAACAACTTTTGACAACAGCAAGTGTTCAGTCAGTGATTTGATTGATTTGATGATTTATACGTCAAAACATCTAAGACATCTAAGTTATATAACTATATATTGTTTGACCAGTATTTCAATGCAGGATCAAAACAATGAGAACAATGTCTTCAGTATTTTTCTGGGATGTTAATGACTTTGCACGTTACAGTTTAACATAAATGATACGTGACACAGTTTGTGTCAGTGGCAGGTTTGTGATGTTGTGACCTTTAACCTTTAGTCTTTTCTATAAATCTGTGTGAAAAAGATCTTTAGGTCAATGCTGTTGAAACAATGGTTATATCCCAGACAGATAAAAACGGTTTCATCTGGATGTCTCTTGTCTTTTGAGGCAGGATGAGTAAATGTTTGCACCTGTAGAAGTTAAATATAAATCAGAAACTTTGCTTGTTTATAAGAGTCTTGGAGTGAAAGAGGCTTTAACTCAGCCCATAACTCTCTACCTGCAGATGAAATATCCAAAACTCTATCACATGCAAATGAAAATGTTGCACAAAAATGTTGAAAATAAAATGATTTAGGAGCCAAAAACCTGCAAACATATGATCCTTTAAGGGAAAATAAGGGAAAGAGAGGATGATGTCGGGGCCCCTGATTCTGCCTCAGGCTCCAAAACCCAGAGTCCACCCCCATCCTTCATCCATCCATCCATCCTTCATCCCTCCATCCATCCTTCATCCCTCCCTCCATCCTCCACTTTCATCTTTTTGGCCTCCACATCTCTCCATCTCTCCGCCACCCTGCATCCCTTTTTATATCTGTTGCCTTTTCATCTGACACTCCACCCCCTCCTCCCCTCCTCCACCCCTCCTCCCCTCCTCCTCCTCCCTCCCCTCCCCCCCACACACACACCGACCGGAGCACAGACTCCCTTGTTGTCAGTCACTTTCCCAGCGAACAGACGGCAGCGGGAGGAGGAGGGAGGAGGAGGAGGAGCAGAGACGGTAATCCCCTCCAGTCCACCCCACCCCTGTCAGAAACCCAGAAACCGGTGGCAGGAGGGGGAACAAAACCTCCCGGGACACCTGAGCTGCTGGACCTGTTTCTGGCTTTGTGAGACTTCAGACCTGGATCCACACCCAGACAGGAGGAGGAGGAGGAGGATGATGATGATGATGATGTAGAAATCTGCCTCCATTGACGGTGACGGAGCGGCGGCATCATCAGGACCAGCATCAGGACCAGAAGCAGCATCAGGACCAGCAGCAGCATCAGGACCAGCGGCGGCGTCACTCGGTCGGATGGAGATGCGTTGTGAAGGCGGAGGGATGCTGACGATGATGATGGTGATGATGATGATGATGGTGGTGGTGGTGATGGTGATATAGCAGGTGCTGCAGGCTCGTGCCGCATTGCCTGGCCGCCTCCAGCGACGCCGGGGAGTCGGTGATGCTGTCGTCGTCATCGTGCCACCGAGAGAAGCGAGGAGAGGCTCTGACATGGAGGGAGGCGGCTGTCTGTCGCCTCTGAGCTCAGGCCGCCCGGATCAGCAGGTCGGACGTGCCGCCTGAAGCCCGCAGGAGCCGAGGCATGACATGCACGGTGGTACAAATCACAATAAAAGTTGAATTCTTTAAGGTGGAATTGCTGTGTTTCTGTGCGTAAAAGTGCACGGGCCATATGGTGATAATGCATCACAGGAGCATGACGGCAGCTGTGCCAGATCAGGGTGGATTACAGAGCAGCAGGCCTCCATCTGAAGTCAGCTTCTGATCAGGAAAGCATCAAGACTATTCTACTTCTTCGCCCTGTTGCTGGAGGGGACGTTTTCTCCCGTTGTTTCGCTGGAGGCCGCTGTGCTGTGGCCCCCGGCCCCCGGACAGCTGTTGCAAAAGATGACTCACTTACAGGCTGGCCTCTCTCCAGAGACCCTGGAGAAGGCCAAGGTGGAGCTGAAGGAGAACCCGGAGACTTTGCACCAGGACATCCAGGAGGTGAGGGACATGATCATCACCCGGCCGGACATTGGCTTCCTCAGGACAGACGACGCCTTCATCCTCAGATTCCTCAGGGCGAGGAAGTTCAACCACTTCGAGGCGTTCCGGCTGCTGGCACAGTACTTCGAGTACAGGCAGCAGAACCTGGACATGTTCAAGAACCTGAAGGCCACGGATCCGGGCATCAAGCAGGCCCTGAAGGACGGGTTCCCGGGCGTGCTGTCCAACCTGGACAGATATGGCAGGAAAATACTGGTCCTGTTTGCAGCCAACTGGGACCAGAGCAGGTAATGAAGGGGCCGAGGGTGACGGGTGTGAAGGGTTCAGGGTCAGGCCGAGAACAGAGGGTTTTAAAATCCACTTTATTTCAGTGGAGTCTGGTTTGTGCAGGAAGTCAGAACCACAGAATCACTGAAAACTACAAGAGCTCATCTTTCTTTAATCAGCTGTGGACAAATACACGACATGACCAGAAGTATGTGGACGCCCAAACATACAACCATGAGCGCTTCCATTCTTCTGGTTTCAGTCTTTTTCACCTGATTTTCGAACCTGGCTGCAGAAATATTCAGACACAAGAGCATCAGAGAGGTCCAGCGCTGATCCGGTCTGACTCTCAGTCTGTGTCTCAGTTCATCCCAAAGGTGTCGGATGGGTTTGAGGTCAGGGCTCTGCGCAGGCCGGTCAAGTTCTCCCACACCAAACTGGAGAAAGTCAAGTTAATTTTACTCATGTTGACCAAGATCGCAACTAAATTTCCCTCTATGATCTAAACAACATACAACAAACTGTCCTTATAGCCTCAAGTCAGATTAAGAAAATGTCCCAAACGTGTTGTTTAGAAAGGAAAACATGTCAGAAACCTTTAGAGGAGCCAAAGAGGATGAAGCCTTCTTCCAGGACAGATGGAGACAGACTGATGTGATAGATGTATGTACAAAGTAGACAGAAAGAAAAACAGCCAAATGACACGATGGAGAAACTGAACGACAATATTAAAACAGGCTTTCATCATGTCAAAACAAACTGTTGCCACAAAGCTGGAAACACTTAGTCTAAAATTTCTTTGGTCCAGCTTTTAGATTTTTTTGGAACGAAGAAGTCGAGCAGTATGAGGCCAGATGGCAGCACGTCCACATACTTTTGACCACGTACTGTTTATTTACAAGTGAACCTCCTGCATTTAACGTTTTATTTCATATTAGCATTAGCACCAAGACGTCCTGATCATCCATATTGGTTTGAGTCGCTTGCATCAGAACCTATTTTATAAAAACTTAAAGTGAAGCCGTCCGTCATGTTTTGCTCGTGTCAGGAACTCGTAGCTTCACCAAAGAGCAAATTTCACACGTTTTATTTGAAAAATCTTTGGAGGCCCGAGGAGTTAAAAATATCCAGACTCACAAAAACAAGCAACGATTAGAGAGAAGAGGATAAAATAACATGAGATTGTGCAGCAGGAGTCTGACATGTCGTCTGTGGATCATCTCAGGTTCCATCAGGCCGGGAAACTACAAACTGCTGCTCATCATGTTGAGGGTCAATATCGACTGGTTATTACAGCTGTTAGATAAAAACTACGAACGACTAACAGCTGCAGTATTTCCTTCAAAAATAAGAGTGAATACGAGAAGCTCATGCAAATTATCCTGATGACAAATTCATCATCTTCATAACATTTAGTTCACAAGTTTAGATTTTTTTAAGAATTTTATAAACTGATTGTATTAGAAATAAATCTGCACACATTCTTCTCATTTGACTCCAGATACAAGTCGAACCGTCACAGTTTGTTGGGAGTCGATGGGTCAGTGTTCAGGTGAAAGGTAGAAATCAGGCTGAGACGTGACTTTATTTTTAGAAGAGTTTTGACCTTTTCTCACTCCGTTCAGAAACATCAGATTATCCAAGTGTTATTGGGTCTGTGTTGTACATCTGATATCATCCAGCTCTGTCATGTAGACTTTTACCGTAGATTGAACTCCGTGCAACAAAATCATTGTGTGAAAGGGAACGATGTGTCACGAGGTGCAGAGTCTGTAAGTTTTAATTCAAATCATTAATGAGCGATTAGTGATTAATTTCTCTTTCTGAACATGAATCAGTCTGAAAATTATTTGGTCGTTTCATGTTTTGCTCGTTGTTCTTCATCGTTCTTCTCCTAATGAACACATCTCAGCTGCTCCATCATGCGTCAGATATATAAGGATCCTGTACATATGGACGTGGCTGCAGTCGAATCAGCTGTTCAGAGTCTGTTTAGCTGCCAATTAAGCAAATTAAGAGAAAATGTGCATTATCTCTGGAGGCAGGCGAAAGGATTGTTGATGAAGACTCAGAGGGAAATGAAGAGGGAGACAAGATAATGAGGCCAATAGCAAACAGGAACAAACACTGTTGAACAGGACGGTGAAGGTATCAGCTGGATGAAAACCCGGCGAGGCGGCGAACAGCAGGACGAGCGGCGAACAGGAAGCAGCTTTTCTCCACGACCCACAAACAACTGGAAGCTTTGTCAACCTGACTCAAAGATTTCAGCTCTGTCAACGAGATTCATGACGCAACCAACGATTTTTTTATCATTGATTCAACTTCACATAGTTCTTTGATTCGTTATTTGTTCGGATTCGATTCTTTTGTCTGACCAAGACTCCAAATATATTTAATTTACAAAAGCAGCATCTATCAATATTCGAGAGAATAAATAATCTTTTTTTTAAATTGTGTGTAAAGATCAACTTGTCAGCGCTCTCTGGTGGACTAACTGTGTAAAGACATTTCTGTGCTGCACTTTCTTGTTACTCATCAGCCAACATAAGATATGAAATAATATAATGATAATTACAATTTTGCCTTTTTAGTTTGTTCTCATGTTCTTCATGTTCTCTGCAGTTTGCTGGCAAATGTAAAAATGCTCCTCCACTTTTCTCAGATACACCTTTGTGGACATCCTGAGGGCCATCCTGCTGTCGCTGGAATCGATGATAGAAGATCCGGAGCTGCAGGTCAACGGCTTCATCCTCATCATCGACTGGAGTAACTTCACCTTCAAGCAGGCGTCCAAGCTGACTCCCAGCATGCTGCGGCTGGCCATCGAGGGGCTGCAGGTGAGACGCCGTGGTTGAGTTTGATATCGGAGACTGTGGCTTGCGACACGTCCATGTTGTGATCTGTGATCTTTTCCAAACTCTTTCCACTCAGTTTTTGTTGCTGAAGCTTTAACGATAAAGGTCGGAGTTCAGAGTCATTTTTGGACGGTGCTGATGGGAAATGTGTGAGTGAAGAATTTGTTGTTTAATTGAAAATACAACAAACAGATTAATTGATGTTAGAAATAAACATTAGCTGCAACTCGACACTATACAGTTTCCTAATATGAACAAATGTATTTCAGCTGAGAACGAAGCAAAATCTTGGGCCTTTCTTGACTAAAGGACTATTTTTCAGTGGCAGAACGAACCTGCAGCTCTTTTCCCATCAGCCACTCTGCAGTTCCACTTAAGAGCAAGTCAAGCACCGTGTTAAAGCCGTGAGCTTGTTTAAAGAGCAATGGAAGGAATAATGACATTTCCATTTTGATTACACTCTGCTGGGCGCTGTTTTCAAGGCTCGTTTGGCAGGTAGATGATGCAAAAAAAAAAAAAGATTTTTAGCGGTTGTCAGTTTGCTTTTCTTTATTTCTCACTTCCTATAATGAGAATCATATTTTTTTGGGGGGGGGGCAGAGAAATGAAATGAATGTGGCAGAGCTGGTTAGATTTGTATCTGAAGATTTTTCACGGCATGAACAGGCATCAGTGCTCGCGGTCATCAGGACACCTTTAGCGTCATTATCGAAATGAGTTACAGGAGAAAAGGCTCGCAGGCAGAGAACAGCTGTCCTCTGGTAACCAGCCAAACCCGAGAGGAAACGTCTTCTGTGTGTGTGTGTGTGTGTGTGTGTGCGGACGTTGGGGGTTGTTATTGCTTTCTCAACATCCCTGTGAATCATCTGCCAATTTGTGTTGGGCTCCATTAGTCAAAGTGAAATCTAAAGGGAAGTGTTTCCAGGGGGAAGCGTTGAGTAAGACGCAGCGTGGTCGAAAAGATTATCTGACGCGCTGCTGATGGATGCCAAACTGTCAGAGTCGCTTTCCTTGGATTTTTACACTTAATTTACATCCTAGATTTTTTGTTTTAAAGCTCAGAGAAATGAGAGAAATCTCATCCCGGAGGGGAAAAGACAATGATTAGAATTCAGAAGCTTGTATCTTTAACTTTTCAAATTTCTTCCATCAGCAACCACAAATACGGTTCAGTAAAAAAAAATTGATTATAAATTGGACCAACAACAAACCTGCTCATGATTGAGAAGGTTTGACTGTAAAGCAAATTTCATTACTTACCTGGTACCAAATAAAATCCACAAAACCAAGAACCAAAAACTTCATCTGGTCCAGAATGAAAGCACAGAGGTTTTAACAGCTTGTTCTAATGTGTAACTTTAACTTTGTGTGGAAATCAGGTAAATAAATAGTCTTGCATTTTGAAATTTGGGCCTTGGCTTCAATATGTTAGAAAGAAGCAGAACAGGACGAGAGAAACCTTTTCATTCTTGTTATAGTTGAAAGAAAACGTCTCAGACACCATTTCTAACATGTTTAATATGGATAAAAACACTTTTAGTTGATAGTTTTAAGGGACTTATTTTCTTTGCTTTCATGCACAAATCAACTTGTAACATTTGCATTGAAATGTTTCCTGATTTTATTCCCATCAGCCTCATGGTTGGTTTTACCGGGACTACTTTTTTAAATACTACAACCTGTGTACTGTGTTGTTTGCTAGCTAGTCGTCCACCAGCACGCCCTCTAGTGGTCAAAATCTCTGCCCCTTTAACATTCATCTGTTAATCCTTAATCCACAGTTGCATATCCTGAATTTCACACATTCATCCATTAGAGGTTTGTTCATGTTAAAATGATGTGATTTAAAACAAGTTAATAGCAAAAGACACAACAGTTTATTGAGAAACAGGCAGACAGATGATTAGATAATGACACAAAACTCTTTCAAATAATTCAACCATAACTCATCGTGCACAGTGAACGTCCTTCCTCTGCTTAAGCCCCAGCAATATTTAAATAAGTATATTTCCACATAAGCAGGATGCTTTCATACTTTTCCCACCTCCTCCACTTTCTGTAAACATGAGTTTTCTGCAGCGTCAGCAGATTTGAGGAGGAATCTTTCTCCCTCTTCGGGCCGGGGGGGGCGGCAAACAGACGCGTGGCTGTGACGAGGCCGTATATAACACATTTCTGACGCCTCTCCAGACGCAGATTAGAGCCTGAATTATTGATGGGAGCTATTAGCTGAGCCCTGAGTCATTCCCAACCAGGCAAGCGCTCGCACAAATGGCTGCTCATCATTTTGTGCACAAAGCAAAAGAAAGAAGCGTAATGGGGCGATTTGACTTGATTTGATGTGATTTGGTTTGACAAGTAAGACGCATAAACACATTACTAAAATCATCAAGGAAGTGGCAATAAATTCAGACTTATTTTCCTCTCAGTGTGTGATGGGGAAACACATTTGAGGCTGGTAATGATCTTTATTTTCCTTATTGTCAACAAGTCCCATGGAAAGACTAAAGCCAACAATTCACTGAACTATGAACGAGTGTTAGCTGTGTGTTAAAGCTGATGTCTGTTCTTCCTCACACACTCTAATTTGAGTAACGTTTGCTGAATATTTCGGTGACCAGCTTTAGGAATGTTTATGAAATTTTTGAAAAAATAGCACGAAAAATATGCGACATAACAGGAAGGAATCAAATACATCAAAGATGCATCAACACAGATTTAAAATTTAGACGAGTGTCGGAGCAGCTGCAACAACAAACTTCTAATGTTTTCATTTTGGTTTGACCTGAATTTAAAACTCGGCAAAGTCAGTCCATCAGATTTGTTGCTTCGCTTCTTCCTCAGAAACAAAGTTGATCCGTATCTTCGACGTTAAACACACAAATATATAAATAAATCAGCTGCAAACATTGAACATGAATGTTCCTTCCTCTGTACAGTATGTGAGAATAGTAGAGCTGAGTCATCCCCCACATGCAAACACACACCGAGAGCTAAATATTTTAAAAACAGTCACAGTGAGTCACTTCAGTCTGAGCAGGTTTCTGAAAACCAGTAAGTGTTTGACAGCGGCTGAGTCAGATGCGTCCGCAGGCGCTCGGTCCGAGTCTCCTCTGCACGAAGCTTCGACGGCTGATTTACACCGAACACATCACTCAGTTAACGTCTGCGAGCGTCAGCAGCTTCATATCTGCTGCTCCTGCTTTCTTTCTTTCAGACTTTTCTCAATTGGCAATATTATTGATCCTCAATCAGGAGGAATCTGAACATTTCCTGGAATAATGTGACATTCTTAAGACTCCTTTTTTTCTCTTCATCCCTCCAGTTGTGTCTTTTGCCTCCGACAGCCTGGTTGTGATTTCCTCTCCGTCGTGGCAGCGCTGACGATGCGAGCTTTGAGCAAATACAAATAGCATGTAGGCCACGTGTCCTGGGATCCGTGTTTGCAGCTCAGTATGTTGCAGATCACAGCAGAAGAGCGACTGTTAGCCTGGATCCCTGCTGGCGGCCCCTAGAGGCTGCTATTGTTATTACGCCCCAGAAAATGCAACAGTTATTGTTTGCCTCTTTGTTTTTCTTGTCATTATTTTTGGGGCATTTTTTGCCAAGCAGCAGAATGTGGAGAGACAACAGCGCCCCCTGATGGGGACGTGGTGGTTGATCTGTCCTGGAAGCTCAGCTGCTGTTCAGGGTTTATCAGCACGACGATATGTTCATTAGATTAAGACATATTTGTGGACAGAGACGTGTCAGTGTGAGTGTGGTGCTGGAGGGAAGCTCGTGGAAGTGGAAAGGGTTCATCCTCTGGGGAGTGTGAACGTCGTGGTCATCAGCTTGATAAATCTTGGTAATTGATAAATCTAGATTTTGGCTTGATTGTAGAGGAAACACCTGCAGCCCCAAAGTGAAAAACTCAAACGTTAGGATTCATCAGACAACAGTGAGAGAGTGAGAATCTGATGGGACGGATTCAGATCAGCAGAGTTTGTGTCCTTAACTTCACCCTCTCTTTAGTCCTGTCGGCTCTTATAGTCTATTTCTTGTGGCCTTATTCATCAGCACAATAAGCACAAAACAGCACATGATCCATTTTCCCCACTTAGTTTCCTTTATTCTCTCAGATTATATGAAGGAGGTGAGACACAAACCCATCCAGTCATAATCCTCCAGGATTACAATGTTACAGCAGGATTAAAGTTTCACGTCTGCAGAACCGTCTTTTGAGTTGTTCTTTTCAAAGCAAGTTTGGAAAAAAAAAAGGTTTTTAAAAAAGGGATTCAAAGTAATGTATAAGAAATCTGATCTGCCATTTTTAATACTGTAAATTTTACATGAAAAAAATTGGAACTTCAAAAAAGTTCAGGAGTTCAAAAAGCAAAGACAACACACACCTGAACATTTTTACAGAAAATAAATTCTTAACACAATAAAAAGAAGATTATGTGATCTTTTAATGGAAAAATAGTTTTATAGTTTATTTTGTTAAAGAGAATTAATTAATTAATTAATTGCATTTTTATGATTGTACATATAATTACGCTCATTTCCAAACAACAGAAAAACAACAGAAAAAGTCCAGAAAAGAATCTTTAATGATCTTTAGACCTTCATTGTCTACAAGATTCATAAATCACTGTCAAAAACATTTGTAGCACTGAAAAAAACTGAGTAAACACTAATTCAACAATCAGTCTTTTTCAGGCTTTTGAGACAAAATGGGCGAACAAACATTTTATGGAACATGAAATCTCTTAAATCATCTTAACTTGGATTTGAGCTCGTCCTTAATGTTTGACTGATGTTGCTTGTAGCACTGCAGTCATTTAATCCCTCCATCCACCTGAGCAGCCTCCTGTCGTATGGACGTCCCGTCTCTGCAGCTCAGTGATGTGAATCACGTCGTGACACCATCTGACCTCAGATCAGCTTCCTGCCGCTCAGGGATGAATGAGGCTGCGGCTTCATGTGTGTTTAAAGCTGCTGTTTATTAACGTCTTAATGATCGTGTGAACATCTGATTATGGTTTCTGATCTGGATCCAAGATTTCGTCCATTAGACTGTTTTTGTTATGACCAAACCTCTTGTGCTGCATTCAGGGACTCTTTGGAAAATGAGGCTTCTTACTGGGCTGATGGTAGAAGTTGTGTTTCTGTGCTTCTTGCAAACAGAAAGAAAATGAGATTCAACCCTTAATTAGATAATTAAAGCTGAACCAAGTCACCAAATGGATGTAAACAAAGCTGATGACATCACAGTTACATAAATGCATTATTAGTCTTCACATGACGCAGCGTCTCGGATCCGAGCCAACCAGGAGCTCCGAGTCCAGCCGGGTCCAAATTATATCAGATCTGTGTTGTTGTGTTGTCGATGCTCTGTTTTTGACCCAAACTCATTGTTCTAAAAAAGAAAATCTTTCTCTCTGGGTCTGTCGGGGTCGACCACTTCCTGTCCACAGTGGAATATCTCTACTGTTATTGGCTGGATCACAGTCACATGTAGGACTTTGATGATGCAACTTGGTCTTTTCTTAGACCTTAAATTTCAAGTCCAAATAAAGTAAAAAAAAATGGACTCATTGGTTTCGATTAAAAAGAGAATCCATATCAGACGGAAAGTGATGAAGTTCAGACCTTTTCTGGTTTCTCTCCTCCTCCTCTCTGTCCCCTCTCGCCTCCCAACCCTTTCACTTTTGTTTTCTTCACCCTCCCCCCTCTCTCTCTTTAACCCTCCCCCTCTCTCTTTAACATCATCATCCTCCCCTTCCCCCTGATCCCCCCCCCCTCCTCAATCCACTCACTCCATCATTGTTCACCAGAGACAATGTTGAAAATAGCTCAATAATCAGCCAGAATCACGAAAAAAAAGATTTATCAGTCATTTACATCATAAAATCCCAAATTAAAAGAAACACAATCTTTTTCCTGCTGTTTCATTTTTTACCTCTTGTTCCTCTTGTTGAACCTTAAAGACGCCTCATCTTCTTCATCACCCCCCCCCTCCTCCTCCTCCTCCTCCTCCGCCCTCCCTCCCCGTCTCCCTCCTGCTCCATCCCACCCTCGCCACGTTGCCACGGCAACATGTCGGCCTGCCCTCTCCTCCAGATGGGCTCCCTTTTGTTGTGCGTCTGTGTGTTTGTGCAAAACACATTTCTTCATCTTCTTCTTCTTCATCTTCTTCATCTTCTTCTTCCTCTTCAAAGACTCACAGGCGGCTGCTCGGTCGGTCAGTGAAGGCACCACAAAATACTGTAAATTTATTATGTGTTGTGTAAATGTGTGATGTTTGATTAATCATGGTCAAAACTGAAAGATGATTATAAACATGAGGCTGCAGAGAAATCTTTCCTTTACATTTAATAGTTTTTATCCACATTTTGGTTTTTTATTTAAATACTAATCATCAACTATTGGATGATTTGTCGATCAGGTACATTCATGTTCTCCTCAGGATGAACTGTAATGATGTCGGTGATCACCTGAAGTTTCATGTTGTGCCACCAGCGAGTCACATTTTTCATCTATCCAGTCAAATATCTCAACATGAGTTAGATGGATTTGCACTAAATTATGTACCAATATTCTTGGTTCCCAGAGGATGAATCCAGCGACTTTGGTGATCCTCTGACTTTTTTCTGAATTTGTAGTTTTTTGACTAATAATAACTAATAACAACAATCTGATCAGCCTCAACTGGACTTTGTGTTTAGTGCAAATTAGTAAATGTTAGCATTATGCTACAAATCAGCATGTTAGCATTGTCGTTGTGATGTTAGCATGTAGCTGATGTCAAACACTTTTAGTCTTAGTTTTGTTTTTCATTTCTGTTGTTGCTTTTCATTTGATAATGTATGTTGTGTTCAGGGCTCGTTCTGCTGCCCCCAAGTGGCCATAAAATCAATTGAAGCAGGTTAAACATGTTTTTTACTTTAATTTGGATAATTATGTTGTATAATTTACACTTTCACATACTTTAAAATCTGCTCTTGATCAGTTACGTGCACTGAGTGATTAATTGTATAATCACAAAAATAATTAGCTGCTCAATCGATACAGTGAAAAAAATCATTAGTTGTCGCTGTAGTGAAATGAGTTCATTATTTTTACCGTCGGCATTATTTGTAAAACAGCAGCTGTTTCTAAATGACTTGCATTCATTTATTATTTATTTGCCTTTCGGTGCATTTGTGCCATTAAAGAGGCCGAACGCCGGCAGATGCACACGAACACACAGGCGGGATCACACTTCCAGTCGCTGACGTCTCGGTAGATTCGCTCTGCATTAACATGGTTATGTAACACGCAGACACCTCGGGAAGAACTGGGACTCCTGAGGAAACTGTGCCGTCGACGTCACGACGCAGACTTTGACCTACTGTATCTCCTCCGGCTGCAGGTTTCACATTCTTTAGAGGCGATCGCCTGGAAAATAGCACTGATAAAAAGAAGCTGCTTGATATCAAGACAGTGAATTCATCATATGCTTTAACGTGAGGAAATCAATTAACAGGAAATGGTTGTTCCATCAGATTTCCTCCCAGTTGACCTCCTAATATTAGTCTGTAAACAGGAAGTAGTTTGTTGTGAATCAACAGGTTCGACCGGGTTCGTCCACACAAACACTGCAGTATTGATTGGAACCTTTTTATCTTTGAGCTGCAGCTGGAAGACGACGGCGGGCGTCTCTCCCACTTCAATGAAACAGATTACGCAAGGTTTGACTGAAATGAGGTTTTGGAGCTGGTTTCAAAAAGACGCCGCCAACAGCCGATGCTCTCTGCCAATATTCATATCTGCGTATTTCTGAACGTGTTTGTTTGCTGAAGGTGGAAAACAGAAAAAGACGTCGTGTGGTGGAAGGAATTTCAATATTCAGAGGCGTATTTGACTCCAGGAATCATGACGCAGTGATGAAACGGGCTCCATCTCTTCCCTCTGTGCATTTGGCAGAACGACAGAATCTGCTGAGCTTCAGCTTCACAATCTGGACTCTCAGGTCAACTGCACCAAACGCACACAGGACGAACACAGCGGACGAAGGGCAGCGACCTGGCAGCGCTGACCAACCCCGGCATCGATGGGAGAGGTGTTTTTGTCAAACAAATTCAAAAACACAACCTCTTTAATTAACATTATGGAGTAAAAGATGCGTGAAGTTTGAAGCAGGTTCAGCAACTTCCTGTTCAGAGCGAAGCACTCGACAGGCAGCAGAAATAAATATATATCTGCCGACACATTTGAATCTCGGCTGGAGGGAAACTTCATTTCCTTCCTCCCTCTCGCAGCTCCTGAGTGGAGTTGCCAGTATTTTAATAACCTGCAGGTTCTGCTTTAGTTTAATTGGTGTGACCTTCGCTCTCAGTGTGAATCTCCAGCAGGAAAGAGGCTGTGTTGGAGTTAAGTTTGATTCCTCAGATACTCAGATCTCAGTCTCTTTATATGTGGAGAACCTGCTGTTTTCTGATGTAGACGGGAAGAGAATTGCAGCAGATCAGACTCTAACATACTGATAAAACAGTATATTTATGTTGCTGACTCATCTTTTCCTGCTCTCTGCCCTGATTGGTTCTAATTATGTGCACCTGCAACTATTTACCTGTTTAAACGAGGTTGACTGATCTCTGAGGCTTCACACTAAAAAAAAAAAGAAGGCATCAGCTAAAACATTTGTTCTTGTTGCTGCTCTAAATACAAAGATGTTGCATGAGCAGGACGGTGTTTTTCAAACTGAAGAGAGAGATAGAAAAGTTAGATGTGATTGAAATTAAAGATGAGAGAAAGAAAGAAGAATCAAAGATGTGACTATAGAGAAGAAGGGAATGTGTTTGGTTGGTTAAAAGCAGACGGAGATGGACACGTATTGACTGGATGTGAAGTAAAGAGCAGGAGGAAGAGGAGGGTTGAACAAACAGAGTCCACGATTGAACTTAAAGGTTTGATTGATTCAGTTTTTCTTGGACCTTTTGGTGGAATCTGAGAGCAGAAGGTTTCAGTTTTCAGTTTTCTGTCTCATACTGTAAAATTCACTCTTGCTTTCTAAAGATCGGTTTTACCTCCAGTCTTCTCACAAAGGTGCTTTTTGTAAAGAACAAGCCGGCAGCGAAACAATGTCATCACTCCAGGCTACACTTTGTATCCTGCAAAAAAAAAAAAAAGCACTCAAATGGATGCTGTCTTTTTCCCCCCTTTTTTTCCTGGAGGACACGTTTGCTCATCCGTCCGCGGATGGGAAGTGACAGGAACAGAGGCGAGCGGAGAGAGCTCATCAACCTGATGTGCTGTACAAAGACTGAGAGAGCATGACGGAGAGAGAGAAGACGCACGACCACAACCCCGACACACGCACGTCACATGTTGTAACATCAGCTGCTCGCAGGCGCAAACACCCGGACGTGCTGTTAAAATCAGAAACTAGGATTCAGTTTGAGGTCTTTCTTGGCAAAATCACACATGAGGAAGTTTTACAAGTTTTACAAAAGGGAAACAAAATGATTTTCACATTTAGCTCCGTCAGTAGCCGAGACTGTGCAAATACCGTGTTCCAGGTTTTTTATTAACAATTAATATTTTGATTTTTTTTTGTCTCTAACAAAACAAAACAAATGTGAAAAACAACCCACATTTTTACAGATCTTTTTGCCAAATAACAGTCCAAGATTTAACTCAAATACAAAACAGAGAAAAGCACGGACATGACTCGTGTTGGAGAATGAAGTTGAAAAGTAATGCGTTCGCAGACGTCGGCAGCAAAGTATTTATTACAAATAAAGACGTTTCACTCATGTAAGAATTGAAGATTGTGTATCTTCTGTTTACTGTTACACTGAGACATTTGGATGGATCTTTAAAGCCACTGCGTGTGGAGACTCTGTGTTCAGACCCTCGTTCAGATTATTATTAAAAATCCCAGCTGCAGTGAGATTTGGTGCAAAAGCTGGTTTATATGAATCTTATCATTCATGACCGTCTGAAACCGTGAAAGGATCCAAATGAAGATGTTTTAAAAATCTGACATATAGTTTAAAACTCCACTATTCAACACGTCTTTATGCTAACGAAACAGCTTCTTTGAGCTCCGTCATGGTTTTGGGTTTTAGTTCTTTCCTGTTTTATTTGGACAGTTTGTCCTCAGGTGTGTTGGTTTACTTCACCTCAGTGATTCCTGATTAGACTCACCTGCCGCTCGTTAGCTTCCCCTCTGTAAAGCCTGTGTGTTCCTCTCTATCTGCCTTTGCCAGTTCGTCTTAGCACCACGTCTCACCGTGTTTGTCTGGTGTCCTGTCGGGTCGTCGCAGCGAAGGACAGCTGGTCGTCCACAGTCACACCCAGGTCCCTCGCCGTCCAACCCAGGGACACCACTGAGCTGTTCTGCACAAATTTAGCACAGAAATAAAAGAGAATTAGAAAATGGTCGGCCTCAGGTTTCATGTCACGATGAGCAGGAATGAAAATGAAATAATTGGAGGCAGATATTTTGAGTCAGCTGAGCTCATGTGTTCATCAGTAATCACGTCGGGTGGAGGATGAGGACTCGCTGAGATGTGGCTCTGGTTCCCATCATCTGCTTCCATCCTGTCACAGCCCCATTTGATCAGCTAAATAATAGATGAGCAGCCGGTGACTCACAGGTTGAATCTCTGTCCGACCTGATGTTCCAGCCTCAGCAGGTTCGGCCGTATGAAACACTTTACACAGCACACACTTCATCTTCGTCCTCCTCTTCCTCGTGTTGCTGCTTCCTGTCAGACGTCGTCCTCTTGCTGCAAATGGATCCAGCCTCTAATGGATTTGTTCTTTCTGCTCACAGACTAATTAGTTTTATTGCGTTAATTGTTTATTTGGTTTTATGAATCGTAATGATGCTTGTTTCTTTGGCAGTGTCAGGTTATGTGTGTAAATCAGAGGTGAGGGTTTTTTTTTTTTTCTTTAGACTTTGGCTCAAACATCAGATGCTGACTCACCTCACTTTAATGAGCTGCTATGACCGAGTCCATTGCCAAATTGGTTTTATATCCACGGTTTGTGGAGCCGGATTCTTACGGCGGATTCAGAAACCAATATTTGAGTTACAAAGTCCCACTATTCATTTTTAAAACAAGCACATAATGTTAAATTAAAGGGACATTTTGAATTTGAAAAGTAAACTTGTCAGTGCCATCTGGTGGACAAACTGTGTAATGGACGTCTTTGACGTCTTTTTCTGCACTTACATTTCCAACATATCTGTGATTCTGATATATTTGATTATATTTGATTTATTTATAAGTCCTTTGCAAACTACAACGCTTCCACGTGCAAATCCACTTTTGCACAGATCCAAGGCCACTATTTTCTGACATGTCGAATATTTACACTTTCTGTCCATAATGGTGCAGCCTTGAAAAAGCCGCAGTGAAACATCAGAACAAGCAGATAAAGGAACACGCGTGATCTCGTGTTCTTGCATCGTCACGTCTGTAATATGAAGCTTCAACCTGCAGCTTAGCTCAGCACAAAGACTGGAAACAGGGGGAAACCATTCGCCCGGCTCTGATTCTCTGAAGCTCACCAATAATCACATTATATCTAAGTCACTTCAACATTCAAACAGTTTGAGTTCAGACCAGCAGCATGGAGTCAAAATGTGAAACATGCTCGGAGAAGTGTGTGTGTGTGTGTGTGTGTGTGTGTGTGGAGGATCCTTCAGGGCGACTCGGTGCTCGAGTAGTCAGAGTGCAGCTTTTAATCTGGTCGACTGCGGCTGCTGGTGATTGGCCGACTTCATCTGTTCTGTACTGCAGCCGTGGCGTGGATGTGGACGCGTCACATGAGGTTACCGCTGAGTGTCCGTGTGCCTCTCGGCAGGCTCGCAGTGTCGGCGGCGGCCCGTCTGTCCGTCCGCGTCCCCTCCGGATCTGTGAGGTTTCACCACAGCAGCGAGAAACTGCACTGATGCTGCTGCGTTCAGGTCACGTGGGACAGAAGCAGAATGATTGACTGACACATCAGAAAGTCCAAGATGGCAACCGTCAGTTTTTCTGTTGATGAGTTTAATTTACATGATGAATTAGTTGTAATTGTTGAGCTGCAGTTGTGTGAGTCGTGTGCATGTAGGGCAAATGATTTCAACCCTATATTTCATTGAAAAAGGTGCAAAGGCAACATGAAATATTGAAAGTGAAAAAATGTATTGCTTTATGAAAAATATATGCTCATTTTAAATTGAATGCCGGCAACATTTGATTTGTTGTTGTTACACTATTTTCAATTAAATATAGGCTTTAAATGATTTTTTTGCTTTTATTAACATTTTACAACTTGAATTGTACATAAATATCAAATTTATCCAGATTTATTTAGGATTTTCACTGAGAAATGCTTTTCATTATTATTTAAACTAAACTCTTACCTGCATTTTAAGCAGATTGAATGTCTCCACATCCAAAGGTTGTTTCTCGCTGCAGAAGATAATAATCACTGCAGTCTTATTCTAACAGCTCAGAATTTGCTTCTGGCAGCAGAAAGTGAAGAGAAAACACATCTCAAACCATATTTCCTTAAAGTTGAAAACACAAAAATGATTCAACTACGGGTTTTTTTTCTGAAACATCATAAATATGAGTCATAATAACCTGGACAATAACTTTAGCTGTTGATGTGAGGGATCGTGTTTTCTTGATTCTTGGTTCTTTCTTTGGTTCTTTGACTCTGTTGTTTTTATTTAGCTCCAAATCTGAAGCATCCTACTTGAAACGAACACTTCGATGTTAATGTGGATGATATTTAAAAGTCAGAAACAGACAAATACAATAACTTGACTGCCCCGTTCTGGTCAGGTTACATGTCTATATAACATTCATCAACACTAACAAACACATCAGAGGAAGTGAAACCATCAGTACCTGAACTTTCTGTGGAAAAGCTGTTGTGATTTTGAGTCTGAAGAGTCTCCTGCTTCTGTAACAATGGACAGACTCGTTTGGAGTCGTTACTGAAAAACACCGTCAGTGACAAGATTGGCAGCTTCTTCACTGGTTTCACAACCTGCCGGGTCGCTTCGTGTCACAAAGCAGAAGGTGGGCACAGTTTCTCCACCGAGCTCTGAAGAGAGAATCGTGTTGTTCGGGAGGAGGAGGCCAGAGATGAGGGAGATTTTGTGTTTTTGAAAAAGCGACTCCTCGGTTCCACATGTTGTCCCGTCGCTGTCGACAGACTTTTCTCCTGTCACCTTTAATCCTCTTCAACCTTTGGCTGTAACTGAGGCTCAGCAGCCAAAAATAAATCCCCACGGTCGCTCATTTGTTTCCAGTTTTTCTCTCCAGTCGCCAAACGTCAAAGAGAATCTTGACGTGGTTTTGAGTGACTGGTTCCTGTAATTTGTTGGTTTATATTTCATGAATATTTGAGCTGTTTACTCACCAACCAGCCCCGACTGGTTATTTTCAACCCTGTCAGAACAACAGGTAACAAAACCATTTCCCTCAACATGATCTTTATTACTAATTATTAAATTTTTCTGTCACATCCAGACTTTTACTTCTGTTGGTTTTTAATGCTGCTGCTGTTTTTGTGTGAATGATTTTCTTCACGTATGAAGTCACGTGTTTGACTGATGTTCCTGCAGTTTGTGTGTCAGTTACAGACAAATATCTCAGCTGCGAATCAGAATTAAATGCAAACATAAATTGTGAAACGATCAGATCAAATATTTCATCCTAGAAATAACCTCAACGTCACCTTAAAACTCCCAAAGACTTGTCACATCACAACACATCAATGGTCCTGAACATCAGCAGCCAGAGGAGACGACAAACTTTCTGCAGCAGTGATTGGACATAAAGCAAATTTTACAATGTCGTTAAACAGTA
Source organism: Holacanthus passer (assembly GCA_025331565.1). NCBI lineage: Eukaryota > Metazoa > Chordata > Actinopteri > Pomacanthidae > Holacanthus > Holacanthus passer. The sequence continues at coordinate 1,466,861 of JAFREQ010000082.1, read as the reverse complement.
AATGAAACATCATTGGGTTTTGAGCTGTTGCTCAGACAGAACGAGGCATTTGAAGACTTCAGGCTGGAAACTGGTACAAATTATTTACTGGATTGTGGAGAAAATAATCAGCAGATTAATCGGTCATGAAAAAAAATCACTCACGAGATTAGTTTGACATCATCAGTTGTCAATTAACTGTTTGATTGATCCAGATCCTGTTTGATGTTTCTGGTGTTGTTTCGGTTTAACAGCTGGACTAACTGTGGTGTCTTATAATAAAAATCTGAACGATGTGATTCAAACATGGCCGCTCCTTAGATTGAGGAAGGATATAAATATTGACTTTGCTGGACTCTGATGCTGAACATGAGATGGATCTTGTGGAGGAAAACAACGTTGCATCTGAAAAGTATTAAAGGTCTTTCTTCTTCTGAATCAGTCGTCTGATCACTGGGAGCTGTCGCACAGGGAAACCTGGACTTTTTCATCTGTGATAAAAAACCAAAACATTGTGCACAGATCATTTTAAATTCTCCTTCCTCGCTCCACCTTCCTGCTCCTCCACCTCTTTCATTCTCTGCAGACATGACTCGGGCGAGAGCAGATCAAACCTCCTGTTTCTTCTCCTCCGTCCGTCGCTGCAGCTCAGATTCCATCTCCAGCGTTTCATGTATAATGCAGCAGGTCCCCTTCATCAAAGTGAAAGCGTCTGTCCGAGCAGAGGGCAGGTTCAGAGGGATGTGATCTGAGGAGGAGGAGGAGGAGGAGCAGCAGCGTCTGACCACGCTTTAACCACAATAAGCCTCTTTAATACTGAAACCTGCTCAGAGTCGATGCTTTGCACCAATATTCAGCATCTGTAACTGGATTCATGTACATTATTCATCTGTTTCATGTGGTGGAACAGACTCAGTTTCATATGTTTTTCAGATTTTTTTCCTGTAAAGATTTGTACAAGAATGATTCAGGGGTCATCATCATCACTGTGGTTCAAATCCTTCGGGAAGCATGAACGTATGAACAAAAGTTCAAATCAAATTTAAGAAATCAGTTTTACAAAAATGCACCAACAATGGATTCATTGATTTTGAACTTACTCAGAGGGAGTTTCTATAACTGAGATGGTCTTTACTTTGCTCAACTCAAGTTTTATTTGCTGGTCCTTAAGAAACTTTTGCAAAATCTGGGTGAGACCTTTCCTGAAATCCTGAAGAAGGCAAACATTGATCCTCCTAACTTGTACGTGCAGCTTTCCCTTCTGCTTTTTCTGAAAATAAAAAGACAGATCTTTAATATGTTGCACAGTTTATGCTCAAGTTGGACTAAATCGAGGCAACAAAGGAAGCATCAGAGCGTCTTTGGGAAACATGTAAAAACTTCATGACAAACCAGCCATTAGATATTTAGTGAACGCTGAACGTTTGACCTGAAAGTGCCACTAAAGGAGCAACGAGTCCCCAAAATAGAAAAGCTCTGTCTCGTCTGTGTCCACGTGCACCGAATGTGTTCAGCCATCGAGATACTGTGCACAACAGTAAATACATAAAATATGAGAGGCATCAGCTGTTTTGATCAAGATTGAATTTGTCAGATGTGCTTGAGACAGAAAAACGTGGCTGATGCAGGATTGCAGCAAAATCCTCCTGAGATCTCGAGCGTTGACGTCACATTTAATAAATGTGGTCGTAGAGTTGGACGCCGGACGTTCCCTGCTAGTGGAGCGAAACCACAGTCGGTGACTTGGTCCTTTGTGATTCATGTCGGTCTAACCCTAATTTACAAACCTGGCCTGACCTCAAAGACTCTCACTGTCTCGGTCTCTCCCACTCGCTGCTAACAGCTTTTATATAAATGTCTGCCCGGAGCCATTTTCAACAGCCAGCTCTGTTATGTCAGAATATAATTTCACCATACTGCTGGACCGCGGCCAAAGTATGACTCAAACACACACACACACACAGATAGTGGAGTGTAATCATCATAATTGTGTCCAGCGTTGTTCCAGGAAACACCGTGTCGGACTCCACACACTAACCCGGACCAACGCGGGCTCGTTTCCCTGAGGCGTCGTGGCCGCGGCGACTCCAAAATAGGCCGGGCCATTTCCTATTGACGATGAGATTAGAAGCCATTTACAAAACTAATCTAATGAAAAGGGACAGGAAACTCACAGAGGTAATTTTTCCTTTGCTGGAACTCTGAGAGAAATCCTGTTAATAAAAGATAAAACGCAGAGAGATTATTTTTATGGGCCGTAATAATTACTGTATTCTTTTGTAAGAAAAATGCATCATATACAGGAGAATATAATGAATTTGCATCTATTTTTGAAACGGTGACCTTCCCACAACAATGTCTCCTGATGTTGGATGTTAAATATTAGCAACACACAAAATATCGATGGCAGATATAGAAAAAAAAATACGACACCGTGACACCATTTCATGAGGCCTTTCAAACATAGGGGACAAAAAAAAAACTTCTGATCAGCTGGATGAGATTATGAGTTTACCTGTTCTGTCTGTTTCCTTTTCCAACAGGACAGTTTTCCTGCCAGATTCGGAGGGATCCACTTTGTGAACCAGCCCTGGTACATCCACGCTCTGTACACCGTGATCCGACCCTTCCTCAAAGACAAGACCAGGAAGAGGGTGAAGCCATAATCTATATTTTCATATCAATGACTGATCACATGACTGCTTGATGACTTCATGAACCAATCGTCTCAGCTGGAATTCACAGCATCTTTTAGCTCATTGTTTTGGTTTTGAAGTGGGAAACTTGGAGAGCCAGATGTTTCCCTCAAGAGCTGGTGGAGACCAGAACAGAGCTGAAAGAGTGGAAAGAGCTGAGAGAGAGTAAATACTAGAATTACATTCATCATGTCAATGTGAAAATAGGCTGTTTGGGAACAGGTTCAATATATTAATCTATTAACCGGCTTTTAACTGTTATAGAAACAAAAGCAAGTGAAAAATTTCCAACAAATAAATTATTTTTCTTTATTGTCATGAATCGATGTTGAGGCAGATTGAACTTTATTGGAAATGAGCTCATGTTATTTTTTGTTTTCCATGAAATGCAAAAACAATTAGGTTCGATTTTTGCCTCAAAATGACCCATTTAGCAACATATAGACAAGTGTTATATAAGTCTTGCTTTAAAGATTTATGAGGGAACATAGATATTAAAGTCAGAGGCTTTTTCCACTGAGGAAAACATCTCTGTCTTGTCTACATGAAACCTTTTTACATTTATGGTACAAGAAGTTAAACTTCTCAATCTTTATGTTCTTTATTATTCAAAAGACTGAAAAATAATCTGGATCTGAAGAGAAGAGTCCGTCCGCCAACATCTGAACCGTCTGACTGTCTTTGCAGATCTTCATGCACGGCAACAACCTGAACAGCCTCCACCAGCTGATCCATCCCGAGATCCTGCCGTCGGAGCTCGGAGGGATGATGCCGCCGTACGACATGGGCACGTGGGCGCGAACGCTGCTGGACCACGCCTACGACGAGGAGACCGACTACTGTCCGGAGTCCTACACCCTGTCCGTCCAAGACCTGGAGAGAGACCTGGAGAAGAACCTGTCCCCGAAGACCATGAAGAGGTCGGATCCTCACCTTTGACTTCTCCACATCTGGAGAATTCACTGCTTTCATTTCTTTTATTTTCACCTTCATGTTTTGTTTATGTTGTTATGCTCACGATGAGAAGATGACGAAACAGGAAACAGTGAAAATGATAGATTAAAAGATCATTAAAATGAAAGAAGCAATACAGTAAATAATAAAATCTCAGCAAAATGAATCAAACAAATATAAAGTATATTCAATTTAATGATTTATTGTTTCTTCCATTTTGATTTGTTTTGCATTGAACGACATTTAATATTGTCACTATAAAACATAAATTAGAGTTTTAACACAATAACTGAACCAAATCAATGGTTTATCACTTGTTTTTGATCATGATCATTGATATAGGCTGCGAAAATGAAATCACCTCAATGGGACTGTATTAGGTTTATTTTTAGAAAGACTACAAAAACCACAACTTTGCTCATAACAACAGTGATGCACTTGCTCCTTCGCTCGGGCGTCTGTGTTTGGCTGTGAGCTCGTTTGACATTTCACAGTATCATTCCTCCCTATGGGCCAACGCGCAGTATGATTCACTGTGACTGTGTCGCCGTGTGACACCAGCTGCCTCCTTCACTTCAACACGTTCAGACCGTGGCCGACAGACAGCGCGAGCTCAGACTGTCAGCGACTGATCACTTATCAATATCGATCATCAATAAAGTCAGAATTTAAAATCAAACTCGCTTCATTATTCAGTTGCATGTAGTTGCAAACAAAGAAGTTGCAGTACAAGTTTATTCGAAGTTTTATCATTTAGAACCAGTGCGCAAAAATGGGGTGAATGTATGGAAGCTCATTATTGCCAAGATTTTTTTTTTTTTAATTAATTCTCACAGTGAGTCAGAATTCAACGTTTGAGTGAGTAAAATAAAATGTGGAGAAAATAATCTTTTAACAAAATAACAAATAACTATAATAAATATAATGTAAATAATAAAACACTAACTTGATGAAGCATAAAATAAATAAGATGCATAGATTTGAAGTACAACAATTTTTTTTACCATTTTAACAAAAATGTTTGGCTAAATATGAAAATACATGGATTTCCGTCACGGACATACAGGAACATTCAGTTGTACAATGGACCAGTGTCTTCATGGATCCAAAACTTTATATCTAATCTAAAGCACAGAGTTGGAAAACCTAGCCATGGTTCACCAACCTTCAAGAACAGAGACCTGATTAGAAATGGACCAGAACTGGTTCAACACGGACCCGAGGATGGATGAACTGATCCCATGTGTCAGATCAATAACAGCACTGACGATGACTTTATTAAACAGATTGATTATTGGTTCCAACTTCTCCAATCTATATTTTATGCACTTTCTTTGTCAAAATCAAACAATTAAATTCAGAGTTTGAGTGTGTACTTTTACTTGTGGTACTTTAAGTATATTGTGATGCTAATTCTTCTTTTTCTTCTGTACTATTACTCAAGTAAAATGCAGGACTTTCACGTACTAACAGAGTATTTCTTCACAGTGTTGCTACTTCTACATCAGTAAAATCTGAATGCTTCATTTGGGAAATGGCGAGCACTACTGTTGTATCTGTATCTGAAAAAGTAAAAATGCAGTAAACGTAATAATTAGATCTGGTTCACAAAGAGTCACGATGAATCTAAATTGGACGCAGTTCTGGTCTGAGTCACTGAAACTCCGAGGACCAATGAAGACGCACTGATGCTGATCATGTTTCTGTCTCGTGCAGGTCTCAGTCGGTGGTGGAACCCGGCGTCCTGAAACGACCAGACAAAGTGAAGAGCGAGGAGGACAACATGCAGCCGCTGCTCTCGCTGGACTAAACCACACATTGGGCTGAAAAGCAAACCCGAATCAATATTCACACACACACACACACACACACAAAAACCCACACTGACTTACCTGTGCACCTGCTGGGAGCGACACGCGAGCCCTGAACACACCTTCCTCCAGAAAACGCTGCTGCTGATTGTTTCTTGAACTCGAGGAAATCGAAGCTGACGAGAAGCAGCAGGACGAGAAGGACGTTTCCTCACGCAGGAGGGGGGGGGGGGGCATCCAAGAGCTACTGATGTTGTTCTATATATTTATTTATTTAGTTATTTGTCAAGTGCCAATTCCAACAACTGTAAATTAACGTCTTTGAACCATCGGGCCCCTCGGTGTGCAGCAGGGCGAGGAGAACAAACGCGAGTGCAAAGAGAACGAGTCGTGGTGTTTTCACACAGTCGTGTAGTATTTGGCTCGAGGGGCCGATTTGGAAAAGTGGAAATCAAACTTCAAACTTTTTTTTCTTCTTTGTACAGTAATTTAAAGAAAGAGAAGCACGGCTCAGGATCAGCAGAAGAGATAATAATGAGCTTGTTCGACCTCCTGGACACAAAACTGGCAGGAAGGCGGGCGCCGGGTTTACTGGGAGCTTACTGGGAGCTTACTGGGAGGTTACTGGGAGGTTACTGGGTGGTTACTGGGCGTCTTTAGTGTCAAAATAATATCTGAACTTTCCGTCTCGCTCCAGTTTCTCTTGGAAAAAAGCAAACCCCCCTTTATGATGAGAGTTGGCTCTTTGAATTATTCTTCCTTTCGGCCATTTTCTCTCCTTTTCTGACCCATAAGTCGTAGAATACAGTTTTTCTTCTGCCATTAGGAAAACACAAAATCATCAAGTATTAGTTTGGCTGAAGATATATTTCCAGTATCTCACAGGTCGGACGTCTCGACAGACAATTAGCCTAAATTAAATTTTATAAACACAGAGAAAGGGCAAATATTTCAGCCTCTCTGTGACTTTGTGACACATTTGTTTGCAATAATAATATTAATCTTCTGCAAAGGTCAAACATCTTTAAACATCTCAGTGTTATAAGATTTAAAGAATTGCACATTTAAGAGCAACACTGGTATTTTTTGCATGTTTTAGACAATTTATTAAAAGTCACTGTTTTTATTTGCATTATTATATCAGCACAGTATTGTTGTTTCAAAATGCAGCTAAAGACGTAATGTGTTAATCAGTATTAGTTTATCTTAACTCAAGTTTCTCTGATTAGCTTTCAGCTCACATTCAACTATTAATTTACAGATTTGATTGAGGATTTTGTGCATTCATGTGCTGCCATGTGATCAAAAGATGACTTCAGTTATATTTCATCGGACAAACTAGTTTCAAGAATCTTTTCAAGTGCAAAAAGAGAAGTCGCTCTTTGGTCGCAGACTCTTCTTAAAAGCGTTCTGGAGCGATGCTTTCATCAATGGGTCACATTGTGATTCACATTCCTGCCAAACATTTCACACTGTTCTTCTAATCAACAGTTGGTGAAGGTCAAACACAAAGAGGCATATTGATGCTCCAACAAAGGCAATGAAGAAGAACATGGATATAAACAATGCAAAAAAATATCCCAAAAAATTGGCTTTGCAAATGTTTTACAAGGAAGGAAAAACGCTCGGCATGTTCATGTGAACGCACCAAACCCAATTCAAATCAGTTCATAGGTTCAACTGCAAAACTTTATATATGATATATGATAAATGATCTGAGGCAGTTTTCACGTTGGCAGTAAATGTGCTTCGGTACAGAGGTGTTTTATCTCAGAATAATATTTTACTATAATCACAGATTTACATTCAAATGCAGTCAGACAAGCTGCTGCTGCAGTTTAGATACAGTCAGATTTATTTCTGTTTGCTTCCCAAAAATATTCTTCCTTATGAAACTGGCACCAGCTGAAGGAGTTTGACACTTTCGGCTCGTCCGAATCAACAATTCACTCCAGGTTTATGATGCGAAAGCTTTGACAACTGAGCGTTAAGGAGGCCGACAGGGCGGCAGACAGGAAAAGCCGGTCGGGCCGGCGAGCACGCGGCCGAGCCCATCGCTCGACGTCCGGCGGGCAGGAAGCGTGAGGTGGCCGGCTGCAACCGGAGCAGACAGCTGGGACGTTAAACCATCACACCAGCGTACATGACATGTCAGTCCCACTTACAGCAGCTCGGAGGCTCGAGTCGAGTTCGACCTCGGTGGCTCCTCCTTCAGGCCGGTCTGTCTGGTTGCAGCTCAGTTTGAATCAAACATTTTATTTAATACATGATCCGTCAGTCAGCTGAGAGAGGAGCTGCAGACAAACCTGTTCTCATTGTCATAGATCAAGTTTCATTTGGAAATCTCATTACTAATTGACCCTTAATACATGTCAAACCTTCTCTTCTCATGTGCAGTTTATTAGGAGCATGTCCAGTTGTGTCAAACAGCAACATGAGTCAATCGTGGCTCAAGTGTCCATCGGATCTCAAATTATGATCTCGTCCAGGAAGTGAGTGACGCCCTAAATGTTCCTCTTGTCTGCCGTTAATTCTTACATGAAAATCCCAGAATAAACAAACCTGAGTTTAGAGACCTTAATGAAAAGCTTGTTCTTTACCTGAGTATTAAATTTGTCAAGTCGACTCACAGCAGCTGCAACAACTCAAAGTGTTAATGCCGAAACTAGTTTACCCACAAGATAAAAACTTCTTATCCTGACTTTAAACAAGTGGCTTTAGTTGCTCTCAACACATGTTAAAACATCATTTTGAAAAGTGTCAAAACTCGCCATCACTGAACATAATTAGTCTCGTATTCGTGTTTGGTGATTTTAATTTTCTCGTCTGTCATAACCAGCAAAACTTAACTTCAATCCAAAACTTTATTAACATCAGTCGTAGTTTTAATTGGATTTAAAACATGTGTTGCTTCTATAAAACATCATGAAGAGCAACGTAATTATGTTTGTCAGATCTTTATTTTGTGTTTTATAAGAAGTGAGCAAACGCTGGAATTTGCCGTTTTTTCTGCTTCATCAGAGACGATATTGCACCAGTTTAAATAGTAGAACTGCCAGTTTTGTGCACATCAGAGAGACTGAAACAGACTGTGGGTCAAAACGTGCTCATCAAGCGTAAAATGATTTCTGTGCATACGTTGATATCTGAGATGCCATTTTCTGTTAAACACACATTAAGTTACCGGCTGCAAAATCAAAATCAGGATTCAGTTGAGCTTTTAAAGTCATTCAGAGGGAAAACACAGATTTGTACCATAAACACACACACACACACACACACACACACAGCCACTGTAGATGCTTCCAGTTGTTAGGATACAAGTTTACATTGAATAAACATCTGTATACTGCTTGAACATAGAAGGTGAATCACAGAACGTCCTGCCGGTTATTTTTAAGGTCAGATGTTGTTTGAGGTCAGAGGCGACTTTGTAAAACTTATTGTACGTAGAGGAACTTAAACACAGTAACACACAAGTAAAGACTTTAATTTTATTACAGATATAGTTTATCGGGTGACGCTTTGCAGCTTTACCACACAGTTAAGATTTTTTAAATGTTTCCTTTTTGTCAGTATTTTATTAAAGTTGCTATGTTTATTACACAGGTGACAGATTGCTATATGTTGTATGAATTGTAAACAGAATTATGAAGTTAAGTTTAAAAAAAAAAAATTCAGCATCTCGAATGTTTTCTCTCTGTGTTGTTGTTCCGTCTTTCCTGCCGACCTCAGAGCAAAGTATCGATGGAGACGTTTCAGGAACCTGTTTTAAAATCTCAAGAGGTTTCTGAAATTTGGATTCACCCATGTCAACAAACGTGAACACAGATTATTCATTTCTGCTGGTTTTGACTTGGGTTCGTCTTTGCGTTTTGCCAGTTTAGTATTTATCAAACGTAGAGCGCACACGCTGTTATTCTCCCAGGCAAAATGAGACTCGAGGTCATGAGGTCATTTCCTCTTCCGTTCATTTCGACTGTGCTTCGCTTCTCAAAACAAATGGCAGACTTGTGACCCGTCCGTCGGGGCGGCGAGAGTTCGCCCCCGACATGAAGCAGCCTGCTCTCAGACCAAGTCGCTTCATCATGCAACGTCTTGCTGCTGAAGCTAAATCAGTTTGTGTGGGAGAAAAACAGACTTTTTCTTTTCGTCCTGCGATCTGTTTTTTTTTTTTTTTTTTTTTTTTTTGGATGTGCATGCTCTTTAACTCATGACTGAAATTTGAAAATGTTGATTTTTTTCATTTTGAAGCATGATCACACTCTTCATTCTGATTCATTTTGGCCTGTTTAGATATTACTGTTAACAAAGACATGAATTCTCCAGTAGATCTTAATGATGTAAACTCTCCAACTACAGGACAGAGTTTGAATCCAGTTTGGAACATAAACAACCCTGATTCCTAAAAAGTTTGATGTGTAAAACATGAATATTATATATATAATGAATTTGATGGCAGCAACATTGTTTCTAACAAAAGACTGAAAGTTGTGGACTGATTGAAAACACCTGTTTGGATCCTTCCACAGGTAAACAGGTTCATTGGTAACAGGTGATAGGATCATGATTGGGTATGAAAGGTTCATCCTGGAAAGACTCAGTCGAGGTTCAACACTTTGTGAACACATGATGTTTGATACATGGACTCAGGAAGATGTTTTACACAGCGTCACAGCTTCTTTGGAATCAGGGTTGTACAGTGAAAAGGCAAATCATGCGTGTTTGTTCTTCCAAAAATGAACAGATATGTGAAACTGGCACCAACGACAGAACGGGCTCTGAACAGATCAGTCAGTGATTCAGCGTTCACATGAAGAGTTCTGTGATAAGACGCTTCCAGCTCTGCAGGTCTTCTCTGACATGGACAAATGAATCAAGTCATCTTCATCAATTTAATTAAGCGCTTTCCTTCACGATCGTGCATCATCACGGAATCAAACTCACGAGCTTTGTCGATGTGCTGCAGTCTTGTTAATGATTTCTTTTCTTGTATATTTGACTTATAAGATTCTTTTCTCTCTGATTAATCTCAGCCAAAGCTTCCTCCTCCATTCAAACTCCAATGTAATGCTTTTTATCTTTTATGTTGTTTAAGAACTTGGACACCGAATGATGTTTTTTATTTAAACGATTGATAATTTTTCTGAATGCATAATGCTCAGTTGGTGATATATTTATTTGATTTTCATATCACTGTTCTTTGATTGTATAGTTACAGTAGGAGCTGTAGGGAGACCAAACTCAAAGCTGAATTGTGAAGTTATTATGGAAAGCCAGTATATTATAGGAGCAAAAGCTGTTCAGTTAGCAGGTGTTAAATGTATAAATGTCCTCAAAGACAATTTGCTGAAATGCATTATGTAAAATGAGCAAAATAAATATGGACACACGTAGATTTTCTCACATCTCTCTTCTTCTCTTGTCAGTTTTGATCGTCCTGTTTGGAGCCGGAGCTCGAGATGAAACGATTTAAGAGCTTTTATCCAAAAACACTGAAACACTTCAAACATTTAAACTTTTATCCGTCTGGGATTAGAAATGTTTCAACAAAAATGAACCCAAGAGCAGAATCTGCACTCGTGGGTTCGTCCTAGTTGGCCGACAAACTTTCTTTTACAGTTTCATTTGAGAGATTTGAAACAATTCTAATCCCATATTTTCACCTTTCACATTTTAAAAACAAGAAGAAGTCGCCGCTGCTCGATCCACAGTGACACTTTGAGATGTTCTGGACATTCACTCGAGCAAAGGTTTAATTTTTATTTTTTAAATTTGTCACAACAGATAGATTCATACGACCCTGAATGAATTTGCTAACATGTTCTGGAGTAAACAGTTTGTTCATGAGCAACATTTAGTTTCACATCAGGAAGTAAGTTATAAGAGGTGGTTGTTGGATGAGAGACCAGAATTTAAATCCTGTCTCAACCTTCAGCTCAGTGTTTATTTTTTATACATACATATTTTTCAGATTAAAAGCATTGCCAGTAAATGTTTGCGGATGCTCTCAACATGAATATTTCATCCTTGTGTTGATAAAAATGTAATCAAGGCTGCGTTTACGTGGCCTCCAAACATATTCGGCAAATTAAGTTAGCGTCTGTTCGGCAGAGTCGTGTCATTAAATCCTCATCAGCAGGTTTTAATTTGACATTTTTGTGCTTCTGACATTAGGCTGAAATGTCGCCACCACGGCCGACTCTCACTGATTATTCAAGCTGGAAGAATGACGCGGTGACGGCTTCACAGATTTCTGCAAATATTTATTTAAATTATGACTCACAAAATGCATTTTGGTGATCGTACATCTAACCACAGCAGACGTCTTCAGCTACAATGTTCAAAACTGTGATCGAGTCCGGCTTCGTGTGATCACATCACACACCTCGGCTTTATCATACATGCAACAGGTAGTTTATACAGGAAAGTTCAAATTATCGCCCTCATACAGTCTGATGATAGTGAACAACACAAAAAAACTCCTCTCTCCTTTTCTCAAACCAGTGAAGGAATTTATTCTCTCTCTAGTATCTACAGTCTTTTTACAGCATCTGACTCAAAAACAAGTCGCTGTGTTTCTTTAAACTACACCTTCATGCACATTACAATGAAATCATGAACAACGTAAGTGACCCTCCAAAAACAACCAAACACCCTCCAACCATATTTGTTCAGTCGGTTGATTAAATCTGCTTCAAAAATAGCATGAATACAGAAATGAATCTGCTCTTGTTGTTGAAACACAATCACACATTTTCAGACAAATTCTCTTGATTTCATTCACAAAAACACGGGACGATTGCACGGTTTGTTAAGTAAACGTCAGCAAAGTCATCTCTCGAAGTCTGAACTTTTAAAAACTGATCTGCTGCAGCAGGTTTGAGGCTTCACACACGACATCAACCTGGTTTGAATCTCAGTAAATCATTGTCACACTGTGGAAACAGGAGCCACATGACGTGTGAAGCCAGCCGACATTCATTGCTGCTGCTTTCACATCGTTATAATGAGTTAATGAAGCAGCGAGTTCATTTGAATTTAAATTGCTTTATCACTATAAAACATGTTGGTCTCAAATTAACGTGTTCTACTGCGAACCCTCACACTCAAACCCTATTTATTATTTTATGTTCAATCGTGACATTTTGTTCGAGACTCTAAACAGATCGTGTTTCTAAATTGAACCTCGGGCCGAAAAGAACAAGAACAAAGACGTCACATCTGATGCTGTGTTTGCTCATAATGAAGTCAATTAAATACACATCATTTTTATGTTAAATGCACTTTGAATTTGTTGTGATTGAGAACAAAATGTTTCTGCACAGAAGATCAAACAAATTCAACTGCTGATCACTGAAGCACGGTTTTGTCTCGAGTGAACAAACTGCAGGAAAAACATGCAGGAAAAATAATACAGACTTATGTACCTACATTTAAAACATGTAATCACAGAAGTAGTTCACTTTTTAAGATCACATGAATATTTGTGAAGACTCTGAAACCTTGTTGAAACTAGAGTCATAGTTACAGGACACAGCTCCGGCTGTTCGGTGTCACCACTGTCTGTTAGTATCTGCTGACAGAACAGAGCAGCAAACTGGAATAGGATTCACTTTAAACAGTATTTTAACAAACGTGCACGCTCAGCAGGTTTGTGACGTCATCATTTGAAACACGGCGGCCTTTCTCAGGCCTGTTGACTTGAACCCTGCAGGCTGACAGGAAGCTCAACGCTACTTCAACCTTCAGACTCACTGACCCAGAGTTACATCGAGCCTCGGGTTAAATGTTCACACGTAAAAATCTGAGTCCTTTTTTTAAGTATGTTAACATCAACAACCAGCTGAGGTTTAACCCTGTTGCTTTGGTTCCAACTCAGATTCACACCAGTGGTTTTAAAGGTGCGTTCAGAGCGAACGTGAAGCAATTAGTGGCCTCAGACAGACGATGACAAACTGTACAGGGGTTAGATACTGCTGTTCGATCGGCAGCAGAGTCAGACTCATGACGAAGCTCATTTGTCCCCAGTTTGTCTTGTTTCTCTCTGCAGCTGCAGGACGGGTGCAGATTGTTTCAGGTGCATCTTCACCTTACGTTGCACTTAACCAAGATTAAATCTGCAGCTGCTCATATCCACTCACATCTTTTCCAGTGACTTTGCATCCATTTGCATCACTTCTGAAATTACTTGTGGCTTCAGTCTGAACACACCTTAAGACTTTTTGGGGATAACCCTGAAAAGTTGTGGACAGAACTGCAACACAATGAGGATGAGTGACATTATTACAACACCTCAAACATCAGTCAACAGTCAAAAACTGCTCTTTACAAGGTTTTTTTTCTGTAGGTAACAAATGCAACAGTTACCATTTAACTCACAGGTGAAACTGAACTTTAAAGGAATTAACATCAGGACACCTCGTGGTTCATCAGCTGGTCAGGAACTGCGAATAAACGGTCGGTCTCGGCTGAACACGACGGCCCCGGACTAACATGGGTCTTATCCCAGGATTAAAGCTGGCGTGAAAACCCATTTTTGGTTCTTTTCAGTGAAGCCGTTCGTTCAGTAAGACAACAGCAAATCGCTCGACGGTGCTCAGCTACAGTTCTGCGACGACAACAAGGCGTCGGGCGCAAAACCAGAGCGAGTGAGGTAACTGAAGATATGACAATGTACCAGGCTTCATAAATAAGCTGATGATCAACATGATAAAAATCACAGACATCACAGCGTCTCATCGGTTGGTCACGTTAAAGTCGTCCTGCACAGACTCCCTGTGTCTGAACATGGTAAAATAGGTGATTTGTGTCTGACAGCTCAACTTCAAACAGATCAAATATGCAGCAATATGACATTTAATCCACTGATAAACTTTATTCATAACAACTAAGCCGACTTCAACAGTATTCAAGTATCAGATGAGGGAACCATTTACTGAGTTTGAAGTTCAGACACTTTCAAATGAACAACTGTCTGGGAATGAAAAACATCCAACAACATTTAACGTGTCAAAGTTTGTCTTTAACTGTAGTGGCTTTAGTCTAAATGTTCAGATGAGGTTGATGCTGCAGTGTCGTACAGACGAGCCTGACATCAGGTCTTCGAAGAAGAAAACACCTCATCCTTATTCATCACTCAACATTTACCATGTTGATGAGGCTGATGGATGTTCACGCTCACGATCAGAGACAGGGAGGCCGCTCGGATCAACCGTGGGAGCTCCTGGGATTTGACCCCCTCAGTATTTGCATGTTAATCCGTTGCAGATTCAGCGAAGCAGCGAAACACGACTGGTCTTGTTATAATTGAAAATGAAAGAGGATGCAAATTGTCAATTTTGTCTTTTACGTTCTCAAGTTACAACTCGGGATGTGAATGCAATTCTCTGCACTGATATAATAATAATAATAATAAGCTCAAATATGCAACATGCTCATTCAAGTAATATTTAATTGCATTCAAATCCAATACAAATTTTTCTTTTTTTGTCCCTAATGAGTTAATGAATTTTGTATTTATTACAGTATTTTCCTGTTTTGTCAGTGCAAGTGCCTGAAAGTATAAATGTTAAAATAATAC
Organism: Holacanthus passer; assembly: GCA_025331565.1. Classification (NCBI taxonomy): domain Eukaryota; kingdom Metazoa; phylum Chordata; class Actinopteri; family Pomacanthidae; genus Holacanthus; species Holacanthus passer. The sequence goes on along the minus strand of JAFREQ010000082.1, from coordinate 1,451,838 downwards.
AATAGTGTCTTATAGAAAACTGGACTGCAAACTAAAAAACAACATGCCAAAGGTGTGTACGTTTATTTCAGCCTGAATTATAACTATAAGCTTTATGTACATGAGTCAAACATATTCTCATAAATGCTTCCTTGTTTGGAGGTTGATGATTTTATATCTCAGACATAATTTGAGGAGCTGCAGAAAAGAAGCGAAACACGGCGAAGCAGCAGCAGAAACCCCAGGAGCTCGACCACAAAGAGAAAAAACACATGAATAAATTAAAGACAAAATAGTTCTGTCCACTCTCGTCTGTGGTTTTTTCCTCACAATTTAAGGATTTCACAGATTCAAAACATCTCCCCCTGCTGGACCGGTGCGTGTAGTGCTGTCAGAAAGGAGGTCAGAGTTCAGGTTTGTCTTATTGTCCCGACGTCCTCGCTGCTCTCTGCTGCTCCAGCATGGACCTGAGCGCGGGGGACATCATGGTGGGGGACATGGCCGGGGTGAAAGGTCGCAGGGGGTACTGTGTGTTTTTACCGGGGACGTAGATGCACTGGAAGTATCTCTGGCCTGTGGAGGAAGTATTCAGATCCGTCAGTAGAAGTACTAATACCACACTGTGAAGTATTATCAGCAAAAGTGAACTGTTTCCTGTCAGAGTTTCATCTTCCTGCTGCTTTAATGTGTCTGTGTCATTTTCCTGCTGGAGATGTTGAAGCTCTTTTGAACGACTTTATATCCTGTCGGTCGCTTCATCTCCAGCAACGAGCATCAGATTCTATAAGATCATCATGTGTTTGATGATGCATTTTCCAGCTGATCCAAGAGGCTTTTTAAAGAGTTGATTCAGCTTCAGAATTTTCTCAACACATGAAGGAAAACTTCATCCTTCACTTTATCACAAACATTCAAATTAGGAGATGATTTCACTGGACAGGAAGAGGAATCACTTACAGTGTGATGTGTTTACCTGGTTTCTTCTTCTCCGTCGTGTTGTCTTCAGTCTGAGACTCTTCTGCAACAAACAGGATGAAACATTATCATATTGTTGGTGTGTGAGAGAGAAAGAAGTTTAGTGTTTCATGCATGTCAGTAGGAGAAAGAGCCTGTGAAGAGAGAACGAGGGTTTCATCCAAACAACACGCCCTGATGTTCTTTCATTTTCCTGTTCATCTGAAATTAACCTTTTTGTGATAAATCACCTTTGTATTGATTTTGACTTTAACATTTAAATGCTATTTATCTGCAATGACTCTGTCCCTGATTTTGATTTTCTTCTGTCGGCATAAACGTGCGAGTTTTAACCAGCGCTGCTAAAAATAACATGCATGAAGAAAACAACTTTTCTGATTCGCTGCTGACAGAACATTATGCAACTTTGGCTCGATTCCACTTTCTGGAAGGCAAAACATGTGCATGTGTTGTCAAATGGGTGAAGCTGTTTTCTTAAGTTGCATTGAGCTCTCACATCCACACTAAATTCACAACAGCTGTATCATTATTGATTTATATTTCCTTGCACGGATACAGTTCCAGCTTCATTTTGACTTGATCTATGAACAAAATCTTATTCTCTATGTTGGACCTTTTCTCTAAACCACACAGGAGAACTGTGGTTGGTTTCATTATAAATATTATCGTGCACGAAACAGATCATTTGAATATTGGTTGGTAAAGCAGTGAAAATCTTTACAGGTTCATGGATGTTTGTCTTCTCTGCTTGAAGCGTCTGAAATAACCCGAAACCAAAAAATGCAGCAACGTAAATGTCTAAATGTAAGTTTGGGTGAGAGAAATGTCAGAAGTCAACATGTGAAAGTGTCGTCAGTCGGGACAGAGGAGGAGTGATGCTGATCCACTGGACGACTCAATAAGAACAGAACACGAACATCCCAGTTTAACGGGTTTTCAGTTCATGGATCGAATCAATCCAGCCAAGTATTATTGTTGCCATATTCATCAAAGGCCGTAATCTCTTCCAGTGACTCAAGGCGGCTCAAAAGGCCACTAATCTCATCACAATCAGTTCATCTCATTAAATTCGAATCGCTTTCGTTCCGAATGTCATTAAGAGCGAGCGTCTCTTCGTGTTGAGTCAAACAGTGGAAAGATGGAAATGAAGCGAATACCTCAGGCTTTTACAGGAAGCTCTGTTTCCATCCGCTACGAACGACAAGCACACGGTGTGAAACATTGCTTTATCGACGAGGAGGCGACAGAGGAGCTGGAAGTTCTCTCTACATTAACATTCTCGGCTGAGTCGGTGTTAACTGTGTCGACTGGATGTTACTTGAGATAAGAGAATCTCATACTCACTGGCTTGTGCAGGTTGTTTGTCTTTATCTAAAATGTGAAAGGAGAAGAGAGAAAGTGATGAACGCACACATCAGACACACGTCACTCTTCACTGTCTGATAGTGAAAACTCACCTCGAGCCTCTTTGGCAGATTTCTTCTCGTCCTTCTCGGCTTTGCCTGCGAGCGGAGAGACGGCCTTATTACAGCCTGACAAATCACTCTGCGTAATTGTGCTGTACATTTAATATTCCTGCGATATTATTCCCTCTCAGTGTAACGCAGCTTGACGTGTCCTCTAATTAGAATCTTATCAGGCATAAAACAGCCCGTTCAATCTCGTAATCTGCCACCGTGTTTCCAACAAGTGTGATTCGTCCTGAACGACGTCTGCGGAGACTCGACATCACCGCGGCTCAAATGTGAAGCAGATTTGAGAAACAGGCTGTTTGACTCGTGTTTATGCGACGTTAATTCTTCTTTTAGACTCGGTTTGTTTCCTCCAGAGCCAAAGAACAGTTTAGAAAATATAGTTTCACCTGCTGTCGAGCTCCACACAAACCTTCACAAATATCAATGAAGTGAAAATGTTGATCCGGTGCAACAAGCAGTTTAAAAAAGTGGCATTCAAAATCTCATCATCGTTTTATGACAGGTTCAAATTTATGTCATGAGTTTGTATTTGCAATGCAGGAAGTTGAACACTGACGTGACAGAGGATAGAAAGGAAGGAGAGATCGTTTTCAAAGGAAGGAATGATTTTGTGTTTGCTTCATTTTAGTATCATAGTTGGGAAAAAAGAGGCTTAAACAAAAATTCATAATTCAAAAAATGAAAAGGAAATTTCTCGGGTGTCACAGTAGCTGTCTTCATATTTCCTGCCTGTCTCTCATCTGTGTCCCTAACCTTTGCAGCGCCTGACATTTAAAAAAAACACCTTTTAACCTGCAGAATATGGATTGAAGGCACAAGTAAACACACATGTAAAGTAATAAATAAATGGACACTTACTTTTCTTCTCAGCCAGTAGTTTTGATCTGATCTTGACTGAAAATAAAAGGAGATGAAATGGAAGAACTGCAGGTTCCTGCTCTGCTCCACAGACTAAAATCCTCAGTTCTCAAGGTTGATGATTTAATTGAAATGAAGTGAAAGCTGCACTTTACCTGGTTCAGCTGAAGCTCTGGCAGGTTTCGCCTCCTTCGCCTGAGACGTGACGTTCGCTCTGCTCACGGCTTCTGGTCTCGTCCTCAGTCTGATCGGCTGCGGACGAGGTTCTGCTTCTGGTTCTGTTTGAGACACAGAGTTAGATTTAAATGAATATCACTGGAACCAACTTCTGGTTTAACATCAGCATGAACAAAATAAAGAGAAGAAACAGGAAGAAATCGTCCTGAATTGGATTCAAACCAAACAGGAAATGTCATTTTCGTGAACTCGTGCGTGTTCGGTTTCACCTTTCTTGGTTTCTTTGGCTCTTCTTTTGACAGGCGACGCTTCTGAGAGGAGCGACAACAATTAGTTTGCAATTATCTTTCATGCCAGCGACGTGAATGATGATGGACTTTATGCAAATGAACCAACGTCAGTGTGCTACCTGTCTTTCCAGAGGCCGGTTTCCTCTTCTGTCGCGCAGCTGCAGACTCTGACGAAATGAGGGAAGAGTCGTGATTAGTGGCCTGAATAATTTGTTTTCTTAGCTGAATATTAGCAGCTCCTTCACATGAACGAGCTTCTTCGTGTTAGTGTTTATCATTTCGGATCTTTTACATCCTCTGACATGGTGATGTTTTACCTTTCTTTGCAGCTGCAGCACTTTTTTTCTCTTTCACAGCTGCTTCTGTAGAAACAAATGCAACTGACTCAAAATACAAAATATAAATTAATGCACCTGAAAGCACATTATGATTTTTTTCTCATATTTCAATGTTGCACCTTTTCTAGTTTTGTGTAAACAGAAATATTATATTCGACCAAAATTACCTTTTTTAACCACTGCAGGTCTTTTTTTCTCTTTCGCGGCTGCTTCTGTGAAAACAAATGCAACTGACTCAAAGATTTATAATAATTAATTCAATCACCTGAAACCGCATTATGCTGATTGAGGAGGTGGATTTTTCTTGTTTTATGTGCAGGTGAAATGTTATATTCAAACCTTTCTTCACCACTGCAGCACTTTTGCTTTTGTCTTTTCTTGCAGTTGGTTCTGGAAGAAAAACACTTAATAAATGTTCAATTAAAATGAATGTATTTTCGGTTAACAACAGCTGGTTACAGTGTTTTTTCACCTTTCTTTGCTTTGGTTTCAGCTGCATCTACAATTGACAGAAAGTGTTGGATTATGCTTTTCAGTCACGTCTGTATATTCAGAGTAAAACGCAGCTCGCTGTCTGAATCATCTGTAACAACACTCGAGTTTACGCCTGAGAAAACACCAAATTACTGAGCCGTAAATATAAATTACCTTTCTTTGTCTTGTCTTTGCCCGCTGCCGCCTCTAAAGGGGATAATTGGAGAGAAATGGCCGGGCAGAGTTAATTCTCCATAATGGATCCATTCATACATTTTGTCATTGTACATGTGAAACTCTGCAGCTGCGGTTGGTGAAAGTCTCAGAGGATGTGCAGAAGCATACAGCACCTTTTCCTGAGTCAGCAGTCTTGCTTTTCTTCTTTGCAGCTGGAAAATATCAGATCATAATTATTCCTCACTGTGGTAAATAAGAGAAAATGAATATGCATGTGAGTTTTTATTGGTTTGTACCTTTCTTGGTGGAGACGACCTTCACTTCTTCAGCAGCCTCTGGTTCTTTAGGAGAGAAGAGTTTATGTAAGTCATGAAACCGAAGTTTCTTCAAAAGCACAGATTTCATTCATTTTTAAATCAGTAATCTTAATCATTCATATTCTGAGGCTGAGATAAGTGTTTATATTATCAATCAAAGTACTTTATCACAGTTTGAAATCACATATTGTTACTCTTTTTAGACTTTTTGCATCCTGGTAGATTCAAACATTTTTAAAAAGCAAACTTCAACTTGCATGAAACCTGAATGTTAATGTCCCCAAGCTGCAACACAGTCTGACCAATATGTGATCAGGATATCAGAGGCAAGAGGCGGAGACTTGTTCATGGTCATGTGTAGAGAACATTTCATACATTAAAGCCACTCAAAGTGGTTGATATTGTGCGTTACAAACTAAAAAGTCAATTTATCAAAAACAAAATGTGAACTAAAACAAGTGAAACTATTTTACAAGAAATTATGAAAAGAGAAACTGAGACGACGCTGCTGGACGGATCAGGATGGATTCTTATCTTTAATGTGCAAGTCTTTTACTGTGTGGAAGTTTGTTCCACCTCTGCTGTGCACATTAGTGTTTTTTTAAAGTTCATGCATAATTTTTTCCAGCATAAAATCATCTGTAAGTCTGTTTCATCTTCTTTCTTCTGTGCAGCTCTGCAGCCGAAGCAACAATCTGATCAAAGTTCGCAGGTGTTTTTTTTAATGTCAAATCATTTTTCAAATAAAACATTATGAAGGTTTTAGATGTTTTGCAAGTAAAGCAGATTTCTCTTTATATCTTTATATGAGATACTGGTTTGTTGAGCTGAATAAGGTGTTATAGATCTATAGACAGTCTGCTCACCCTGGGCCACAGCTGCAGCAGCTGGAGGCTCAGGCTCAACTGGAGCTTCTGGTTCTGGAGCTTCTGGCTGCACTGGTTCAGCTGGTGGGACTGGTTCAGCTGGTGGGACTGGTTGTGATGGTGGGACTGGTTGTGCTGGTGGGACTGGTTGTGCCTGCTCCGGCTGAGGCTGCATCAGCGGCAGTGGATACGGGTGGTAGTGGACGTAGGGCGGCTGCATGGGTGGAGGTGGCTGTTGCTGATAAAGAGGCTGCAGAGGCGGAGCTCCGGGATGGACGGGGTGAGCAGTGAGAACCGGAGCAGACGGAGCTGAAACCATGAAGATATGCTTTTATGTTCCAGCAGAAGAGACTGAAAACATGTTGCACAAGAAGAGTCTTTCACTGATGTTCACTTCTAGTTAACTGGCCAACAGTGTAAATACCTGACATGGTGGGAGGAGGATACGGGTTGTCTGTGACGACGTGATGAACTGGACGACGAAGAGTGAAAGAGTGAAGAGTGTTTGAAGCAGGTTGTCGTTATAAAACCAGATATTTATTTTCCCTGTTTGAAAACTGTTTCCACATACGTACCGTACCAGCCGGGCGGAGACGGGCAGTAGACGGGCGCAGGTCTGCAAGGACCAACTGGAACACAGCAAAGAAAACAGATGCTGGTTCTTATCAACTGAAATGACATGTACACATATTGAACAGTGGTGGAAAGTAACCAAGTACATTTACTCAAGTCCTGTACTAGAGTACAGTTTTGACATACTTGTACTTCACTTGAGCACATTTCTTTTCTATGCTACTTAGTACGATTGTACTTTTATCTCCACTACGTTTATTTGACACTTCTAGTTACTATTGACTTTGCAGCTTTAGATTATTACACAAAGTATAAATCAAATTATCAACAATAAGTAAAATTAGCTGCACCTTCACCAGCTGCAACATGAAAGTGATGAACTCATTAATGCTTCATAATTATAACACAAAAATATGATATTTATGAATCTGCATGATGAGAACTTTTAAGTTTAAGTTTATTTTGAGTTTAATGCAGGACACTGAGTATTTTTATACTGTAATATAGATACTTTTATGTACTTTTACCTTCTTGTCCAGATTCTGAAACTTCTTCTTGTTTTTTAGTTTCCTTCTCTGTCAAAGAAAAATGACCAGATGAAAAAACATCTCTCTTTGTTTTGTCCCACAACCACAAGAGCATCCGAACTCTCTTTCCTGTTTTCTCCTCTTTTCTCTGTCTCTTCACTCTCAAACAGACGTCGACTCACGGTTCATATCTGAATATCTACAGTGCAAATCTTTTCCTGACTCTCATCTCAGAATGAGTGTGACTGTGAGTTATTACTGTCTCATTCATTCTCTTACCTGTTTTGGAAGTTTTGGTTTCTTCTTTCTTCTTTTCTGCTTTCTTGGCTTTTTATTGGAATTTAAGAGAGAAAACATCCCATGAATCAAAAGTCGTGGCAGAAATGATGAAAACATGTTTATGCACTGATGAATGAATGAATTCATAGTGAGATGATTCAAAGTACCTCTGATAATAGGAGGAATCCTTCTGATCCTCCTGATTTTTGATTCCAGACCTGCAATTCTGGGTAAAGCTGCATAAAACACAGAAGAACAAGATTTACCATGAGATTTAGTTTTACAGACCGATGTTGTTACAGTGTTTAACGTTACCTTTCCTCTTTGGCTTGTCATCCGTCTTCACAACTTCACGCTCTTAACAATTAGAGAGAGAGAACAATTACAAATGCTACTTATCATAAATTCGTTCCATTTGGACTCAAAGATGTTGAAAGAGTTGTCGGTACCTTTCCTCCTCCTCACAGCTGAAACTCTCCTCGGAGCATCTGAGAACACAAACATGAGGCTGAAAGCTACAAACGGAACTTTTCACAGCGTTTATCAGAACAAACGAAGTTTTTGTTCTGGCAACTCCAGCAGACACTTTCATTTCCCCAGTGAATCTAAATGATCTACAATTATCTGACAGATTCTGTTTTTGCTTTTATTTTACAGATTATTCACTTTGAATAAAAACAACTGGTTTCCAACTTTTTGGATTTGTGATCTCTGAAAAGATGATGTCTTTGAGAACTGGCTGTCTCTATATAAAGAAGTGTGTAATAATACGTCTTGTTTTTGCTTGGACGCAGAACTTTTACTTGCAATGAACTTTTTCAACACTGTGATACTTTTACTGATGTCATTGATCTGAGCGCTTCTTCCACCACCGATCCTGATGATCAGTATTTTGATTCTCTGCTGTTGTGAAAGTGTGAGTTTATCATTTGTTAAACCTGAAGCATCTTTCTGTGAATCTAGTTTCCACTGGAGGAAACAGACCAAACCAGACAGCTCGTTGGAATAAAGACGATCTCGAACCTTTCTTCTCTGCCGTCTTGGTCACGGACTCTTTGGCCTTCGCAGAGTGCAAACAGGGACAAGCTGCAAACACAAGGCGCCAAGTTAAACTCACAGTGAAGCTGAACGTGACAAAGCGGCTGTGATCGTCTTCTCTCTCTGACCTGCGGGTTCAGGCTTCGCTGCTTCTTCCTGAGGCTCAGCCACAGGTTTGATCACGTCCACCGTCGCCTTCTCCTCGTCGTCGTCTTCGTCGTACTCCTCCTCTTTTTTATCTTCAGCTTCGTCCACGGTTTTCTTCAGCTCAGCCGTCGGCTCTTCGTCTTCTCCCTCGTCCTCCTCTTCGTCGAGAGCAGCGGGCCGACCGGTGACTGAGGGTGAAAGTGGTTCAACACAGATTTATATTCATTAGTAAAGTGGCTGGTTTCGCTCATGCATCACAGTTATAGAAATGAATGAACAGCAGTCAGAGATTGTAATGAAATATACTTTACAGACAGAGGAGGAACAAGAACAGTGTGTGAAATGTGCAAAATGACGTCGGCTCGACCGAACTCTTCTTTGTTTGATTCTGTTTATTTGCACCAATTTGAGGACAGTTTTTTGTTTTCTTTTGTTTTTTTGTCAGATACGCTTCATTGGATTGTTTGATTGAAACGTCAGACACATCAGATTTAAACTGATGAACAAGTCAAACTGGAGCTAAAGACTAAATAACATGTATGAAACTGCACATGAATGTTGTTTGATTCATATGTGAATTTTAACTGTCCAGCTTCTAACAAACGTGACTTTTAACAACTGTTTAAAATATTGTTTTATTGTGACCTGTTTTATTCCTGGCTTCATATTTACTTTAAAAAACACTTCAGATGTTGGTTGGTTTTAGAAAAGGAAAAACAGTTTGATGACGTGTTGAATGAGTTGTGATGAGCTTCATCAGCTTCAACAGCGTTTACAAGGAAGCGAACGGCTGTGTGACGTCACCAGTTTTTTCAGTTTCCTCCTCCTCCTCAGGTTTGTCTTCATCAGCAGCCTGTTTGTCCTCCCGCTCTTCATCAGCGTCTTCCTCAGTCTTTGCTGCCTCCTGCTGGACGGTGACGGCTGCTGCAGTGGCAGCTGCAGAGACAGTGATGGATGACTGAAGTAACAGTACTAATACCACTGATTACCAACTAAACCAGCTGTTCTTCTTTCAACTGTCAGGTGGTTTAATTTGCAACAAGACGTCAAAGCTTATAAACTTTACTTCACTACAATTGTAATAAAGTAAAAAGTACTTCAGGTGGAGTCGAGGTTGAATCAGTCATGAAAAAGAAAAGATTCAAGTAAAGTACGAGTACCTCAAATGTATACATGCACCACTGCACAGTAAAGTATAACTACATATCCAGAGTACATACATTTAAGTGTTATTACTTTCATATGGACACATTGTGGAATAAGTGAGTTAAAGAACTGGAATAATTTTACAAGACAATTAATAAAAAGGCTTATTTACACCGCAGCAATAAAATGTATAAATTATTTCTAAAATTCGGATTTTTCCTGATAAAGTATTATCATTTTAACTCATTGTTATTGTTACTTTTTTAACATTATTATTATTGTGAATTATATTTTGCCCATTTTTTAATGAGTGTCTTCTAAAATTAATTCATAAAACACGATTGTTTTATTCTTATATTGATTTAGCAGGATGTTGGCTTTGTCTTTGTTGTTAATAAAGATCATTTGAATGGACACCTGCCAGCCAATCAGAAGTGAGCATTTTCTCCAGCTAAAACTCAAAACGAGAGTAATCAGTAATTTTGGATTCTACCTGCTAACAAGACGTCATCAACATCATCATCATCTTCTTCATCTTCATCATCATCTTCTTCGTCTTTTTCAGCAATTTTTTCTGTGATCTCTTTTTCATCTTCTTGATCGAAGGTGAACTCAAATGAGCTGGTGTCGATATCTTCATCGTCTTTATCGTCTTCATCAGTGGAGTCAAAGGTTAAGTCATCGCTGAACACTCCGACAGAGTCTTCATCAGATTTAAGAGGGACGTCGTCATCTTCATCTTCATCCCCCAAGACTCCGCTGTCTGTGCTCGCAAAGGGAGGGACGTCGACCTCCTCCTCCTCTTTATCATCATCATCATCATCCTCTTCAGTGATGTCATCAAGTTTGTCTTGATCATCATCTTCAACATGGACGTCAACATGGACGTCTAGGTCCTCATCTTTGAGGTCACTGTCTTCCTCATCATCTTCATCGTCTGCAAAGTGCTCAGAGGAGGCGACAGAGATATCCTCATCTGATTGGTCCAGATCATCATCATCATCATCTTCCTCATCAGTGTCTTCAGCAACTTTGACGTCTTCTTCCAGGTGTTCATCTTCATCATCATCATCATCATCTTCAACAGCAGGCAAAGGAGGAAGATCTTCCTCTTCGGCAAGTTTATGATCGTCGTCTTCATCATCTTCATCATCCTCACTAGCAGCAGGAATAGGAGGAAGATCAAGCTCTACGTCGTCGTCGCTGTCTTCTGCAATGATTTCATCGCTGGATGTTGTGACACCTTCAGCCAGTCTGTCATCTTCATCATCATCATCGTCATCATCATCATCCTCTTCCTCACTGGACAGAGGAAGAGATTCACTGTCATCTGAGGTGTCAGTGAATGCATCGTCACTGGTGTCATCTTCATCTTTTTCATCGTCTTCATCAGGCAGAGTTAGGTCTTCATCACTGACGTCGACAGGTGCGTCAGACTCAGACACAGACGACTCTTCGTCCTCAGAAGTGGAGATGGGTTCAGGAGAAACTTCATCATCATCATCTTCATCAGCAGCATCTGCCGTCTCTTCCTCTTCCTCCTCCTCATCGTCATCTTTGTCATCCTCTTCTTCTGCTGCTTCCTCTTCATCTTCATCAATCTCGGCTGCAGCTGCTTCAGGTTCCTTCTCATCTTCCTCATCTTCCTCCTCCTCCTCGGCCTTCACCTCATCCTCCTCTTCATCATCAGCTGCTTCAACTCCCTCCTCTTCTTCCTCTCCCTCTTCCTCCTCCCCCTCATCCTCTTCTGCCATTTCCTCTTCCTCCTCCTCCTCTTCAACTCCTACCTCCTCCTCCTCCTCCTCTTCATCCTCATATTCCTCATCCTCATATTCCTCCTCCTCCTCATATTCCTCTTCCTCATCATAATACTCCTCTTCCTCATCGTAATAATCCTCTTCCTCCTCTTCATACTCCCCCTCCTCCTCCTCTAGCTCTTCCTCCTCTTCTGCATACTCTTCCTCCTCCTCCCCAGCAGCCTCCACCTCCTCTCCCTCCTCCTCTCCCACCTCTTCTTCCTCCTTCACGACTTCAACCGCTGGTCGTTTGGTCTTCGCTTGCATTCCTATAACTATGAGAAACATGTGAATGTGTTTCTCATCATCACTGTGATGATGTTTTAAAGTAAACATCAATAAAATAAATCGAACAAAGAAAAAGCTGCGTCACAAACTCTTATCGACTCCTTCGCCTCTCGTGCGATTATGGAGGAATTTTACTGACTTTATTCATGACAAATGACGTCTAGATATAAATAACCAGACATGAAAAACTAATATTTGTTATCTACATAGACCAATGTAAATTCTGTCTGTTCAGATCTGGTCTGAGTTTAAAGGACTATACTGACCTTCTTAAGATCAGTTGTGATCTAACCTATAGATCTAGGTGTTGACGTGAAGCCCCAGTCATTCAGTTACACCAGATATTAAACATTAGACTGAACCAAAGAGCAAAAAACAAAGACGTGACGGCTTAAGATCACAACACCGAAGAAATCTGACTTTGCTTGTGAAGCAGTGATGAAAGGAAACAAGGATTCGATCCCAGTCTACATAAGAGAAGGTTAAGACGTACGAACCTTTGCTCCGGGACGGTAGAAATTCTCCTAGAAAACAGAAAAAATGACGGAAATCAGCAACAAAACTGCAGATTGAACTGGATCAAGATGTTTGGATTTTAATTCACATCCAGCATTTTGCGGGTTTTAGTCGAGGAAGCAGGGATCAGGCAAAGTTAGAAAAGTTATGAAGCAGCAGAACGAGAAGCAACACAGACCTTCGACTGTTGCTAGTGTGTGATCGACTGCTACCTTCATTACTGTACAGTTACAGGGACGGGAACGATTATATCCATCTGGAGTTAATGTGCACGCTCACTGAAAAACTGTAATCAGAAAATACCTTTTGCTTTTTTAATCTTCACTTCCTCCTCCTCCTCCTCCTCCTCCAACCATCCCGAATCTTTGAGATCGTTCATACATCAAGTCAGCTTCAAGCTAACACCATAAAAACAACTGAGTCTCTTTGAGTTTTTAACTGTGTCTTTGAAGGCAGATGATATTTGCAGAGGCATCATTATCATTATCCATCTCCAGATAACGTTTGTCAGATAAAGTCAAGTGAGGACAGATTGTTGTACATGTGCTGTTCACTTTTAATCATAAACGTCTCACACAGGTAGATTTAAGTTCAAATAGACTCTAACATTAAAATCCATTTCTGTTAAAGTGAGTCTTCTTGTTTTTCTCCTCCAGGAAAACAAATATAAGATGAACAGCACACATGAGCAGCAGCACGAAGACGTTCAGAGCAACTCGTTCAAAAAGACTGCATCAGTACAAACCTTTTTTCCTGACTGCGTACAGATTTCCTGGAGAAGAGGAGAGAGACATGAGTAAATGCACAGGAATGTTGTGATCAGACAAACTGTAATCTGATGAAGTATTCACATCCTTTACTATAAAATTACTCTAACTAATCCTACTGTTTCGTCCTCATGTTTAGTCTTTTTTTGGATTTTCGCTTTGCTTTTTCTGGACCTCACCTGTTTGTGGACTTTTGATTTTTGCTTGCTCACGTTTGGATTTGAGAAACGTGATCACAATGAGCCGGAGCCCAAAGTGATGCCTTCACAATGTTTGTTTGAACCAACAGTGCAAACCTCCACATTATTACAAACACATTCAAGTTATTGAAATGAATTAAAAGGAAAAGCAGCAAATCGACATTTGAGAAGCTGCAACCATGAAATGTTTTGGAAAATTATTTAAACTATTATCAAAGTAGTTACAAATAAATTTTTGGTCAGTCGATTTGGTTAATTGGAAAATTCAGCTGTACTTGTTTAAACTGTTGAGTAGTTTTTAAAAAATGTGATTTATAAAGTATATTTTGTGAAGTAACTAAAGCTGTCAGAGTGAAAAGTACAATATCTCCCTCTGAGAAAGTGACATAATAAGAAGACTGGAGTAAAAGTACCTTAAAATTTGTACTTAAGTACAGCACTTGAGTACACGTACTTAGTTACATTGCACCAATCTCAGTATTATTTTGTTGACTTTATTCAGCAGATCCACTGTTCGTACCTTCATCTTCTTCAGGAGCGACCAGGTTGGCAGCAAACTTGAATATCAGACTGATGACGTTGGTCGACTCCTCCACGGCGTCGTTCACCGCCTTCATGGGGTCTGAGCCGATCTTGGTGAGGCCTCCTGGTGGAGCGGGGACAGACTCGGTCACTCGTTTGGTTTGAATGAAGCCAAACTAATCTCAGTAAGAGCTCCTGAACTCTTACTCCCACATTTCCTCAGTGCAGACAAAGCTCTCATTCAGTGCAATGAGGAAATGTTTGAAGGTAAAACTCGAGGGCGAAGGGTTAAACTGGGGTCGGGCTGCAGGAGCTGAACTCAGAAAGCTGAAGTCTGGATTTGAGGAGTTGATCAATAATAGCAGCGATCGCCCAACCTCCAGTTTAACCCCTGCAAAAAGCCTTCACATAAAAAAATCAGATTGATCCTCCTTCGTCAAGTTATTGTTCGTGACTTGTAATCTGCTTTTAAACACATCAGAAGATGGATTTTTCTTATCACATTTAAGTTTTAATGTCAACACAGGAGACGATGGGATTTTTTTTTCTTCAAATTAAAACAGATCAGTCGAGACAGTTTGATGAAGGAGGATCAGTTCTCAGTGCAAACACTTTTAAACATGGTTCATCTGGAATCAGGGCAGTTATCATCGTCAAAAGTTGGTGGAAAAGTAAAACTAAATATTACTATTACGTAATATTGTCGTATAAACCGGGTTGTCCACAGAAAAGTTTGCATACTGAACCCTGAATGCAACACAAAAAGCAAAAAATAGAAAAACAGAAAAGCAGAAAAACACTGAAATAAAATGCATTTTAAAGGTAGAATATGATACACATGCTAAAGACTTCAGACATCACCTGCACAAACTAAACTACACACTACCCATAACACCATGTTACTATACACTGGAATAGGATCTCAAGCAGGATCAGAGAAGAAGCAGCTCGAAGTCTACAGATCCACTGACTCGGCCGTGAAGGCCTGTCTAACATTGATGGCTAATGTCAGCCGTCAATGTTAGAGAATTAGTAGTTTTTTATCAGCGACTTCAGGAAAAAGCTTCGGCTCTGAGGAGTTAGTAGCAGATGTGTGTTTCTTGCCTCTACGGCCTGATTCCTTTAAAACCTTCCTGACGAGAGGAGGACGACCTGGTTGGATGAGAAGCAAAGACGGTGAAGCAACAAGAGGAGAGAAAGAAAGGTGTTTGTCTGTGTTCACACTGACTGATGGCGTGATGAAGAAGAAGTAACATGCCTGCGATGCGGTGAGAAGTCGAATCAAGACTGAGTCAGAACAAATGACAAGATGATATTTCTGTTACTATCGATACAGACATTGGTTTGTTTGTGTTCTTTTGTCCTTTGCTCCAAAATGAACTTGTGAATATGAAGGATATGTAATACAGGTAAACTTATGCACTGATGTGTTTTTCTTCTATGACTTTGTATTAATTGACGATGAGAATCAAGTGGAAATGAAAAGGAAGATGTTCATGTCAGAGTTAGATGACTGAGTGGAGTTGAACACACTTTCAAAGACTGGAGTTTTGGAAGCATTGGAGGTGATGATCCAATGCTTGCAACTCAGTTATGTGACTGTTACAGAGAAACAAGTAAAATTAGCACATTTTATAGCAGAGAAGTTTAATATCTTGCACAAATTACAGTAAAATGCACAAAGAAATATGAACCTCTCTCCTTTTTCTGTCTAGTTGATCCCATTTCGATGCTGCAGAATGACACTGTGGACTGTGATCATGTCACTGATCTTCACGGTCAAACAGCAAACTGCTGAGCACTGAACTAACTGTATTACAATAATTAGTTGGTTGGTTGTGATGCATTAAAAGTAAAACTGCATTAACTCAGAAGCACAGAAGACACAAAAACTCTGCCAAAGAGAGGTGACAATGAGCAGATCCAACTCTCCTCCTCACCTGAAATGGTCTTGTAGTCCATCAGATCAAACATGATGACGAAAACACAAGACCACGTGATGACGAGAGCCAGGACCAGGATCCAGGCCAGCGGCGAGCTGAAGGTGGAGTAGAGGTTGTCTGTGAAGGTTTTCTTGGCGCCTCGCGCAGACAGCGACCCGGCGTCTCCGTTCTTACCGTCGATGACCATGGTCGTGGTCGTCGACCTCGCTGTGGAGCAAAGACGCCGTCATCAGACACAATGCATGAAACAACAGACTAAATGTGAGCACCTCTGATGCAGTACACTTCAACAGCACCACAAAATACAACCTCCAAAATGACCAGGAAGTTCAATCGAACTGGTGCATCTCATGTTTTCTCCTTCAGTGCGATCGATGAAAAATGATGAGCAATCAGGACTTTAATGATCACACGAGAGCCAAATTAAGAAAATCATCTTCAACCATGTCCTGTGTAGTTGTCAGACAACAATACCTGACAACTTGTATTTCCAGAAATATGAATCTCCCTTCCTTCCTGTTCGGTTCTGTATTTTCATTTGCTTTAAAATATTATGTTTCATGTATTAAATGCTAAAACAATGTGGTGAGATAAACACAGATGTTCAATAGTGCATTTTGTTTTTCACATAGAAACATGATAACAGATCAGTTCTGTCATGTGAGTCGGTGTCGTTGTTAATGTCAGTGTGTGTTGGAGAAGCTCCGGCCACCTGTCGACTCTCTTCAGCTTCTGTTGGCAGCGACTGCAGGTTTCTCTGTTACTGCTGACTCAAACAGCTTTGCAGCACTTTAAACACACACACACACACACACACACACACACACACACACACACTCCTCAGCTCAGTTCTACATATGAGTGACCACATACCAAACCTCCCAGTGTGCAGAACTGCTGTCATGATGTTGAACGGCTGCTATAAGTTTGTAAGTCTGACTGAGTGTCCTGAAAAATGTCTCTGCAATATGCAGGATGCTGACATCAGTCTTTCCCACAGGATTTTGGAAAGACCTAAAATTTCCATATGTGACCTGCAAGACAGTTTGATCTGGTCCGCGAGGCGATTCATGAAAACCAAAAAGCAAATCAGAAATAGAAAAAAAATAATCTCCAGACAGCAAAATATTAGATAGATGTCCTTCAGGAGCTGGTCCTTGAACACAACACACATAACGGTTTCACATCATGATGACGTTTTCTTGATGTCAAGAAAGAAAGTGAAATGTAGAAATCACACTCTCCATGAGAAATGGACAAACTATTATTTTTTTATTGAAGTCAGAGGCAAACCAGTGTGTTGGAAAAAGGTCCAATCTCGTACGTAGAACTAGAAATGTGTTAAACTGGGTGAGTTGCAGGGACAAATGTGTTTAATAAAGTTTTAGTGCTAATAAAGTTTTAGTGAGTTTCTGCACTCAAGTTCCTGAAAACTGGCATCAAGAGTGAAACCTTTGCTCCTCAGTGAGATATCTGGACAAGAACTGATCAGATTTCTGTAAAATCTGCATATTTCAGGTGCCTTCGTGATCTTTCATCTAGTTTGATCATCAGGTCACATTATTGTCAAAAGCAATATGAGTTTCCTCTTAGTTACCCTCTGACCTTTGCTCAGCTGCCGCCATCAGGCCGATATTTCCACAGAAGTCAAAACATGTACTCATTTTCATTTTGGCCACTTCATGAGCTTCTTCTCCAGCAAAACTCTCAAAACCGACATCACAAGATTTCTGGTTCTTTTTGGGCATTAAAACATTAAAGGACCAGTGTGAAGGATTGAAGGGATCTATTGGCAGAAATGAAATATAAAATGTTCTCATGTTCGAATGATCCTCAGAATCCTCCACGTTGTTCCTTCAAACTTTCCTCCCTCCTTCTCTTTGATGCCTCGGTCGACCGGCACTTCTTGAACCCGGCTCTAAATGGTTCGAGCAGCCGTCCGTGCACGATTCCTCCTTTTAAGGCCGACCTGCCTCGGCGCCGTGCACCGATAACATCTCTGTATCCATGACAGCTCAGCTCGCAGCGCTCATTACCAGCTACTGTTTGCCCCTTCGCTCACAATACAGGCGAGCGCAGTCATAACATTTCCTTAATGAGCCGAACGAAGGGCGGCGGAGACGCTCGTTATTCATCAGGTGAGGAGCCGGATTCAAGCTACCGGTTCCAACTAGTGTGAGCGTTCGCTGTGACGTCGGTGTCGACGCCGCAGGCTGATTTAGACAGTTCAGGATTCAGTAATGAGGAAATGGATTACAGGCCACCATCACATCCGTAATACTGGATGAGAGTATTAACACCTGCCTCGTGTCTGTCGTACCAGTTAGGACAATTTGGAAAACAACCATTTGCCAAAGTAGCTGGAATTATGCACATGTGAGTTTGTCCATGTTTTTCCATTAGATTTCCTTCATTATCATTACAAAGTTCTTGTTATGGAAATGGTAAACAGACTGACCTGACTTACATATTCACTTAATTGTCATAGCTCCCATTATTACTCTTAAACACACGTGCTGTCAAAAGTGATGTAAGGAACTTTATATTCAATGGCCTTCGATATAAATACTGGAAATGCAACGAGCATTGTAGCATCAGCACATTTAACAGAGTCGATGATCTTGAGTTAAATGACCGGACTCATATTTGTATGTTTTTAAGCACAATATTCTGATAATAATGTCAGTTCATGTGACAGGGAGGAGGCGTAGAAAACATCAAAAAGTCAAGATAACGTCGAGATAAAAAGTAAATCTTTTAGCACCTTTGTTTTCTTGTAAGATAAGATAAGATAAGATATTCCTTTAATTGTCTCTCAGTGGGGAAATTCACAAACACTTGTTGTCAGAAGTGGGATTCGAACCCACGCCTCCAGGGGAGACTGCGACCGACAGAAGGAGACAATTCAAAGCTAATCGCGAGGCAATAATTGGACGTCCTGAGATCATCTTAAAGAATGAACCTGAACGCCACGAGTTCCAGGTTCATACTTGTCCAGGAAATATTTGGCTCAACCTTGACAAAATAATCTAAATGAGCTTTTCCCAGAGCTTTCACCCAAATGTCCTGGTGCTCATCAGGAGTTGCTCAGTCGTCATGTTGTCATGTTGTCACCTCCGAAAGCTCCGGAAAAGTTTGCAAATGGAACTTTTGTGATTGTAAAAATGCAGCTGTTAGGTGTATGTTTTCATCACAAGAAAACAGCAGATGATCATCACCTCCTTATCTTCATGGTGTAAAGGTGTAAACTGTCCCATTCTAGCAAGTGCATTGAAACAAACTGGAGACTTGTGGGGCTGTCAATCAAGTACGGTTTGGACACGCCCACTCAGTCAGAAGACATTTAATTAACCAAAATACGTTAACACACCTGTGTGTGTGTCAGCGGTGTGTAACTAGGTTGTGGTTGAGAAAACAGGTTTCGATATCAACACCAGCTGTTTTTAGAAAGTTTTTTACAAAGTTGGAAATGGTTGAACAACAGTATCAGTCGATGTGGTTACAAGCAACAAGAGGCCATATGTCGATGCTGACTGATCCTATACGGCCCTGTCGATGTCACTCTCTGGAAGCTGCATTACAAATAGCCGATACATGATAGCGTCGTATTTTTAGATACATCCAAACATGAAATTCTCCCACACGCCAGATCAGACTGAGCAAAACACAACAGAGTCCTGCCAGAGCTTCACATACACATCGTGAAGTTCATATAGAAAAGGCTTAATGTGACGATACTTTACCTTCAACTGCTTCAGTCATGGTTAAATGAAAGTTCTAGCTCCCGACAGTTAATCCCTCGTGCAGATTATGTTGCCATGAAAGTGAATATTTACGATGGATCCTCAACTCTTCTGCGCGATTTTAATCCCAGGGTTTAATTCCAATCTGGCAACGTCATGTGAGCATGTGGAGCCGAGGTTGAAAACTCCAACCCTCTGGTAACGCTACACCTCTGTTTCCACTCTCGTGACTTTAATCTGCATTTTCTTCCCAAAAACCGTCTCGGTTGGTCCAGAGAGCCGACGTCCGTGCCAGTGGACGAGGCCGGGGAGGCAGACAGAAGCCAAGGTGCTCACTGTCTTTGCCCTTTGCTTGGTTGGGGCTGGGGTTGTTGATAGAGCAGCCTGCCCCCCCCCCTCGTGTACTGGCACCGACAGAATTAGACCGACCACGTTGACTGACGGACGATGGAAGGGAAAGAGGGAAGAGAGAGCCTTGAGGTAACTTAACCCCCCCGGCCAGTGTCGCTGCTGGAGTCACGTGATCACACTAAAAGTCAATTAGATCTAAATCAGAATCCAAAATCAATCTTATTTATTTCTTTTGTTTATTGTCTGAATAAAAGTCTAAATCTAATTAGGCACTGTTACATTCATGCCACGTTTCTGAGCCTCGGGCCTGAGTTATTCTTAGAGCGGCTCGCTGCTGCTGGTATTCTGCTTCGCCTTTTTAGGCCAGAGGCGTGACCTTAACGCCCCCTCCACCCCCCCTCCACGTTAACTAATCCCCCTCCTCCAGACCTCCACAGCTCCGTTCACAGCAAACAGAGAGAGAGAGAAGATCAGAATATCTGAAGTGCAGGTTATATACTGTTCATTTGTGGCGTTATCGTGGCTCCAGGTGTTTAAAGATTCACATCAGATCAGATCAGGAAGTTAAAAAAGAAACTCAAGTTAAAGTCTCAGTTCAAAACAAACTATAGAGCTCATGACATCATCCATAACCGTCTCCAGGTAAAAGCACATTATGGTCGGCAGGCGTCATCACGCTCCTCGATCTCTCTCCAAGGAATCTGCGTCTGTCGCTTGTGTTTGTCGACTTTGTTTTCTCGCTCAAAGCTCAGTCTTCATCCCAGTCACTGTGGAGGTGTGTGAGCTGGAGCCCAACGTTCAACTCTCAGACATTAAAATCAAAAGTTGGATCTTTATGTTTAACCAGACCTTCACCTCATTTTTCATAGGAATCATCACCATCCATCCAGCAATGTGACAATCTCACAGAGACAAGTTCCACTAATACCATGATGACTTTTATTTATTCTTCATGAAGGAAAAACTTTTGCCTTCATTTCAACACATCACAAAAATTCACATTCTCATTTAATGATCAGTCCCCATTTTTCAATTTGATCTTAAAACAATGCTGATGTGGGCATTTGTACATTGAAATGGTCGCTTGGTGACGGGGACCAAACACTCAGACCTGCTTCTGTGTAAAAACTCATAATAGCAATAATAATACTTTTGTTTTGACATAGTTGTAGATGATTTAAACTTCATTTATTGTGATACTGTCATGTTGCTTTTCTTCTTCTCTCTTCACGTTAGTTGGCTTTCTTCCCAAATGCCGTTGTCACGTATATCAACGCTGCCACGCCGCAAATCTGGTGTCATTTACAACTCAAACAAGCCTCAAATGATTTTGCTCACAGATTGATGATACTCAAAAGTCAATATTACTTAATGCAAAGGAAACAAAAAATCTTATAGCTTTTTTTACAATCTGGTTTTTAGCGCGATACATTTAAAGGCTGAAACGAATGTTGCCCACAAACATGAAATAAGACAACATTCCCTATAAATATAAAAGTCAGAGCTTCGACAGCAGCTTCATGCTTTGTGTAACTATTCCTCAAGTAGAGCTGGAACGTTTAATGTACGTAAGACCATGTGAGTAAAGTTTAAGTATAGTCTTGAACTATAGTTCCTGATTACACTCACGCATACATTTCTTCCGCCAGATATAATCCCTCCGAAAAGAGACCTGAAAGAAAGAAAGAAAGAAAATAATCTGAGTAACAATGAAACTGTGCATCATCATTGCTCCTCATTGATTATGTGATTGTATGAGATCAGTAAATCTCGTCCTTACCTGGGTGGAACTCCAACAAACCTCTGGATCTCCAGCCACGCAGTGTCATTGCGGTCACACTTCAGGAGTTCGCCCCTGTAGAACAGACAGTTCGTGAGGGAGGCCTGCGGGATGTCCGCCCACGGTCCGGGTACGAGGTGGTCAGGATTGAAGGTGTGATGCATCACCACCAAAAGGATTGGTTTATCAGCTGTAAACACAATCAGATGAGGCAGAAACAAGGCTTGAATGGTTAATTGAAAGAGTCATAACATCATTGTTGTGAAGCTCTTAAATGTATTTGGGATGGAAGTTAAAATAGCAGAAAGTCAGTTTGGGCCACTCATCATGTGCAGCTTTTCGAGGCAGTGTTTGAAGGCTGGTCCTACCTGGGACGCCCTCCAGAGCCTCGCTGATGTTCGTTCCAGCTCGAGATGTGATGGGACAGAAAACTACAAGGTAATCGCTGTCTCCAGGAGAACCCACCTCAGTTTGGCCGACGCCTTTAAGCTTTTTAACATAGGCTACATGAGCCCCTTCAGTTTCTCCCTCACAAAGACAAAGAACTTCTTCCGTGACCCTAAAGATCCAGATGAAGGAAAACAAGATCTTATTTTACACATCCCTGAACTTTATTACTTACATGTGATTATAGCTTCTTAAAAATGACTCTGATGGCAAAGATTTTCTTTCAACATAGAGATGAACAAATCTCCAACTTAGAAGCTACTACACGAACACAAAAGCCACAGAAACAATCATGAAGCACTTTTGAACTCAGGTGTTTGCTGGTTCACTTCTGTCTGTTTGGTTGTGTTTGTTTAGGCTGGTGTGAAAGCTGTCAGTCAAACTCAAACAGTCTCACATTTATCTGCTGATCCTGAACATTGTCTGTCCTCAGGTCTCACTTGTAAGATCCTGATCTCGATGATCAGTTACAATATGAAATGGCTGCAGGGTGTGGCTGAAAACATCGAGCGGTGCCAGCAGTGAAAGTGAAACGACACAGCCAGAAAACCAACAATGAAACTGAAGGAGTTCCTTCGCAACCGATCTCACATTATATGTTATCAGTTCATTATACTATTACTATCTGTTCTAGTGAATATTGAATATTGCAGTTTGCTGTGAAGTTATAGGAATATCTTATCTTAAAATAAGTGAATTGGTTTTCTCACCACTTGTCCAATCCATCTCTCTGAGGAAGAACAAAGAAGAACCTTCAGTCAACATCATTTAACAACAGAAAATGCAGCAGGTGTTCAGTAAATGCATCATCATTGCTCCTCATTGATTATGTGATTGTATGAGATCAGTAAATCTCGTCCTTACCTGGGTGGAACTCCAACAAACCTCTGGATCTCCAGCCACGCAGTGTCATTGCGGTCACACTTCAGGAGTTCGCCCCTGTAGAACAGACAGTTCGTGAGGAAGGCCTGTGGGATGTCCGCCCACGGTCCGGGTACGAGGTGGTCAGGATTGAAGGTGTGATGCATCACCACCAAAAGGATTGGTTTATCAGCTGTAAACACAATCAGATGAGGCAGAAACAAGGCTTGAATGGTTAATTGAAAGAGTCATAACATCATTGTTGTGAAGCTCTTAAATGTATTTGGGATGCAAGTTAAAATAGCAGAAAGTCAGTTTGGGCCACTCATCATGTGCAGCTTTTCGAGGCAGTGTTTGAAGGCTGGTCCTACCTGGGACGCCCTCCAGAGCCTCGCTGATGTTCGTTCCAGCTCGAGATGTGATGGGACAGAAAACCACAAGGTAATCGCTGTCTCCAGGAGAACCCACCTCAGTTTGGCCGACGCCTTTAAGCTTTTTAACATAGGCTACATGAGCCCCTTCAGTTTCTCCCCTCACAAAGACAAAGAACTTCTTCCGTGACCCTAAAGATCCAGATGAAGGAAAACAAGATCTTATTTTACACATCCCTGAACTTTATTACTTACATGTGATTATAGCTTCTTAAAAATGACTCTGATGGCAAAGATTTTCTTTCAACATAGAGATGAACAAATCTCCAACTTAGAAGCTACTACACGAACACAAAAGCCACAGAAACAATCATGAAGCACTTTTGAACTCAGGTGTTTGCTGGTTCACTTCTGTCTGTTTGGTTGTGTTTGTTTAGGCTGGTGTGAAAGCTGTCAGTCAAACTCAAACAGTCTCACATTTATCTGCTGATCCTGAACATTGTCTGTCCTCAGGTCTCACTTGTAAGATCCTGATCTCGATGATCAGTTACAATATGAAATGGCTGCAGGGTGTGGCTGAAAACATCGAGCGGTGCCAGCAGTGAAAGTGAAACGACACAGCCAGAAAACCAACAATGAAACTGAGGGAGTTCCTTCACAACCGATCTCACATTATATGTTATCAGTTCATTATACTATTACTATCTATTCTAGTGAATATTGAATATTGCAGTTTGCTGTGAAGTTATAGGAATATCTTATCTTAAAATAAATGAATTGGTTTTCTCACCACTTGTCCGATCCATCTCTCTGAGGAAGAACAAAGAAGAACCTTCAGTCAACATCATTTAACAACAGAAAATGCAGCAGGTGTTCAGTAAATGCATCATCATTGCTTTGTCACAGCTTCTCTACACAGCCCAAAAGACACAGTTTTAAAAAATCCTCGGAGCTCTTGAACTCATAACAGGAGGATACATGGTGGATGCATGCATGGAGTCAGATTGAAGAGATTTCTGTCTACTTACGATAAAGATTGGTAATTTGTTCGCAGGCTCTCTGGCATGTCTGTCCCACACTCGAGAGGAGAACAATTACAGCTCCTCACTTTCACTTTTGCTTTGAGATCAAAACAGAAAGTGTTCTCAGGCGGTGCAGAGAGGTTTAACTGTGAGTGCATGAACAGGGGAGGAGGAGGAGGAGGAGGAGGAGACAGTTTGAACCAGGTTGGCTGTGCACTAAACCTGCTCTAAACAGTTTCTGCTCACACTTCCTTCATTAGCTGCTGCTTCTTTCAGACTTCAAATAGATTCCTGTCAAGTACAGAACGTCAACAAGCAAATAAAGCAACTATAAGATTTAAGTT
The DNA here is from genome assembly GCA_025331565.1 of Holacanthus passer. NCBI lineage: Eukaryota > Metazoa > Chordata > Actinopteri > Pomacanthidae > Holacanthus > Holacanthus passer. The sequence goes on along the minus strand of JAFREQ010000082.1, from coordinate 1,427,251 downwards.
GGGGGCAACAACAACCTGCATGTTTCTCAGCTTGTTGTGAAGCTTCCTGCTTCCAAGTGGCCAAAGAAATACCTGAATGCTCCTTTAAATATTTGCGTGTTGCAGCTACACATGCATGGATTCACCTGTAAACATGGATCATTCTGAAGGAATGAAGGCCTGTCTAACATTGATGGCTAATGTCAGCAGTCAATGTTAGAGAATTAGTAGTTTTTTATCAGCGACTTCAGGAAAAAGCTTCCGCTCTGAGGAGTTAGTAGCAGATGTGTGTTTCTTGCCTCTACGGCCTGATTCCTTTAAAACCTTCCTGACGAGAGGAGGACGACCTGGTTGGATGAGAAGCAAAGACGGTGAAGCAACAAGAGGAGAGAAAGAAAGGTGTTTGTCTGTGTTCACACTGACTGATGGCGTGATGATGGCGTGATGAAGAAGAAGTAACATGCCTGCGATGCGGTGAGAAGTCGAATCAAGACTGAGTCAGAACAAATGACAAGATGATATTTCTGTTACTATCGATACAGACATTGGTTTGTTTGTGTTCTTTTGTCCTTTGCTCCAAAATGAACTTGTGAATATGAAGGATATGTAATATAGGTAAACTTATGCACTGATGTGTTTTTCTTCTATGACTTTGTATTAATTGACGATGAGAATCAAGTGGAAATGAAAAGGAAGATGTTCATGTCAGAGTTAGATGACTGAGTGGAGTTGAACACACTTTCAAAGACTGGAGTTTTGGAAGCATTGGAGGTGATGATCCAATGCTTGCAACTCAGTTATGTGACTGTTACAGAGAAACAAGTAAAATTAGCACATTTTATAGCAGAGAAGTTTCAAAACAAACTATAGAGCTCATGACATCATCCAAAACCGTCTCCAGGTAAAAGCACATTATGGTCGGCAGGCGTCATCACGCTCCTCGATCTCTCTCCAAGGAATCTGCGTCTGTCGCTTGTGTTTGTCGACTTTGTTTTCTTGCTCAAAGCTCAGTCTTCATCCCAGTCACTGTGGAGGTGTGTGAGCTGGAGCCCAACGTTCAACTCTCAGACATTAAAATCAAAAGTTGGATCTTTATGTTTAACCAGACCTTCACCTCATTTTTCATAGGAATCATCACCATCCATCCAGCAATGTGACAATCTCACAGAGACAAGTTCCACTAATACCATGATGACTTTTATTTATTCTTCATGAAGGAAAAACTTTTGTCTTCATTTCAACACATCACAAAAATTCACATTCTCATTTAATGATCAGTCCCCATTTTTCAATTTGATCTTAAAACAATGCTGATGTGGGCATTTGTACATTGAAATGGTCGCTTGGTGACGGGGACCAAACACTCAGACCTGCTTCTGTGTAAAAACTCATAATAGCAATAATAATACTTTTGTTTTGACATAGTTGTAGATGATTTAAACTTCATTTATTGTGATACTGTCATGTTGCTTTTCTTCTTCTCTCTTCACGTTAGTTGGCTTTCTTCCCAAATGCCGTTGTCACGTATATCAACGCTGCCACGACGACACCAACGACCACAGCCAGAACAATGACCCCTGAAATAAAGAGAAAGAGCAACGAGTCATCTGGTGTCATTTACAACTCAAACAAGCCTCAAATGATTTTGCTCACAGATTGATGATACTCAAAAGTCAATATTACTTAATGCAAAGGAAACAAAAAAAAATCTTATAGCTTTTTTTACAATCTGGTTTTTAGTGCAATACATTTAAAGGCTGAAACGAATGTTGCCCACAAACATGAAATAAGACAACATTCCCTATAAATATAAAAGTCAGAGCTTCGACAGCAGCTTCATGCTTTGTGTAACTATTCCTCAAGTAGAGCTGGAACATTTAATGTACGTAAGACCATGTGAGTAAAGTTTAAGTATAGTCTTAAACTATAGTTCCTGATTACACTCACGCTTACATTTCTTCCGCCAGATATAATCCCTCCGGGAAGAGACCTGAAAGAAAGAAAGAAAGAAAATAATCTGAGTAACAATGAAACTGTGCATCGTCATTGCTCCTCATTGATTATGTGATTGTGTGAGATCAGTAAATCTCGTCCTTACCTGGGTGGAAACTCCAACAAACCTCTGGATCTCCAGCCACGCAGTGTCATTGCGTTCACACTTCAGGAGTTCGCCCCTGTAGAACAGACAGTTCGTGAGGAAGGCCTGTGGGATGTCCGCCCACGGTCCGGGTACGAGGTGGTCAGGATTGAAGGTGTGATGCATCACCACCAAAAGGATTGGTTTATCAGCTGTAAACACAATCAGATGAGGCAGAAACAAGGCTTGAATGGTTAATTGAAAGAGTCATAACATCATTGTTGTGAAGCTCTTAAATGTATTTGGGATGGAAGTTAAAATAGCAGAAAGTCAGTTTGGGCCACTCATCATGTGCAGCTTTTCGAGGCAGTGTTTGAAGGCTGGTCCTACCTGGGACGCCCTCCAGAGCCTCGCTGATGTTCGTTCCAGCTCGAGATGTGATGGGACAGAAAACTACAAGGTAATCGCTGTCTCCAGGAGAACCCACCTCAGTTTGGCCGACGCCTTTAAGCTTTTTAACATAGGCTACATGAGCCCCTTCAGTTTCTCCCCTCACAAAGACAAAGAACTTCTTCCGTGACCCTAAAGATCCAGATGAAGGAAAACAAGATCTTATTTTACACATCCCTGAACTTTATTACTTACATGTGATTATAGCTTCTTAAAAATGACTCTGATGGCAAAGATTTTCTTTCAACATAGAGATGAACAAATCTCCAACTTAGAAGCTACTACACGAACACAAAAGCCACAGAAACAATCATGAAGCACTTTTGAACTCAGGTGTTTGCTGGTTCACTTCTGTCTGTTTGGTTGTGTTTGTTTAGGCTGGTGTGAAAGCTGTCAGTCAAACTCAAACAGTCTCACATTTATCTGCTGATCCTGAACATTGTCTGTCCTCAGGTCTCACTTGTAAGATCCTGATCTCGATGATCAGTTACAATATGAAATGGCTGCAGGGTGTGGCTGAAAACATCGAGCGGTGCCAGCAGTGAAAGTGAAACGACACAGCCAGAAAACCAACAATGAAACTGAGGGAGTTCCTTCGCAACCGATCTCACATTATATGTTATCAGTTCATTATACTATTACTATCTGTTCTAGTGAATATTGAATATTGCAGTTTGCTGTGAAGTTATAGGAATATCTTATCTTAAAATAAATGAATTGGTTTTCTCACCACTTGTCCGATCCATCTCTCTGAGGAAGAACAAAGAAGAACCTTCAGTCAACATCATTTAACAACAGAAAATGCAGCAGGTGTTCAGTAAATGCATCATCATTGCTTTGTCACAGCTTCTCTACACAGCCCAACAGACACAGTTTTAAAAAATCCTCGGAGCTCTTGAACTCATAACAGGAGGATACATGGTGGATGCATGCATGGAGTCAGATTGAAGAGATTTCTGTCTACTTACGATAAAGATTGGTAATTTGTTCGCAGGCTCTCTGGCATGTCTGTCCCACACTCGAGAGGAGAACAATTACAGCTCCTCACTTTCACTTTTGCTTTGAGATCAAAACAGAAAGTGTTCTCAGGCGGTGCAGAGAGGTTTAACTGTGAGTGCATGAACAGGGGAGGAGGAGGAGGAGGAGGAGGAGGAGACAGTTTGAACCAGGTTGGCTGTGCACTAAACCTGCTCTAAACAGTTTCTGCTCACACTTCCTTCATTAGCTGCTGCTTCTTTCAGACTTCAAATAGATTCCTGTCAAGTACAGAACGTCAACAAGCAAATAAAGCAACTATAAGATTTAAGTTGGGGGCAACAACAACCTGCATGTTTCTCAGCTTGTTGTGAAGCTTCCTGCTTCCAAGTGGCCAAAAAAATACCTGAATGCTCCTTTAAATATTTGCATGTTGCAGCTACACATGCATGGATTCACCTGTAAACATGGATCATTCTGATAAAGGACATGAATCTCCAGATGCCTCCTCCTCCCCTGTTGCAGCCTCCTCACAGGAGGACCAGGACCCACCCCCCCTGCTGACGGCTGCTGCCTTCAGGGTCTGCTCGTACGCTTCTAAGACTGACACACATCTGGTTCATGCACATTCTGGTGGAAAGAACAAACAGTAAAAGGCCAGAAGTTGCATTGGCAGCATGAGGAGGAGCAAATGCACATCAGGCATGGATTTGATATTGACTTTATTCAAGTGTGTAAAGAAGGATCCTTATGTTTATCAAATTACATATGTCAGTCACACCTTGATGCTCAGTGACTGAAGCACGGCGTCAGTGGATTTGGTTTCTACAATGATCAGCAGCTGCCTTTTCATCCCGAACAAACGGCCGGCAGCTCCTTTCTCTCCTCCCTCCGGTGAATCTGAGTGTTTGTGTTTCTCAGCGAGCTCCTGCTGTGTTGGGTTGGAATTAAATGCTGTGCACTCTCGGTTCATGCCGGCCCACAAACTGAGAGGCACTCAGAGAAAATTCATACTGTACACGCTGCAATTACCACGTTGTTACGTCTAATTTGTGTGAGCCTCCTGTGCTTGGTGTTTGACTCAGTAAGCAGGGCTGGTTGAAGCAGAAGGGATCTACACCTGAACATGTTTAGGAAAGAGGCTCCAAATCAGGTTTTGAGCTGATGCTGCAAAATGAATCTGTGTTTAATCAAACTGCCACAAAGCAAACCTGATGTTAAAGGATCATTTTTCAAAATGTCAAGCAAATCAGAATTAACATGTATACTAAACTGACTTAAATGCAGCCGACAAAGCAGAATCTTGTGTTGTAGAAGTGAAATCGTTCCGTTCATTCGTCCACTGCATCACATGAACCAACAGGTGAGTTCAGGTTTGTTGTTGTGGTCAATGTGAAGGTGAAAGGCCTTTAGTCACAAGTTTTCCATCTATGGTGTCAAATCCAAAATGCTTCTTCTCAGGACAGATACAGGAAAAATCTTTCCTGCCACAATCAGACTGTTTAACTCTGCAGCTCAGTCCAGCAGAGAAAACACTGGACTCACAATGTTGTAGTTTATTGATAGTTTCTCATCTGTTTGCACTGAATTGAGATTTCCCACTTTGGGACAAATAAAGTGCATCTATCTATCTATCTATCTATCTATCTATCTGTCTGTCTGTCTGTCTGTCTATCTATCTATCTATCTATCTGTCTGTCTGTCTGTCTGTCTGTCTATCTATCTGTCTATCTATCTATCTATCTATCTGTCTGTCTGTCTGTCTATCTATCTATCTGTCTGTCTGTCTAATAGTTCACCTCAACTGCATCAGTAACAACAATAATCCCATAATGCAACATTAAATAATCAAACTCTTTTGATACTTTGAGCACATTTTGCCGATAATACTTCAAAGCATGAGCACAGGTAACTCAGAATTGTGTTTAAGTCCCTATTATAGAATATTACCCAGAGGTCAGTGCTGTCCCTCCTCGGATGCCTCGGCGTGAACGCAGCGGTGCTGTTGTTTCCGGCGGTCCGTGAAGGCAGCAGCAGATGCGGCTCTTGTTGTTCTCCTGCAGGAGCTCGTTCAGCTGCGAACACACACGGACACACCGGACGCGAATACGCGGCTCTCCGCGGCTCCCGGCTCGGGTGTGGATGCCGTCGGCTCGTAGCTCGGCTCTGGGAGTGTTTCCACGCCGGGGATCGGGCCTTCCTGGAGGTCCGGCCCGCCCGCTGCGTTCGGAGCCGGGGGAGAGGCGGCCGAGGCCGGGCAGGGAGACATGGAGGCGCGGCGTCCCTGCAGAGGCTCCGAGCTGTAGGACGGTACGATCCGCCTGCTTCCCCCCCTCCGATCCCACACAATGAGAGACAGACAGGTCAGGCTTGCTGTCTGTCTTTGCACCGTGACACTAGTTGTGTTTCAGCTGCAGTTTTCAGACGTGTGTGTGTGTGTGTGTGTGTGTGTGTGTGTGTGTGTGTTTTCCCCCCGTCGTCGTTTTGCAGACAATGATGATGGTGGATTCAAGTGTCTGAGCTTCACTCCTTAAATGGCTGTTTTTTAGGGTTTTACTGCAAAAAAACCATCATGCATTTGAGTTATATTTGCACTGTTGGGCCTTTTGTGTCGATGTGTGAGAGCTCAGTTGAACCAGCTGAAACCTGGCCTTCAACGCATCCACATACAAAAACACATGATGGGAATAAAACACAGTGTAAACAAGGAAGCTGCTCATCACATGCATGTTTGCACAAGCAGCTTCTGAAACATATTTCATATCAGACATCTATGATGCTGCAGAGGAATCTTACTTTGCAATCTTGTGCAAGATAATATGCAGTGATGGAAGAAGTACTGAGACCTTTTACTTCAAGGAAAGCAGTACTACAGTGTAAAAATACTTACAAGTATATATATAATGTATACTTACAATATATAATACAAGTATCAAAAAGTAAACAGTGTGTATCCCTGGTTTGCAATTATTGGTGCATTCACGTGCAAAAGTTGAACTCATAATTTATTGCTTGGTTATATTTTGCATGAATAATCTAAATCTGCAAAGTAACTGGTAACTAAAGCAAATAAATAGTAATAAAATACTAGTAAAAGTACAATATGTGCCTCCAGAATGTAGTGGAGAAGTAGAAAGTAGCATGAAATTGAAATACTTAAGTAAAATACAAGTATGTCAAAATTGTGCTGAAGTGCAGTACTTGAGTAAATGTACTTAGTTACATTACATCAAACCATCAAGGACACAAGTTGTCAGATTGATGTTTGCAAAATTGGTTTCTGGAACCATGAAGAACCTTTTTGGATTTAAAACCTTGATGCTGCAGAGAAATCTCTTATTTTGCAATCTTGTGCCAGGTGGAAGAAGTATTCTGACTTTTTGCTTCAATGTGAGATCACTACAGTGTAAAAGTACTTCGTTATAAGTAAAAGCATCAAAAAGTATACACTGAAAGAGTAAACAGCATGTATCCCTGGTTTAAAAGTATCGATGCATTCATGTGCAGGTTGAGCTAATTTTCATCAGTTTATATCCTGCTGTCTACAATAATATATCGTAATTTATTAGTTGATTTATATTTTGCATTAATAATCTAAATCTGCAAAGTAACTAGTAACTAAAGCTGCCAAATAAATGTAAATAGTAGTAGTAAAAGTACAGTAGGAGGAGTAGACTACTTAAAAAGTACTTAAGTAGTAAGTACTTAAAAATTGGACTTAAGTACAGTACTTGAGTAAATGTACTTAGTTACATTACATCAAATCATCATTACAGGATCTCTAAATGAATACCACTGTTTTATTAGATTACTTTAATGTCCACTCAAAAGTCATCATGGTTCCGCAGAAACTTTCCTCTGCATCTTTCATGTGTGGAAGTTTATTTTTGTAATATTTTGAGACTAAAATACACTTAAGATGAAGTGATGGTGATGAAAGAGGGACTCAGTATTGGACTGGAACCATATGTATATATATCATGTGGTGATTATTGGGCCAATCGATTTCTCAGCGATGCAGGTAAATGACCTCTGAGCAGATGAATTATTTCCTCAGGCATTTTGTCTCAGCACATTTAAACTAACACCTAAGACAAACGCATGATCATTTAAAAACAGCATCTGTAAAAGTTTTATTACCTGTGACGTCCAAATATCCATAATACGTTGGCGAAGACGTTTAGAATTTGAAAATTAACCTTAATGTAAATGTAAATCCAGTTTGTTTGCTGATTATTATTGCTGATTTGACAAGTTAGGAAATTTAAACTTAAGATATGAAAAACTAATAATAACAAGTTGTCCCGAATTGTGTCTTAAGGAATAATGAATTAGAAGTCAAAGCAAACTTCTATATGTTGTATATGGTGGATGATAATTCAGAATTATTGTGATTGACTTGAAGGAAAAACACAGCAGAATAATTTTCCAGTGCATCAAAAACATCGATTATGTAACCGGGTGGAAGTATCGTATAATATCTATGAAATGATAAAAGCGGAGCCAGAGTGAATGAGGTTTTCCAGCTTCGCACGTTTTGATGTTCTGTCCTCTGTGTTTTCAGGGCTGATTCCTTCAGGCTGTCACCTCTAGAATGGACCCTACTCACGGTGGAGGGGATATGTCACCTCTCTATGTGCCGAGGAAGAGAAAGTCTGTCGGTCAGTCGCAGCCTAAAAGCGGAGTCCCGTGTCCAGGTAAAGAGCAGCAGCGTGTTCGCGTCATGATGAGCAGCTCACACTGAAGGCAGGTTATTCCACCTCTCTGCTTTTCAATCTCCTTCATTTTCACCTCTCCAACAGTTGTTCAGCGAATGCCAGAAAGAACCTGTGAATCAAATTCAGTTGGATACGCAAAGGTGAGAACTCCCTCGCACGTGATGCACAGAACACCCTGTTGCATGCTGGATTCTGTTTCTGCCGTGATGTTGCACAACTCTGATTCCCAGGAAGTTGGGATGCTACCTGCAAACGAACTGTGTTTATATATGTCAAACAAGATTCACAATTTTATCACATTTACGTTTTACAAGCGTCCCAACTTGGAATCAGGGTCGTATTTAAACAAACTGTCCAGATGTTTTTGGGAAAATATCTGAGTGTGGCTTATTTATTATCTTTATGCGCCGCTGGATCTTCACAGTTCTGTTCTTGAATGTTTTAGAGTGACGAGTCTCAAGCCCAAGATTCTCTAAAGATGAAAAGAACGTATGGTAGAAAAAGGTAAGAGACTCATCGACCTGTTTTATTTTGTAGATTGTAGATTTGCAAACTCAGTATGATGATGAATGAATCTCATTAAACAATACAGTTTCTTTTATGTTCACGTTATGTTTATGTGCATTTCCTGATTCTCATTTTATTCTGAATGGCCAGTTTTTGTGTGATTGTGACTGTTGCACAGCTCACAATAACTTAATGCACCTGCTCTTGTTATTCATTAAACCTCACTGTGCAATGCAGCAGTGTTGCCTGACTGAAACATCTTAGTTTCCATCGAAGACAGGATTAGTAACGATGAGCGTTTGCTGCACTGTGCGGAATCGTGAACGTCAGTCACCTGGACTGGAGTTGTATCATGTGAAGTGAGGAGACCTGTCAAACACTGATGTTTGTTCCAGTGACTGACAGTGAATCATTCTGTTCCCAGTGCTTAAAGGCTTTTATTTATATCTTGTTGGTACAGACCCTCAAAGAAATAACTCAGTATGAGCAGATTCACATTCTCACCACAAATGCACCGGAGTGAAATCAGTTCACCTGCAGCAACATCGATCAAATTTTAAAAAAAAATGAAAGGGGAACTCTGACTTGGAGCAAGATCATACAAGTAGAGCTGCAACTATTTTGACAATCGATTAATCATTTCAGTCATTTTTCTTAAATGTGTTTGCTGCTTTTCTCTGTCATTTATGAGTAAATGTATTTTTTTAAATGCTGGTTGGAAACAAGAAGCAGTTTGAAGCAGTTTGAAGCAGTTTGAAGACATTTGGAAAATTGTGATGAGCATCTTTTGTAATTTTTTTGACATTTTGTAGAGTAAAAGATTAATTGTGAAAAAGACTTTGGCTCGTTAGAAGCGGCCCTTCGTACCCGTCCCACTCTGTCAGCCATTCATATCCTGGCCTTTGGCTTTGGAGTCCAGCTGGGATCTGTTTTCTTCTGCTGTCATGTGTAGAACTGTGTTTGTGCCTCAGACGTCCTGATTGGGAAATTTGCTGCAGACTTAACTTGCAAAGTGGTTTTTCTCAATGCTAGTAATTAACATGTCGCTCAGCAAACACCATGTCCTCAATGTTAAATCTGTATCAGGCTACGTTCACAAAGCGACAGAGCTCTGACCATCACAGACTGTTGTTTAGAAAGAACAACAGTCTGAACTCACTGTTAAATAACCCGATTAAGTTCTGTCTGCTTCACTTTGATTCCTTTCATTTCTGAAATAATAGGTGTTGAATTTTTTTTTTTTATCAGGTACGAGGACCTCCAGAGCGTTTCCATAGGAACAGTAGATTACCCGACCACCAGCTGCTCAGTGATGTCATCAGGTGGCCTGGCCAATGGGGCGGACCCAGGGTCCATGGCCGCACCCACTACAAGGCTTCCTCTGAGACTGGCGGCAAAGGACGTGTGGCCTCAAGGCCCAGAGGCCGGCAGGGAGCAGTCGCAGCCTCAGGACCAGAGCTGGAACTCCAGCAGGGACCGAGGCCCCGACGCCTGGGCCCCGGGCAGAGACCGACCCCAGGAGCAGGTCTGGGACTCTGACAGAGAGCGAGCAGGACACTCCAGCCAAGACCAGACATGGATCGCGGGCAGGGACAGGGCTCACGCCGGACCGGACCAGGCCTGGATGACGGGGCGGGACCGGGGCCCCGAGCAGGGCTGGGCGGCCGACAGAGACCGAGGCCAGGATCAGGCCTGGAACGCGGGCAGGGATCTGGGAAGAGACCGGGCCTCCTCGGGGCCAGAGCAGGCCTGGGGGTCCGAGCGAAGCCAAGACCAAGCCTGGAGCAACACGAGCAGAGACAGAGGTCACGTCTGGAGACCTGGTGGGTGCTCACACGACGTCAGTCACAAGCTGGGTCTCCATCATTTCTAAAGTTTGCTGCAAAATAACATGACAATTTGATGCAAACAGCTACGGTCAGTTTTAAATTTGTTCCACGTGGAGCAAGTTTACATCAGATTCTTAAAGATCCTAGTTTCCTTTTTCATAATGTTGTTGTAAAATATATCACAACTTCATGTGCTAATGATATTTTTCATGGTGTTTTGCAAGTTAACACTAACGTTGAATAAACTGGACATACTTGAAGAATAATGTTCTGATAAAACTGGATCCTGATTGGCTGCCAGCTCCTCTACTTTATAATACTACAAAGTGTTCTGATACTGTTTTTGGTTTTTTGTGTACTGCATAAAAGAAAAGTTGTGTCTGTATAAAAAGGTTGTATGAGGTGTCAACAGACTCTTCCTTGACATTTTTTGGCTTGTTTGCTTTTGGAGACTCACTTTGTTCTGCATGTGTTTCTTTGAAGAGCTGAACATGAAGAAAGTCCTGAGAGTTGAAGTGGAGCGAACGCTGCCTATAAATAACTTCCAGCAGCCGCCAGCGGTCAGAGACTCCTGTAAGTTACCATCCAGTCTGATGTTTAATGGACTGAGAGTGAGACACGTGTCACCTGTCATGTGTTCACATTCTTTCCTGACAGAGAAGAATTTAGTGGAAATGTGCCCGCTGGCAGTATTATTGTTTGGTCAGTAGAGGGCACTATTTGATTGAACACAATTATTTTGTCAACTTAACTGATGACATCATGAACCCACATGCAATCATATTTAGTATTATTGAGATAAAATTAACTTTCTGTAATATATTTTGGCAGCATTGCAGATTAAACATTTTTTTATGAAATGTCAAATAGCTACAGAAAAAGCATTAAAGCATTCAAAATATGTTGTGGCTCCAATAAAATCTCATCATCCAATGTAAATACTTCAGGTTCAGACGCAGCCAGTGTTGGTGAGACCTCGACGGTCCAACCCAGCGAGGAGCAGAAACCTGTCGTCCCCTCCACCAAGAAGGAGCCTCCCACCTACCCGCCAGGTGAGACAGGCCGACCAATCACAGCTGGTTATATCTGAGGAGGAAAACCTGTCCCCCTTTTATCTGTTATCGCTGTTTTTATACATTGAGCTTATTTTTACCGTTATTATTAAGCGGTTTCCTTTTTTCTGTCTTTTATATATGAAGCACTTGCATGTTATTTCTTTGTTGTAAAGCACTTTGACACAACGTCTTCATTTGCTCTCGTCCACCAGGGAGTCAGGAGGAGCGTTGGCAGCTCCAGATCGTGGCCAAAGGCAGAGTCACCTGTCCGAAATGTAAAAGTGTGAGCAGGAAGACTGTGGAGGGGCTGAAGAAACACATGGAGAACTGCAGACTGGTGAGCACTCAGGGGTTGAACGTGTGATGGAGTCTGAATATGCTGGAATTTATATGACTCAGCTTTAATCTGTGTGTGTGCAGCAACCCTTCACCTGTCAACACTGTGGGAAACAGCTGAAGTCTTCGACAGGGATGAAGTATCACGTCATGGCCGACCACAGCTATCTGGTAAGACCGTTCAGCCCGTAAAACCTACAGGGCTTAACTTCTCCTAGTTGTATTTCCTCTCACTCAGACACACAGCTGGCAGCAATTTTTAGATTTTTTTTCCAGCTCTGCCTGATGATCTTCTGCTGTGTAATTTCCTCCAGTGTCGTGGCTGTGTTGTCCACCTCTGCTCAAACTACGTGCTTCTTTGCTCTCATGTGTATCTCACATTTTTGTTTCCTTCATAAAAACAATAGTCGCTGCAAAAACAGTGGACACTTGCAAACGAAACACACACATCCAAACAGACAGTTGAGGGTCATCTCACGGTGTCGCTGCCTCTGTCTGTCGGTTTTTAGCCCTCAGCAGACGACGCCAAGGACCTGGACGATCGCGTCATCAAAGACAAACTGCGTAAAATCCTGAAGAGACTGGGCAAATTAAAGTGCTCCAAAGAGGTAACTCGCATTAATCTAAGAGAAGAGATTATTAAAGTCTGACGAGCCCATGTTGAAATGTGTTTTCTTTTCTTCTCAGGGCTGTAATGCTGCCTTCACCAGCATCATGGGCTACGTGTACCACATGAAGAAGTGTGGGAAGGAGGAGTCTGAGCTGGAGAAGATGCTGCTGAATTGTTCTCACTGTGGGAAAACCTACAGGTCCAAGGCCGGTCTGGAGTACCACCTGAAATCAGAGCACGCTCCTGTGAGTCATTCACTTCACGTCACAGCAAAGAAACACATTCAGTAAAATCAACACGCTTTACATTGAAATGAAATTATGTCCTCTGGGTTGCACCAGATTAAATCATAATATGTTTCCGCTCCTGTCGCCCAGACGCCCCAGAAGAACGAGGAAGACGAGGCGCTGAAGGCCCAGAGGGAGGCCAACCCAGAGAGGACGGCCAGCGGCAGGGTGCAGCGGGCGTCGGCCCAGGTGGCCAACTTCCACCTGGCTGAGATCGCCAACAACGAGCTGCCCAAAGACTGGCCCAAGAGGAAGTTTCAGTCCGACCTGGTGCCAGATGACAAAAAGGCAAGAGAAGACCCAGATTGTCTTAAATGTGTACATCAAGTTGCAGGATGTAGGAGGCAAAACAGACAAGGAGAGAAGGAGCGCCCCCTTGTGGCAGGATATATTGACAATATAAGCTTTTCCACGTTCGTTGACCTCCTCTCCTTCCCTCCCAGCTGAAATACGCCCGCCCGGGCCTGCCCGCCTTCAGCCAAGAGGTGCTGAGGAAGTGGAAGAACGAGGTGAAGCTGCAGAGGAAAGTCCAGTGTCCCAACCAGGTAGGAAACAGCGCTGCGCTCACAGTTTCAGCTGAACTGAGAATCAACACAGTTTTATTTATTTGGTTATTTCCTGGTTTGATTATTTGTCAGTTATTCTATATCTTGTTTCTTAATATATTTCAGTATAAGTCATGTTTGGTCCTTCACATTTCATTTTGTATTTCTATTTCATATTTCTTTTAACTTCAGATGTTTTTCTTTTGTCAAAATTCATTTTTAAAACTCAGAATCTGATGATGTCTCTTTGTAAAAGAGTCTGTGAAGTGTAGCTTCATCTGTGTCCTCCTCAGGGTTGTGGCTGCACATACACCAGTGTGTCTGGGCTGAAGGCTCATCTGGGACTCTGCACAAGAGTAAGTCAGCTTTAATCTTTGTCCCTGAAAAAAGTCCGTTGAACATGCAACAGTTGTGCTGACTGGGATTAGTGGCAGAGTAAAAGTATTCATAATAAAATAAATATTGATGAACTGTGAGTTTTAATCATGTCTTAAAATAAACTACTGATTCTACTGAGTCAAATACATACTCATCAGGTTTAATAAAGGATCAATAAAATCAAATAATAAAAATGTTCCAAAACGATCAGTAGAATCACGCTCTCTGCAGATACAGTGGATGTTTGGTAAATGCAGAATATTTCAGGACTTTATAATCGTTGCACTTCTGTTTGCTTGTTTTCATCTCAGGGCGACTTTGAGGCTGGAAAATACAGATGTCTGATCTGTAACAAAGAGTTTAATTCAGAAAGTGGAGTGAAATACCACATCAACTCTGTCCATTCACAGGTAACGACATAGTTCAGTATGTTTAACCGTGTTTCTTGATTCCGATCAGTAGCTTCTCTGTCTGTCTTTATGATGATATTTAATTAGGCCACAGTGTTTGAAGAGTAACTTGCTTTGACCCTGTGTCGTGTTTTCACTCCTCTCGACAGGACTGGTTCGTGACAAACAAAAAAGCCTCCAAGAAGTTTGAGAAGTTCCTCAAAAACCAGCCCAAGGAGTTTGTCCATAACGTGGACAAGCAGATCGTGGATCAGTATCACCACAATCACCTCCAGCATCATCATCACCATCATCATCACCACCATCATCAGCAGCATCACCACCACCACCACCATCATCAGCAGCATCATCACCTCCAGCTCCAGCCGCTGCAGCACCCTCTGCAGCCGCTGCATCACCTCCAGCACCAAACCCAGTTCCTGCATCCGGAGCACCAGGACCTCCCTCCGCAGGTGGACGCCCAGCTCCAGCAGCCGATACTCCAGTACACCCCGTTAGAGCCCGCCCCCGCTCCCATGTGGGTGGATATGGACCGGAGAGGAGACGTGCCGGGGCCTGAGCAGGCGCCCATGGAGCTGGAAATGGCTGACATGGACAAACCTGAAGAGGACGACGGCGGGATGGTGGAGGAGAAGACGAGGGAGAAGGAGGAGAGAGGGAAGGGCGACGGGAAGCAGAAGGATTGCGTTGCCTTCGGTAACGCCGGTGGTGGCGGCGGCGGCGGCGGCAGCAGCAGTAGCAGTAGCAGCAGCAATACCGGGAGCTCGTCCAGCGAGTCGGAGGTGGAGCAGCAGGACAGGCAGAGACAGATTGACCAGTGGGATCTGAAACGGCCGGGCGCCATGGAGCCACACCCTGATGCTGGGAAGCGACAGAGGAACACTTAGAAACCCAAATCACACTTTGCTTAACACTGCACCAGAGCTGATGTTAACAGAGGTAGAAACAGATAACATCGCGCGTCCGTCCCGACTTTATTAGCTGAGACAATGTGACCGAGAGGAAAACAAACCTGTGTTTGGTGGCAGCTGATGACTGACCTGCAACTTGTAATCTTTCGACAAAGAAAGCTTTCAGACGATGATGGACGCCTTGAAAAGAAGCTCACTGTGTCAGCGTGGATATGAGACTATACACACTTCTGGTTTAGAGACTGTTTGTCTTGAAATGGTTGTCATTGTATAGCCTTGAGAAATGTAGTATATCTGT
The DNA here is from genome assembly GCA_025331565.1 of Holacanthus passer. NCBI lineage: Eukaryota > Metazoa > Chordata > Actinopteri > Pomacanthidae > Holacanthus > Holacanthus passer. Next base: position 1,411,886 of record JAFREQ010000082.1, on the reverse strand, counting down.
GTGTTTATCTGTAACAGATTCTTTTCACCAACTTTAAATGTGTCTTATTCCTTTGAAACGTTTGATAAACCTTCTCGTCTTTCATGTTTACCTTAAAGGGAAACTTTAACCTTAAGAGAGGACGCTACAGTATAGTATTTTGTTAGACTTGTGTAGTCTCTTTCTCTCTCTGAAAAGATTTTGTGCCTCTTAAGTATGATCTGTATAACTTCATACTGCTCATCATCACTTTTACTTACAGCTGATTGGCCTTTTCTGGGCTGAATAATGTCGGAAGTGTCACTTTTTTCTGGTGAAAACGGTAGAAAGGCGGCTCAGTTCTCCCTGGCTCTCCACCCTGTCCCCTCCTGTACCATATTTGCATCAGTGTGGTTTAGACTAAATTTCATTTTGTGGCCGTGCATTGACGGTGAATGCAGCTTGGTTCTTGGCTGCCATCAAGTTGTCGTCCTCGAACCAAGTCTGCTGCTGGTAGCATGAGAGGATCTGTAGCGCTCCGGTGCAGATACAAGAGTTTAAACAGCAGAAGCACGTAACATTACATATTAAAGGATTAGTTCAACATTTTAGGAGTCTCACTAACTCTTTGTGACAGTGAAATGAGAAAATCAATCACCCGTGTTAATTAGAGAACAGTTCCTCCATCCCAGGGTTGTTGTCTGCCTCCAGGCTGCAGCTCAGCAGATGTGACATCGATCTTCTTATTTAAATCTTGAAAAGAAAGCAAATCAGTTTATTTCCCAAAATGTTGGACTGCTCCTTTAAAAGCAGCATCGTGTCAGCCTACCTCACGATATTGTACTCTTGATGTTTTCAAGTTTCCAAGAAACAGAAAACAACAAGTTAAAAAAATACTTACACATGAAAATTGACTCCAGCAGTTTGTGAGGCCAAGATTTTTTGAGATGTGTGATGTGGAAATCTTTAGCTTGCAGTGAAACATTTTCTGATTTTAGTTTGACTCAATTCACAATTCAAGGGCCACTTACTGGCTTTTTCTGAAACTTCCTCAGCAGATGAAGGTTGATCAGTTGTCATGTGATGTAAGTCTGATGACTACAGGTCAGTGTCCATCTGCTGAGGAATCCGGCAAGATTCAGCTGAAAGCTCTGGGAAAAGCTCGTAGTTTTAAGTGGAGCTTTTAGTTAAGATGTTTTTTTTAACTTGATTTTTAAATCCATTTTAAACATGACTTTTGTTCTCTAAACTAATTAAGCACAGGAATGTGATTGGATCTTAAAGATTGATCACAAAACAAAAACCAATAATTATGACCGTCAACACGTTGTTGAGGAGATGAATGGCCTGATGGTGACCTGTCGGTTCGGTTGCAGCGGCGGTCAGAGAGAGGATTTCTGACGGCGAAGACACAAGTGACAGTTAACTCTGATGAAGGGAAGCTAACATACCAAGCATTTAACCTGGAGGGTGGTTGTTTTTCGTTTCTTTGACAGACCTGTTTTTATCCGTCTCACAGAATATTTAACCGATAGCATGTAGCCTAATGTTTATGTACTCTGCATTTTGTATCTACTATAGTGCTGTATGGTTATGGATGGTTGTCAGTCATTTGTTTGTGGCGTTTTAACTTTTTTTTTTTTTTACAACTTTTTTTGCATTTATGAATGTATTTGATTATTGGTTTCCCCTCTGTTGTGCACTTCTGTTAAGCCAGTTTTCCTCTAAAAAGGATAATTAATCATTGGTCTTGATTTGAAACTAGAGGAGTTCCCCTTAATCTGTTAATCTGTCTTCAACAAACTATGTAAAAATATTCTGTTTAAAGTGCTTTACCCCTCACGGCCCTCTATCAGATGCCTTTTGGAAAAGCAGCCTGTGCTGTTTAAGTTTGAAATAGAAAACCTCCACGTGTATGGGAAGTATTTCAAAAAGCATGGTTTGATATATTTCAGTGTGGACGTCAGACTAAAGTACTTGTACAGACATACAGTCAAACTTTCATGGTAGCTCAGTTGATTGGCAGACGTTCATTCAACCACCTGTTTGAATCATTTTCAGCCGTTCTCTTGGCTTCCTGATCCCAGGTCAGTGAGCCTCAGGTCTGAATTGCATTGGGGTTTGGACTCTTGTACCTTTGCTTCCAAGTCTGGTTTTTATTTTATTTTCAGTTTAACCTTTTATTTAACCAGGATGGACTCTCGACATTGAATGATTGAGATTTTGGTGAAATTTTGTTGCAGTGTTTTTTTTGTCTTTGTTCAGCCACTGTGGTTAATACTGTTCTTCCAAATATCAAGTATTTCTGTACAATAATTATGATAAGATAATTCTTGTAATAATCATCCATCACCTATGTCAGTGGATTCCAACCTTTATGGCGTGTGATTCCTTGAAACCTATTACTGTAGCCTGTAATTCACAAGAAGCAAAGCAGAGATTAGATGACTGTCTCAGAATGAAACTGATTTTGTGTAGCACTTTTATTTTGTTTGTTACCCAAATATGTAAAAGCCTTGAGGAACTGGCTTGAAGTTTCCTTGCTGTTGAAATACTTCCCATGTCCACTTATGCTTGTGACCAAATCTTTATCACCGTGCATGCACTTTGAACTGTTCCATGGCACAAAGGAAAGCGTTCCTCAGCATTTCACTGACTTTTATAAAGCAGACCTGGTCCCTGACTAAAATATTTTTATTTCTCACAAACTTTCTTGATCATTGAAAAAAGTCCAGGTGTTGATACAAAACTTTGTTCAAAATCATACCAGTTATTGAAAAGCTGAAAGTTCATATCTCATAGGATAAACTCTTCACAGTCATTTGCACCTCGTCTTCCTGCTGTTGCTTTACTTATAGTAGCATCACTTCGTCTTAATGCTGGATCAGTGCTGGCTTGTGTTTTAGTGCCAACTGATGGCAGTGATAGAACCAAAACAGCTACATTATCTAACTGAATTTTATCAACAGAAAGGACTAATGAGAGGCCTCAAATGTGTTTCTGAAAGCAAAGACAAAAAGTTCCCTTTGACTGTTTTGATCCACAAATCCATCAAACCCTGCAGATGATGTATATCAGGATCTGTACTGAACTTGAAAAACTCTGAGTTCTGACTTCCTGAAGTGAAGTGGTTTCTTTTGGAAAAGCTTTCATCCAGTGGTTTTGCTCGATGTGATGCTGTAAATGTACAGTAATCGTACAGTCAAGGAGCCCCAGAGTGAATATGATGAATAACCGTTCTCATGTCTTGTGCCCTCACCGTCACCATCCGTACAGAAAGTATACAGTATAATCTAGGCCAGATTGGATAAAGGTTCAGTTTGTTGTCTTGTATCATTTGTAAAACGAAAGCACTTATTTTTTCCATTTTGTGGGACGTCATTTCTATTCGAGTGAAAATTGTTACGGTCTCATCCAACCCTGCATTAAAAGTCTGTACATTGAATATGTTATTACTTGTTTTTTAGAAGTTACGTGCTGCTATTTCATAGTACCAGCAGTGTTATAACCACAGATAATTAAAAGTTTAATTCATGTCATGTTGGTCTCTGTGTCTTCCGTAACAGTGATGTGTAAGCTTGATTGTCTGGATTCATCCGGTTCATCAGTGGGGTCACTCCTCTTCCTGTAGCTGCACATATTTTAACCTGGTCCTACTATTTCCTATGGTGGTCCTATTTACCATATAAAGGTAGAAGCCAACTCATTTTCTGGCATGTTTATATCAGGATTGAGCTGCTACAGTAGCGTCGCTCCACGCTCTGCAGACAGGGGGCGCTGTGGCGTTCATGCCCGTACAGTAACATGGCGGTCTGATGTCAATCAATGTGGTTTCAGCGACCTGGTTCAGTGTAAACACGGCGGCTCCTGTTTAGACTTCACCCCCCGAGAAAGAAAAAACGTCCGGATCTAAATGTCCGCGGATCTTCCGGAGGCTCCTTCCGGGTAGCGGACTCTGGGACTCGATCCCGGGCGGACAAACTTTAGCTTCCCGGATCCGGTCCGAGGCGCTTCAGCCTCCGCCACCGTGGAGGAAGCCCCGGTTTTCTGCAGGGTGAGTTTTTAACCGGATCCCTGATAACGTGCGTCGGTTTGAGGCCGATTTAACGTGACTTAACGTCGGTGCCAGAGCCGCCTTCACTCCGCTGTCACTTTAGCCGGTTAGCCGTTAGCTGAGTGGTGTTAGCTTAACAGCGTGGCTAAGAAGGCTGGAGTCGGGAAGGAAAGTATGTTGCTTAAATAACTTCTTACCTTGTGTGTGTGGTATTTAAAAAGTGAGCCGAATTAATGAGGGAGGTCACAATATTATGAATATAAAATCACAATTTACCTATTATCAACACACACTTGCCAGCATGGAAGAGAACATTAAACTGTCACTTTACCGGATGAGGTTTGGTTTGTCAGGGATATCGTGCTGATATCGGTATCAGGCTTTATGACACCACGTTTCCACTGTTATTATTTAAACCATGTCAGACAATGTCAAATACATTAAAGATGTTTACTATCATTACAGGTTGTTGAATGGTGGCTGATAATTTTCAATACATTTAATATTAAAGGAGGTTACTCAGGTGAATTATGATGAAATATTACTGCATGTTTACAGTCACTGACATTAATGTTTGTTTGGATCATATTCTCAGAAGCAATATTCTACAAATATTCTGGTGTGCTTCATAAAAATAAGGTTCGGTTATGGATGTTATTCCTGTCTTAATTTCTGTATTTCTGTTTCTTGTCTCAGCAGCAGCATCAAGACCAAAGTGAGAAGGAACCTGCTCCACACATGAGGAGACATCTGACCAGAGCTGAGCACCAGAAACCCAGGGCCCATGGATCCCATTGACTCCGGACAAGGTCTCCAGAACCAGCTTGTGTCACCAGCTATTGCATTTAAAAACATTAGGTTAATGTCTGTTATAAAGTGAATTGAAGTCTAGGAATTGAAGTTGCAGGTTGACTCCTCAGTAACAGTCGGAGAGATACATGGAAAGATAGTTTCACACCTTTGGTCCTTCCTTTTGGTGAAGCTTTATCTGTCATTATCTATCGTTTGTACTACATACTGTGTCCCTGTGAGGTAATAATGTCTTTCTCTTCACAGGGGAAGAGCAGCCGTCAGAGCAGTGTGATTTAACACCCAGCTCCAAAGGACGTCAGCGGAAGAAAAACCCCAAATATTTTGATTTTGAAACTGATGACACCTTTAATGTGCAAAGTGTCCAGGGAAAATCAACTAGAAAGAGCTCAGGAGGAAGAGGAGGAGCAGCTTCTAAAATTACTCCAGCAAAGAGGAGAAAAGCTCAAAATGCCACAGAACACACTGCAGGTGGGGAAATAGAAGCAACTGACAAAACACCTCAAAAGTCTGATGAAAAAATCTCAAAGGAAACTCCTAAAAAGCGAGGTAGACCCAGAAAGACCCCGGCAAAAAAGACTCCCGCCAAAAAAACTCCCACCGCTGATGGGGGCCTCCCTGATGGGGAGGGTGGAGTTCCAAATACTGTGCAGCAGGAAAATGGAGCACCAAAGAGAAAGTACGTGAGGAGGCGTCCTGCACAGGAACCAGTTACAGAAACGCCATGTAAGGAGGCTCAAGAGGAACCTCCAGCTGAACCTGAGGAGGAGACCACACCGAGTGGTCGCCGCAGGAGAGGCGCTGCTAAAGCGTAAGTCACGTGTAGTCTGTCACTACATCTACTGTGTTCAGCTACAGCAGAGTTAGTTGTAATTTACACCTCTGTGTCAGACATTTTCATACTGTTCGCGATGTATACAGTTCATCAAAAGGCAACGAAGTCACTTAATTAAAAAATGTGATAATTTCTCCAGGGCTTTGAAGTACCTCCAAATTTTAGCTAAAGAAGTGCTCAGTCCTCCCAGTGATGAGTCAGGCTCCCAGCCAGGGGCCAACAGTGATGCCACCGGCACCGAACCAGACCCAGTCACCGAGCGCAAAATTCTCAAAGGTAGCAAAGGTACAGTAGAACTCCTGCTCTGAGCTAATATCCTGCCTACGGCTACTGACTTTAAACTGACTCAACATTATAGACACCATCACCACATTGTTGACTGAAGGTTGTCCTACAGTAACGACAGGTGTTGGTAGGTGCATTTTTAACTGGAGAGATCCAGGCTAGCTGTTTGCCCCTGATTCAAGTCTTTATGCTAAGCTAAGCTAGATAACTCACTATATCATGATATATATCAATATTACCCTGTAAAATTATATATATATATGTTAATATAAGAATTTATATTTACTCTGACATGAATCATTCCTTCTGCAGGACGTAAAGGCCGTAAGAGGAAACGTGCTGACAGCGATCCTTCAGAAGATGAAGACTTTGTTCCAGATGTTGAAGACGAGGAGGTTGAGGAGGTGGAAGATGAAGGAGAAGCAGAGGACTCAGACATGGACTCAGACTTTGGGACAGGTGGAAGAAGTCCAGCAGCTTTTCACATCAACAGGGCCTCTGTTAGTAGTTTTCCTATAGCTGTTGTATCTCTTTGAAATGTGGTGGCCGGACAAAAAATACTCAAAATGGAGGATATTTAAACTCATTCAATCTCCTTTTCTCCTACAGACAGGCCCGAGTATCAAAACCCCCAACGGACTCACCACCAACGTCATGAAAGTTGTTTGGGAAGCCACTGAGACAACCAAGAAGTTGTAAGTCGCTTCAATCACCACTGCCGTCTGGTTGTGGTTGTTTCTGCCCACCTGATTTTGCAAGGACCAAAAAAAAAGACAGACCAAAAACTAAACTCCTTATTATTTTTATCCCTGGTCTTTGTGTCTTATTATGAGAATGTGTGTGTGTCTGTGTGTGTTTTCCAGCCGGGAGGAGCACTACAGCAGCTGGGTGTTCTCAGACTGGGTTCCCTCCACCAGTGAGTGGCACCCTGTCCCACAAAGGTAGTTCACCTTCCACCTTTGTTTGTAATTAATGAGATACAGAGATATGATCCAGTTTTAATGCAGGGAAGGGGGGTTTGTAAATTCATGTAACAGCCCTGCCAGGTATCATCTGCTGTGTGTGTTGGATGTGGTGGGAATTCTGATATAACATCCCACTTATCTTACTTAATTGTCAAAAGTTTGTGTGTCTGATTGTTATTCAGTGATTTGGAGAATTACCTGCCTCAGGAGCTTCAGTCAGCTGCTTTCAAAGTGTCCAGAGAAGGACTCAGCAAGGAGGAGGCGCCTCTGCAGCGGCTCAGCAGGTCAGACTGAGCTGTCAGCATTTATCACTTTATCAGACAAATGTGATGATGTGATTCTGGCTGATTTTTGTCAAAGATGCCTCAGGAAGATTTTGTGTCACGCTTAATGACTCAATGACTTAATGTCATATACATTTTAATTATTATTAGGTTCACAGTGTTGCCTGCTCACCCGGATCGCTGGGACATGTTGCTGTATGCAGGTGGACCAGTCTGGGCCATGGAGTGGTGTCCTACACCTGATGGTGTTCTGGCAACCCAGTACATAGCTCTGGCCTGCCATCGAGGGATGGACGACCGCCACTATGTCAACGAGACGTACACCGGAGCTGGACTCGTTCAGCTGTGGGACGTGGGCCAGCTGGAGTACAACAGCAGGTACAGCTGAAGTGATGAACGTCAATATTTTTGGGATCGAAGCTTCTTTAGCTTTGACTATTTTGCTGCACAGTTGACTCATGCGTTTGTGTTAAATTTGTTGCTAAAGTTTTATTTTTAGACTTTAGCTTTTCTCTTAATTTTGGAATCAAATCCTTAATCAACCCACAAGTTTTGTCTTTCTTGCCATTAATGTCCATAAAAAGAGTTATCTATGTTTTGCTTTTGCACCATATTGTTTCCCCGTCTTATGATACATCCTATGCTGTCTCTGTCATCCCCTCTGTCTCTGCAGACCGGACTCCCAGCCAGCCTTGGCCTACGGCTTGGCCCAGGACAAAGGCTTCATCTGGTGTCTGAAGTGGTGTCCTGCAGGAGGCTGGGAGTCTCCCAGCTGTGACAGAGAGGTAAAGTGTTTTCAAAGTGGGCTTCCACCAACATGAGTTTTTGAAAGCCAATACTAAAATATTTGGTACAATATTTGAACTATTGAGCTAAATGTCGATCTCCAACCCCCAAAGGCTCCTTTCCTGCCCAGACTGGGTCTTCTGGCAGTTGCCACCTCCACCAGTGTGGTCACCATTTACAGCCTGCCCCACCCTGAAGCTCTGCACTCCAACAAGAAGCAAGCTAACTGTGGTAAGTCTGTAAATGTTAAACACAACCAGCTACAATTTTCCTGCAGTATTTATAACCATTCAATTACAACTATTGCAACACAGATATAGTGATAGTGGTGTTATGATTTTAAAATGACACACAAAGATCCTGACGAAAGCACAGCCCTGACTTGACCAGATTCAGACACCCAGAGGATGAAGTGTGTCGAGTGTTCAGCAGAGGGCAGTGTTGCCTGAGTAAAGCCTGAAGTCAGTCTGTTACCTGGTTCTTTCTGTAGCCTGAGAGGACACAGGGCTGCAGTAAAGCAGCAGATCATGGCAGCATTGTGAAAATTAACTAGCAAGCTAGACTATGGATTTTTTTCTCATCTCGCTTAACCTCATGCAAACTGCTGATTCTGACATTAGCATTGCTGTGGTGTATTACACAGCTCTCTTACTCTATTTCTTCACACTCCACAGCAACAAATGACACATTAGACATGATACAAAAACAGACTAAGTAAGTAATTATGGACAAATCCCTTCATGTGTTTCTGTTTGTGCTCCCAAACGCATCCTTCTGTCCTGTCTCAGGAGTCTTGCTCACAACTCCCACCCATATTCTGACCACTAGAAGGCGAGAATAGAGGTTGAGAATAGGTGCTTTTAGCAGGTGCCACAGTCACTTTGAAGCATCGTTCACCCCTGCAAGTGATTCTGTGCAATGTGGATCCATTTGGTGACTCAGACACCTGGAGTTGCCTTGAAACATGTTTGATATCCAGTTACCTCAAATTTTACCAATGATGAAGCATGAAGGAAGAGTCAAATGGAACTAATGATTTTCAGAATCAATTAATTGGTGGATTATGTTCTCAATGAATCAATTAATTGTTTGGTCCATAAAATGTCTGAAAATAGTGAAAAATGGCAATCACAGCTTCTTATAGCCAAAAACCTTTTACACTGATTTGCAATCCTCACAATAAAGGAGCTGAATATTTGGCATTATTATAGACAAAATGACAATTTATTGATTACCAAACTAGTTGCTGATTAATTTTCTGTTAATTGACTAATTGTTTAATTGTTCTAGCTCTGTTCTTATTAGGAAGATTTCAGGTTACAGGCGTAACTCAACAGTAAGTACATGATGTAATCAATCAAACAGCACCATATCCATCATATCAGACAGGGACATCATTAACTGGACTTGATCTCAGATTCAATCTAAGGACAGTATCCATGAAGACCCTCAGCCTCCTTGTGTGAATATTTAGCGCTCGGGGGTCTATCAAACGGTTTAATGCAGCTTTAACAATGGCAGCAGTTAACCGCTCCTCTGAAAACACACACACAGAGTGTGAGTATATGCTGACAGCGTAGATGCTGGAGCCTGTGGTCCAGTCCATTCAGATCACTGCGTCAGCTGCCTCTGGGGCTCTGCTGACAGAAGACTGTATGAATGAGATTAATGGCGAGCTTGTCTGCCACATCCATCATACACAGAAACCTGGTTATGTGTGTGTGTTTATCTGTCTGTGCCTACTCAGTGATAGAGGCTAATCTTATTGAACATTATACCAGTCTAAGATCATAGCACTTCAGCAGAGCGCACGCCTCGAAAATAGCCACTCACACACTTTGCATTAAATCACAGTCGACACAACCTTCTCACATCCCATTAAGCCTTGTAATATGTCGTATATCTTCTCTGTAGCACAATGTAAGATAAGGGCTGGCTGATATTTGTGTTTGTAGGGGGATAATCACATTTCTACAGTGGACATTCCTGATATTTAACATTTTGTGTAGATATGTAGTACCTTTTAATTTGGTCGTTTTTTTTGGAAAAACCGTAAATAAGTCGGATGTCTTCCTGAATTTAGTTCTTCTCACAGTGTTAAACCACATATCGCTACTGAATGCCATAAAATTAACTACATTTGTATTTAATTTTGTTCAAACACTAACATCAGCTCCTTTCACCAATAAATTTATGTATCACACTGGCAAGAGTTGGAATAGGCAAAAACACAGCTGCCTTTACTTTGATTTAAGGGCCCCATTATAGAGGAGTCCATGCGTGGTCGTCCATGTGTTAATATTTAAATGAAATACAGTATATTTGATGACAACAGATTCCACTGTATTACACTTGGCTTGGTTTTACAATTAAGAAAAATTTTCCAGTGCAGTTTTGACATAAAAAGCCGTATAAAACCTGACATTTCCATTCTTTTCTTCCTCTCTCCCATCGCTTCACGGCCCCTGGTTTCCATTTTATTTCATAGCTACGGGTCATTGGGTCCCGTTTCCAAAGAGCTACTCCATCAGCCCCCCGCTTCCAACCATAGGTTATAGTTATTGGATAGAAAGGTTGCAGAGCGCTCACATTTGAAGATGCCGTCTCCTAAACACACATATGACTGCGCAGAGAGACTTGGACTAATACTGAGTGTTTGAAGAAGGTGAGAGCCATGATGTTAGAAATACTGAGGCCTTGAGTCCAAGTTTGACCAATGCAGCAACAAAAAGTCTCTAAAATGTTTTTAATTATTTAAAATTTTTATATTTTATTGCTTCAGTTAACTGTGAAATGACTTTTTGTGTTTTTCTTCCAACATGAAAGTCTAAATACTGCTTCAAAGCTTTCTCCACTCTTCCTGGATTTAGAATTCTTGTTGACCAAAAAAGTACTTCAGTTTAAATGGGTTGAGTTTAAAATGATTAAATCAGCATTATTGAATTCTTCTTATTGTAGGAAATAAAGAAGAAACAGAGGTCAGGGGTCAATTGGAGCTACAACCCTGCTTTTAAAGGTCGGCATGATACAAAAATCGATGTAATAAAACAATAATAGTTGTTATTTTATGCTGACATTCAGTGTATACAAATTCAACATTTACGCTGCTTACATGAAAGCCTCAGAGTGGTGATGTTGGCCAGTTGATTGGTCTGTCCAGCACATTAGGTCCAGACCGACACACCTTGACGAGCACTGACAGGGGCTACCTTGCAGCCCTCTCCTAATGGTTTTGAAGACCCCTGACCTTTCCTCAAGCACCACCGCGACAAACTTTTTCACTTACGGACAAAAAAAATATCTTATCTCGCAAATTAAAAGCATAAACCACCGTCTCACAGCTTGTCCTGTTTTGCCAGGTTTAGCTGACTGATGTGTAGCAGCACAATCAGGCAAACATTTTCACTTATCCAGCCACTTATCTCCCTGACAGCTGTGGTGACTCCCCTGACTGTTCATCTAGCTCCACAAGCAGGTTGAAATTTTATTTTTTCCAATATTTTTATGACCAAATACCTTTTAAAATGAATCACATCCACATCAACCTTAACTGTGTGAGCTTAGTGCTAATGAGCACATCAGCAAATGTTAACATGCTGATGTGCTAAACTGAAATTCAATGCTAGATAATACACAAACAAAAAACTTTTTTAAGATTTATTCAACGGTAGAAGCACAAAACCTCAAAGTGTTTGACTATTTTTTCCTGTCACTCCATCATTTATTTCACCAGACAAAGATCAAAAATCTTTTGGATCCACTCCATCATAAGACAGCATGGTCCACTAACCTGAAGCAGGTAAAAATATTCACGTAAATTTATCTTTTTTTGGTTTCAGGCAGGATGTGGGCATTTCTGTAGGCTTTCAACAAATAACTTACAAACAGACTGCTGTCGTGTGTGATGTTGAAAGCTGACCCGGAGTTTATTTTGCAGGGCAGAAAAATACCTTTCATCAGCTCGACTGTTCTGAGGGCAGACAGGAAAATGAAGTGGCAGTAGAGAGGCGGGGGAGGGATGGAGGTAAAGGTACATCTAACCAAGTGAAAAATGACCAGTGAATTGCTCCTCACTTCTTCTAGTCTGACATGATGAGCGCTAATTCAATGTAGATTAGCTTTTTTACATGACCAGGATAGTGAATCCACCAGATTCACTATCAGCTGAGAGGGTTAAAGGTGAAATTGGCTCAGACAGGGTTAAACAGGGTGTGTGTGTCTATCTATCCTGGTCTCTCTCCACCGGTCCGCTGCTGTTTCACGGCAGATAATTATAAATGGCTTTTGTCCGTCCAGCCGCCAGAATGAATGAGCGAGTGAATGAGGAGAGGAGGCTGTTAAAGCTGCAGAATTGGAGGGCAGGGAGGGGGTGGAGGTGTAGAGGCGACGCGTGGAGAGGGAAAAAAAGACAAAAGGGAGAGAAGTGAACGCACATAATTTACAGCGCCGTTCTCCATCAGACAAGGATCTATAATTGAAATGACAAAGAAGATGCATCACCGAGCCAGTTGTTAGTGTTGGAAGCTATGAATTTTAGGTCTACTAGCTGACACCTCTTGTATCCCTACTCTGTCAATCATCAAGGACTTACTTGGGATTGGGCGGGGAAGGAGGTGGGGAGGGTCACAGGAAGGCCACGTTAAAGTGCTTCAGTGTGTGTTGTTCTTTTCTCACAAAAGCCCTAATTACCATCATCAGTTATGGCAGACTGCTGGTCATGAGACAATACTCGTTACTACACTTCATACAGGATTCTGCAGCCATGGGAATGTACACATATTTGCTAAACAACAGAATTATTCTAGTTGTTTAAATCTCTGGATTGTCAAGTTCCAGGTCTTTTATGTGATTGCTGGTTGTTAAACATGGAGAATAATGGAAAGACATGTCATGGCAGAATGTCTTTATTTTGTCAGTTCATGAAAAGTGAATGCAGCTTGTAACTGAGCAGAAAATAAGTTTTTATCACATTATTATTACAGTAATTCTGTAATAACAAAATATGAATACTACAGTCAGTATAGTAACTTGTGTCGACTCATCAAACCCAAACAGTTCCAGGATCTGCCTACGACTCGAGCTTGTGTGAAGCCATGGCGGATAACAGGAGTTAACTCATTCTCATTGACAGCGAGCTCGGGTTCATCCAAGGTCTGAACACCGGTCTGGACTTGATTTAGGATGTAAGAGGCTCATATAAAAGTGAGGGTGTGTTTTTCTGAGGCCGAGGTGAGTTGATGGAAGGTGCGGAGGAGTGAGGAGGACACCGTATTGATCTGAACCCTCAGTAATCTAAACTGAAGGAGGAGCAGAAACTAATGATGGGGAACAGTCGGACACCTTTTTTTTTGTTATTGGATTTTACATCTATTAAACACAGCAGTGATTGTCGAGGCAGGCACGGCAGAATTACTTCTAAAGTGGTGCTTAACATCCAGCCATTTTTAACCACATCAGGGGAGGGGATGTAGAAGGCAATAGGTTGCTCCATTGGTCTGTCTGTCCGACACTTTAGTCCAGAGTACAACTATTACAAACCCCCATTCCAAAAAAATTGGCCTCATCAGCTTCATTGATTTTTGTGAATATCTGCTTATTCTGAATTTTAATGGCAGCAACATGTTTCAAACAAAAGACTGTGAAAGTTGTGGACTGATTGAAAACACCTGTTTGGATCCTTCCACAGGTAAACAGGTTCATTGGTAACAGGTGATAGGATCATGATTGGGTATGAAAGGTTCATCCTGGAAAGACTCAAGAGAGTTCACAAGAGAGGATGGAGAGAGGTTCAACACTTGAGTGAACACATGATGTATGATATATGGACTCAGGAACACTTTGTAAAACTGTTGTCTTGGTTTTTGTTCTCTGAAAATGCTCATTGCTATCCTCATTATACAGATTCCACTGTTTAGTTTGAATTATTGCCAACAATCAGGATTTATGTTTCTCTGTGCAGGAAAAGCCAACCAAGAGTTGCCAATATACCAGGTAGGCTCCTATTAAAAATGTTTGTGTGTCTCTTTCTCATTTGATCTCATGCTGTCACAGTTCCCTCCATTTCTTCTGCCCACCTACGCATTCAGTTATGAAATATGTATATGTGTGATATACGACAGTGGGCAACAGGAAAATGTGATTAATTACATTGTTGTTGCAGTGACGTTTGTTTTATTCGTCCTTCTTGTTGTCTGCAGGCAGAAGGAGTGTTAACACTGAAGCTGGGCTCCTACAAAGCCCCTCACCTCGAGAAGAGTGGACAAGTCCTGTCGATGGATTGGCTGCCTGAAAAACCACACAATATAATGGCTATTGGATTTTATGATGGTATGAATTGATTTCTTAGAGATGCTCTTAATTAACTGGTTGGAAGAGCAAACAAATCCACAGTCTGACTCCCCTCATGTTCATCTGTATGCATCTTTACTCCTGACACTTTGGCAATTTGAGCCAGTATTTTTTTTTTTGTAAAGTTCTGTGTGTTACCTTCCTGCTCTCTCTCTCTCTCTCTCTCTCTCTCTCTCTCCAGGTGTGGTTGGTCTGTGGGATCTGTCCACAAAGTCTACGCTGTTGCGAGTGCGAGAGCCAGACAAGTCGCTCACCCTGCTGCCCTATCGCTGCCTGCTGGCTCACGACCACGCTGTCCGAGCTCTGGTCTTCTGTCCCGCCTCCAGGTAGACGCTGATCTCACCTGTGTGCTGATGCTGCATTAACGTTACGTCACATTTGTCATCATTAGTCATATTTGAATGTGTGATCAAGGAATAGTTTAAGATTCCGTTATAGACCCTCTGTTGTAGGAAAACCTTCATCATTCCTTCTCATTTTGCACCACGCAGGAGCAAGACAGACTCATTTAGCCCCTGTTAGCTTGAATCAGTCTTCACATAAAATATTGTGGCTTCAGAATCAGATAATCAGAATCATTTATCTTGCAACGACTCAGTTTGTCACAGCCTGACAGAGAATGTGGATTGATGAATAGAAAGTGCATGAGAGTAATGACAAGCGTAAATGTTACATGACCATCGATCTGTTGCAGGTACATGAGAATAATCAGCGAAGTGAAAAAAGTCACAAGCATCCATTGTCATTGCAACTTCACATGGATTTGAATTTACATCCAAGTGACTGTGGCGGTTGTTTGCACATAGCATATTTCAGTGCATCAGTCAGTTTTGTTTGAGTAGCCCCCAGTCATAAACAGTTTCAGAAGTACAGTGAAGTGTCCCAGTTCAGGCATAGAAAAACTCTTTTATGGGAAAAATAGTGTAAAACCTATCACAGAAGAGAGAATATCACTGATCACAGGATTTTCTCTTTGCTTGTTTATCTTTTTAAGTTTTGTCTCCATCTTACTTTAGTTTGGCAGTTTTATTTACAGCCAATTAAAATGTGGGTTAACGACTGCTCTGGTACCTTCAGCCAAATGCAGCACAATAAATCCTGAAGGCAGAAAGTTGTGCTGAAGTTTGGCAGAAAAGCCTTTGCTCCACCGTGTTCAGGCACTAATTCAAAATGTAGAGTACAAGGCCGGGCGCGCAGCCACGTCCTCTCTGAGCTATCACCATTCAGATGAGGTAACCTTACTTATCTCTGCTAGTCGACATCCACCGACCCTCAGGCTGCAGCCTCTCTGAGCTCAGGTGACCTTGAGTAAGATATTCACTAAATTATCCAGAGTTATCCAAAAGACCTTCAGAGAATACAACCCCGCCAGACTGGAAGAGGAGAATGAAAGCAAAGAAAAAGCCAGTTTATTTGTTTAGCAGCTTATCAATCTCTTTTTGGTGCTATTTATTTCTATTGGAGTTATTTATACTCTAATCCTTGAATTATAATCATAATTTTTTAAAGCTGATAAAAGGCTATTTTTGTAATGTGGCTGTAAAAAAAAAGAAAAAAAAAAAAAAACTCCATGACCCTAATTCAGTTTCTTATTTGACCTTGTCTTTTCTCGTCTGTCCACTCAGACGTGTAGCTACTAAATGACAAAATGTTTTATGTTTTCCATATTGGATTTTAATCAACTCAGGATTGTGCTAGAACATCCAACCAACTTTACCAACCGTGTACTATGTTCAACTGTGTGAAATGGGGCAGGAAGGTCCGACAATAGTATTACTATTATTATAGTATAACACATAACTTTGTTGTTGTGAGTACATCCAAGACTCTGCATACTTTGCATGTGACTGTGCACAGAGGTGGATGATACTCCGACTGGCCGTGCACTAAAAGGTCATAGCTCATCATTTCACTTTAACCCTCACAGAGACACTTTCATCCCTTTGAAACTTTTCTCTGCTCCATTACTCAGCTGATGTATATGTAGATGAGAAGAAAGATGGAGAGGTCATTTACATCTCAAATGTCTGCTGCGAGGATTCTTTGATACGCTGTGCAAGTCAGCACAAGGGCTACAGCAATGTCCTGGGCCCAAATTGGCTTTTTATTAAAAATCTTATATTTCAGTCAGAGTGTCATCCAACTCTGATGTTAGAGTTTCCTCTTTTTTCTCTAAACCGCTCCAGCAGTTACAGTCTGTAATATCCACGGTAAGAAAAAAATCTGATCATTTTTCAAGGTGCTGACAACCCTCCTGAAAAATGATGAATCTGGCTCTTGGTGTAACATGATGTAAATGTCTTCACCAAGCCTTTTCTGTCGTGACACAAATGCAGTTTTTGGAGAAACGCTGAGGTTACAATTCCAGGAGAAACGCTGAAAAACAATTTTTCACAACATTCTTTCAATGCATATTGACCATTAAGTCAAAGTATGAGACATCAGCATCAGCTCTGAAACTCTGCTGATGCTCTCCAGCTTCAGTTTGACCTTAATTTTATGTTTTAGTTCAGCAGGGTTTGAGCCTTTAAAACATAAAATGACCTGTCATTACAACTTGTCCGCACCAAATTGTCCCCATAAAATCAAGGGCAGGATCAATGCTCTTAGCAGGCATCAGATCTTATCAGCGCCATCAGATTTTATGTTGTGATTTAGCCAGACAGCAAATGAATCTGTCGGCTGTTATCTCGTGCATTAGAAAATGAGGTTTACGTGTTTTTACTGTTCACAAAGACAAACAGTGATGAGTCTGTCAGTCAATAAACCATCCAGCATTAGCTGCCTGCGCGCGTCATTTTCCAGCCCTGTACGCACTGAGCAACAGCTAATGCTAACAGATAGTAATAACCCTTAGTTATACTTCTACCATGTTACTATTATAGCAGCTTCTTCTCAAGTCAGTGAAATTCTAACATTAACGTAAATTATAACTCTCCAGGTGATTTTCGACCATCTCACCTCCTGCTGAACCATCCTGGCTCAAACACTTGCAGATGTATCTCTGTATTCACGCTGCATCCCTGAAGCTTATTTGCTGTACAGTGTTTTCTCTGCGTAATTGATGTTCCCATTAAAATCAGTGCAGGCAGAGACTGATCTCGATGAGCATGTTATTCTTTCCATTACTTATCACTTGCTGTGTTTGTGCTTCACACGTTTGAGTTGCTTTTCTTTCAAGGTATGAACCTGAAGTTAAACCCAAGGTGGATACGTGAATGACAAGATTAATCCTTCAGAGAGAGTGGCCCTCTTGGCAGCAGAGAGGACACGTATCTTGTCTGGATCACTGCTTTTTAATTACACAGCCATGTTGAAAGAGATAAAACTTCTCCTCTCTCTGTTCCACGGCAATGTTCCCTTTCTTTTTTCACAGCCGAGCAGTTTGTCATCTTTTCTCTCTCCTCTCCACATTCACACGCCACTGTTTTTGTCACAATGGTTGTATCGATTGTTTTGTCTTCGCTGTCAGAGTTGATCAATGTAAGAGGGATGATGCTTTTCACTTCTGTCTTCAAGGTTTGCTCTATAAGTAAATTCACATATCCAGTAGAGCCTGACTGATATTAGCTCATCACAGCTGTGTCAGTATATGTTATCTGATAAACATAAAGAAATTGACACAGAGATGCCAAAGATGTTTTTTAAGAGTCATGACAAGTTTCAGGTTTCAGATCAGGCTGTAACTTTTAGCCATTTTCCATTAATGAGAAGTCTTGGGTTGCTTCCCATCACTAACAGGTCTTAAGTGATAAATTGACACTAATAACTCTTTATCTGTTGAGTTGTTAAAGCTTTTTGTCTTTTCCCCTCAGACACCTGTTGGTGACAGCAGGAGAAGACCGCTATGTGAAGACATGGGATCTGAGGAGGCTCTATGGTCCCATCGCTGTTCTGAAACGCAACCTGACCAATGAAATCTACTGGCCGCTGAACGCACCGGGCGTCATGTTTGCCCAGGAGAACGCCTACGCAGCGTAAGACAGCTTCGCTTTAACTCGTATCAAGTGCCTTACACTCGCCAACTGTGTCACCTGTTCAGTGATGTACGTATGTTCACAACAGCCTGGTTTGTAAAACAGTGGAAAACAAGACAGAACCAAGAACTTACGGCTTCTTACAAGTTCAGGTTGTGGGAAGCTCCAGGTTACGGGTCGTTAAGTTCCAGTAGTGTCAACAAAAACTGAATATGTTCAGTTTCATCCAGGTCAAATTTATTGCAAAGCTGCTGTAATGGATTTCATCAGGTGTAGCTATGAACAGGTGACTGAGTGTGTATCGAGTGGATTGATGTTTTAATTACTTCAGAATTATTGTTGAACTTGCGTGGAGTTGGAAAACTTGCAAGAGCCAGATGAAAAGGGAAATGGACCAAATCGAAGTGGGAGAGATTGAAATAGTTTGTCTTTGATTTAACTCCATGGTGTCTTACGTTCGACAGCAGCATTGCTCAAACTCCACATCCCCGATTTGTAAAACAGACTTTCTATAATACATTTGTAGCTTCTACATGAGATGAGATAACATCTGATCTGCATTAGTTTCTCAGACTTGATAAATCATTAAACGACATTAGAAGACATTAAACCACCGTTTTCACAGTTTGCTGCTCATGAATCATAAATTAACTTGACATTGAAAATTAGTGGCTTTCTCCCTGAAGTGCACTAAAAGAGTCGACATGAGTCATTCTGAGATTTCAACATGTTTCATTTTGTCTCTTTTAACATTTCTCTTTTTTATTCAGGACTGGTTCACATGGAGTCCATTACTTTGACCACAGCATGCGCTCCTTCTTCGCAGTTCCTCGGACAGGCACTTTGTGGGTGAGTGTGGCTGTGTTGTAACCTTCCATCCTTCACTCAGCCATGGGGCACGAGATGGATTGTTTTTGCTCTTTAGGAAGTCCTTGAAATGTGGCCATGACAAGGATGAAGAAACATGCGTTGTGTGGATGCCTGATCTGAACCCAGGCTGTGTTTTTGTTGTTGTGTGTTGTGTGCTGGTCATGAAGCATTTTATATTATTCCTTCAATGATGCCATAGGACTTGAGTTTTCCTACATTACAGCCTCTCATTACAGAATTACTTTGCATTATGTCAACAAAACCCCAAACAAGACAGTAATTTAAGAGGGAACCAACAACTGTCTTGATGCTGATTTGTCTCTTTCTGTTCTGCAGTCCATATCTTACACTGATTGGTTGAACAGCGTGGTGACGTCAGACAGCCTCGGTGAGGTCATCCTCGCCGTGTTACCTCAGATATCCTACAGTCCTCAATATGTCAAACGCACGTTAGAGAGACGTTTTGTAAGTTTGCTATTTTTTTGTTAATTCTCTATCCTTTACTTTCTTTTTTCTTTCTTCCTAGTTGTTCTCACTTTTAGTCACCTTTAAAATAATAATTTGACGTTATGTTTAACTTGCACAATATGTTCTGTATTTGCTAGTAGGATCTGAAGACAGATCTCTTACATTAACGTGTTTCCCTCACCCTGTGTCTTCAGCCCGTCTACCTCACATCTGTGGTGCCTTATGATTCAACTGAAGAAGAAAATCAAGAGACAGGAGGAGTGGAGGAGGAGGGAGATTCTATTAAAGAGCAGGAAGGAGGAGAGACAGAAGGAGCGGATGCTGGATCTGAAGGAGGGAACGAGAACAATAATGAAAACGGAGACGGAGGAGCAGGTGGAAAAGATAAAAGTCCTCCTCTTAGGTTCCAGACGTACAAAGAGGCTGTGAAGAAATACTTCCTCCACCATACAGACAATAATATGGTGGGTAGATCCACAAAACAAGTTATAATTATAATCAAAGAAATTAAAATAAAAACACGGGTAAATAAAAGACCAAACTGAGAATCAAAAAAATTAAACCAGGTTTTTCGTAGGGCTGATTGACAAAAACTCAAGTTTTTTTGGTGCTGACCGAATCTTTCTGTCACAGTGAGTATTAAAAAGTGACAGTGATGGGATGTTAAATGAATAAAAGTTATGTTATCTGTAGAAAAATACAGGTATTGTCTGCAGTAACAATTAGAAAATTCGTGAATAGCGATCCATTAATATGTAGTTTACAGGCTGGTACTATTTTTGGAAGTAGCTCCTAATCAAAGCAAATCATTATTGAATAATTTACTCCATTTGGCAAACATGAAGAAAACCTTTAATTCTTATTTTTGTACTCTATCATCTCCTTCGACTTCCAGGGGACGTTTGCAGGAAGTGAGAACAGAGCTGTGTGGAAACACATGAAAAACACAGAGGTGAATGCAAAGATGAACATGGATGATATGCCACTGGCTGCACTGCACAAGGTATCTGCACACACACACACACACACACACACACAGAGGTATGAGGTATCATCAGACTCCTGCTGCAGCTCAACATGAAGAAGGAGGGAAGAGAAAGATAAATACTAGAATGAAAAGAATAGAAACAGAGGTGAGAGACAGAAGAAGAGCCTCTTCCTCCTCCCTCTTCTTTCTCCTCCTCTGATGGGCACCTATAAAGACGGGCTGAATGTAATGATGTGTAAAATGAGAAAAATGTCACCCTGTGTGGAAGGAGGGAGGGGGAGATGGAAAGCAGCCATTTGAGGATTTGATGTGTTTAATTTTAAGAGAGGCAGAGTGGAGGGTGTCGCGGTGCCCTCTGGGATGAGATGATGGACGGGCACTTCATGGGACAATCTCAAAAACAAAAACGCCACGGGGTCTTTGACTGGCTTTTTGTCTGAAGGGGATAAATGGATTATAGAGAGGAAGAGACTGACTCAAGAAGAGGAAGAGAAAAAAATGAAAGAAGAGGCAGACTCAGAGGATTTATAGTGATGAAGAGAGGGATAAATGAGGCTCCGTAAAGAGAGTAAGGTGGAGGCAGTGGTATTGACTCACTGAGAGCTACAGCTGAGTCATTCACAGAAGACGGAAGAGTGGACAAAAACGACAAAAAAATAAAATATAGAAAAGTATTATTAGTAAGAAAGAAAAGAAAAGTCATCAAGATAAATACTTATATAAGAGTCTGGCAATGATAACATGATGCACGGTGTCCCTCAGGGATCAGTGCTTGGTCCATTGTTATTCAGCCTGAACACATGATGATGATGAGTTATACCTGTTATTGTCCAGATTTAAGCTCATTTCAGATATTTAGTGTTTTCTTTAGACTTACTGTTTTTTTCTGGGTCAAGAGTTTGTTGGGGAAAACAGGAAGCCTACTACAGCTTTCCAAATTAACACAATTTTATCAAAACTGTCTTCGTCCTCCTCAGGTGCGTTTTAACCCAAACATGTGCTGCCACACCTGGGTGGTGTCCGGGGGCCAGACAGGGCTGGTCAGACTGCACTGTCTAAGGAGTATGGTCAGCTCCCAGGGCAAGAGCATAATAAACGAGAACCAGGCCCAGTCCAACTCGCCGAAAGACCCAAAGGAGGCCGTCCAAACAGTGACGGACGACCTATAGCAGGAGTTCAACTTCACCACAGAATCAGAAGGTGCATCACACTCGATGTACGACTGCAAAAAACACAAACCTGCAAAAAAGTATTTTTAAAAATGAAAAAATAATAATATTGCATTAACACATACAGGGTACTGTATATGTATTTATCAACTGGGTTTAACCGGTTTCAAGTTTCTGAAAGCCAACAGTGATATAAAACAAATTATGAACCAGTTCATCTTTAAATTTGAAAATGAAAAATGAAATGATTTGCAGGTTTTGTGGCACAACAGCAGCTCCTTTAGGTGAAGTTCTGCCTCCTAGTGTTAATGGAGTGCCATTGGTAAACGTTTCCACCTCCTCACTCTTAATTTGAACTGAACACTGCTTTACTTCCCACCAAATTATTACCATAAGTGTCGCTGGTGATGGTTTATTTGCATCCAAGAAGTCTGGGGAGTTGGCAGTTAAGTGCCTTGCTTGAAACGTACCATGTTATACCAAGTAAGTCCAGAAGGGTTTTCGGTTGATCCACTTGCTCTTGTTTTGCAAACAAATGGCAAATCATGAACGTGGCAGTGAATCCATTGTTGACAGCAGCTCAGAGTAAGAGAAGGTAAATTATCAGCTGCGTTCACTGTTATAAAATCAGGAAAAGTCATTAAAAAACACAAAATGAAAGCGATGACTGAGCTGCAGAGAAACTGGGTGAACCTAAAACCTGGAGGCTTTCTTCTACATTATTTTAATTGAACTTTTATTTTGTAATCAGTGCGACATTCCTCTGCAGTTATGGTTCCCCCAATATCTCCCCTCACGTCACTGTTGATGCTTTAAAACTGTGGACTGAGTTTCAGAACATCGACAGCGAGCTGGGAAACACCGGAGCGAAGCGTCAAGCTCATTTCTGCTGCTGTATTTTTGTAACGTTTCTCTTTTACCACGTCAAGAACAACTCAGGCTGTAACTGAGAGGAAATACTTGAATTTTTGTACGATGTTTTTGCTGAATGTCATGTTTCTAAATGACAAGTTTTAGGTCTCTTTTTCATTGTTCCTTTCTTTACCTGTTGAACACATTGCTGCTGTTGTTACTCCGATGATTCAGAGATTTTGTTTCATTTTTTTATTACAACAGCTGCAGCTTTGTGACATGTTCATTTTTCAATGTCTGCAGAACAAATTAAAAAGTTTTATTATTTATAGACACAGCTGTCTCTGTTTTAGAGGTTGTCTAAACATGTTTTCCTCTAAGTTAAATTAGGGGTTTTATCCTTTTTTTTAAAATTAATTTGCAAATCTCATTGACAGTTTCAGAATGATGTTTCGTAAACACTGTGATAATGTCGTCAGTCATGAAAAACAGCTCATTACCGACAATATTATTAACTTGTGAATCATGAAATGTTCATACAGCGCCTGTTTTCTTGTTCTGCTCTGTTGCTATTTTTGAAGTCTTACACATAATAAATGGTTTTTTTTAAATTAATGTTGAGATTGAAGTTCACTCTCGACCTTGCAAATGACTTAGTCTTATTCAAAAGGTCCATTAGTTGCTGGAGCTTTCCATCAAGTCGCATGATCTTCATCAGTAGATTGAGTTTGACCACGTGAAATATTGCATGTTCAAATGTTGAAATTGTAGATGTTTTGTAAACTGATGTCTCCATAAAGTACAGAGAAAAATATGTTTGAACATGTCAGTGTCAAATGGGCAAACAGCATCTGCTGATGAAGATCAAGTTATCTGGTCAAAAGGCCCGAGAGCAGCTACTGTTGAAACTGGATTTGTGATGTAAATGGTAACTATACATTCGTAGAATAATTGTTTATCAGAACCAACACACAAAATAGGAGTCTGCTCTAAAATGGCTAATCTTCTGCTTTAAAGTGACCCAGCTGAGCTCCATCTGTAAAATAATCCAGCCTCTTTCCATCATCTGCAGTCTTTTATTTCACTTTACAAAAAAACCTCTTGCCACACATAAAAATGAAATATCAAACATCACAGATGTGACATGTGGTTTTATGCAACATCACCAGAACACTTAGACAAATCGGACCGATTGTACAAGGGAGATAAATGTATTTACACATGTATACACAAAATCATACACAGAAAATACACAATATTTGACATATGTACAACAGTCACACAAAGACGGCAACAGCACGATACAGAGCATTCTCAAACATTAGACTTCCATAGTGAACACGGCGTTTTTCTGGGATGAAATGAACTTCATCAGACTGTAAAGAAAGACTTTGGCTCAAGTTTAACACCACAGCCCGTCGAGGAGAACTTCAGTTTGCATGTATATCAAAACTAGCAGTAAAATGCATTGGTCTTTATTACATTCACTTTGTTTTAACGTCGTCTTCAGAGCTGTTGGGTCCATATATAGTCTCATTTTGCATTATTTCAAAAGGAAAAGGTGTATTTAAATATACAAGATCTCCTTAAAAATTGGTGAAAATATAGAATCTTAAAGAAGATAGATTTTTCTTTGATTAATCCTCCGCATGGTACATCGACATATTCTGATTGGCAGTTGAACAAGAAACTTCTCACTGTACATGATATTGAATAACAGCTAACAACCATGCAAGTATTTGGATCAAAATGGATGTCAACTTTACGATGTCCTTTCTTTGAGAGCAGCTAACAACATCAACACTGTGTAGTATCTGTGAAACATTGCAGGCATATCAACGGGCTTGTTGGCTTTTCTTCTTGGTGTAAAATGATCCTAAAAATATTCTCCTTGCTCGAGTCCAAACTATTAACCATTACCAACTAAAACTGTCCATGAAACTTCCTGTGAATATTTGTGGTCCCCAGAAACTGTAATGATGTTAATGACACCATGATTATTCCCTCAAATCTAAAGGGCAGTTTACGACACATGTTCCAGCTCCCCAGAGGATGAACTTCTTTTCCATTTTGTTCATTACGTGATCTTTCCTTCTGACAATTTGGATCGCTGACTGCTGAAAAACTGATGCCAAAGAGCACTGAATAGAGCCGCAATCATCGAAATCGAGTATAGTGTTAAACTGAGAGTGACGGTGAGGTGACATTAAAGTGTAGTTGAAATAAGGGTTCACCTCATTTAGGCTGTTCAATGTGATTCTTTTGATAACTAATGTCATATTTGTTCACTTCCACTGAGGCTCCCCTGAAACAGTTTGGAGCCACGCTGGAGAGACCTCTGACCACTTTGAAAACCTCTGATTTAAAAGCATTCTCCAGGACCTTTGACTTGCAAAACAGGGACGGATGGACGGACGGACGAAAGCTCAGGGAACGGAGAGACGTACATATGGTTGGGTGGATGGATGCGTGACACTGAAGCTACAGGAGGAACGAGAGACAGGTGAGATGGACGACAGCACGAAGCTGAAACTAATCGTCCGACTGCACAACTAAATCATTTCTGCCCTCAGACCTGAATTTCCGCTCTGCGTTGACACTGGAAGCAGCAGAACGCTTTTTCAGTCTGACACTTATTCATTTTAGCTCAATCAATACAGAGCCTCTATCAGGTAAACACCTCTGGAGACGGTCTGCGAGAAGAACGTCTGCAACACAAGGAAACGGCCAAAAGAAAAACCAAATAGCCCTTAATGAGTCAAGTTTGAGGCTGTTGGTGTCTTAAGAAACATCAGGTCAGTCAATCCATGTAAATCTCATCTCAAATAATCTGATTTTCATCATCACCTCTGCAGTGGAGACGGAGCTGACTCCTCATCTTTGGCATGATGGGATAAAATGAAAGTACAGTACAGTAGAGAGATTGGTCAAATCCAGATTCGGCTGAGTTGCTACATAGAAAGACAGACGCTTGAGCCAGCATGATGTGATGAGGTACAGTCTGGTCTAGTGTTTAAAGGGAGAACAGTTTAGGCCTGGATGCTGTTAAGACCAGTGTGAGGGATCCAACAAGGCCTGGCACGAATCAAACAGTTTGTACGTCCATAAGATTATTTTTTTGCATTGAAAGCTGCTGTTTCAGTTCCACTTGGGGACAAATAGTGTTTGTGGATTAAAAGGTCTCTTCAGATTATCATCATCATCACCTCACTTTCTTATGTCTTTATCATGACGTCGACTAATTAGTCCTCACGCCCCTGATCTTCCTAAGGCAACAACCAACAGTATGTACAAAACATATATTTTTATAGAGGTATTATTCATGCGTTCCTTCCTTAACAGACAACTGGAGTCAGTATGATAGATTATCACAATGTTTGCAATGAATTTATGTCAGAAAGAACTGATCCAGCAAATAAAATGTCAATCTTGAGAAGATCGTGTCGCAGGTTCGTGTCTGAGCTTTAATGGAAGCAGGTTAATGAGCTGCAGAGCGAGTGTCCGGTCGTGTTGAATCAACAGACATCAAAGTCATCCATGTGTCCCAGGTAGAAGATTACATCCTGTGCTCCGTGCTCTCATGTTAGGATCTGCATTACGGTCGTGTTTAACGATCAGGGGAGTTACCGTAGAAAATACGCTGTAAAGTATTTGTGAACATTATGTGGTGGATCTGGCAGTTTTCCTTAAATTACATGATGATAAAAGTGAGGCAGTGTTTTCAACCAGCAGCAGCTTCTGTCAGAAAGCGTCACCTGCTGGGAGAGACTGAAAAGCTCGAAGCTGTTTTCTCCTGAAATACATTTTTTGCTGTATTACTTAAATTTACTTGCTAATATTCCATTTTAAAAGTTTAGTAATCAAAGACGTCAAACAGAAAATAATCTTTTATAACTGATGTTGTGATCCAGTGGCCTTTATGATCCAGTCACCCAATATATTTCTACTCTTGTGCTTCACGATGGATCCCTGCTGCTCCTTTTGGTCGTTGTTACATTAATGCAAACTTTATGGCACCCAGAGCTTCTTGCATGGACAAACCTGAAGAACACATTCAGGTAAAACACTTCTTCTCAATCAACTTTGTTTTTGAGCTGCAGAAACCGGTTTGCAACTTCAGTAAATTAGCTTTGAGGGAGTTAGAAAGTCTGGTGAACACATTTTTCCATCTATCAGTAAGTAATTATTTCCTAATTTCAGATAACAAATTTTACATTTTACAGTCTTCATAAACTCTCCACTTTCTTTTAATCTTCACCTCAACTCTTCTTGTGCAGTTGTCTCAGTATTTCTTAAAAACTCCTGCCACCTCGAGGACTTTAGTACCACACACCATATATTTCAGCATCAGCTCTCTCACCACCAACACATGGATGATTTCATTGTCTAATTTCTCGTGACTTGATGGCGAACACGACCAAACACTCTGTCCGCTCATTGAACAGGACGCCGCGGCCTCCTGGTCCTGGTCCTGGTCCAGCTCAGCCAGAGGGAATGAAGATGTGCCTGTTGCGTGGGGTCTCGTCGGGTCCGGCGTCGGGATCAGTCGCTGGGGTCCTGGCAGTGGGAGCAGTGGCTCATGTCTTCAGAGTAGAGCTCCACCTGGATGGTGATGCTGTAGAAGCCGAACTTGGTGTGGAGCAGGTCGGTGGCCTCCTGCAGGACAGACTGAGCGTCGGCACCTTCCTCTGATGGGAGAGAAGACGGAGAACAGCACTGTGAGTCTGAATAGATATTGTTAGATGACTTTCCTCTAATTCCTCCAGTCTTCTCTTCTCGGCTTCACACACATTCAAAGGATGAGAAAAACATATTGCAAGAACAAAATCTGTGTGTTGTCTCTTAATACTTCGACTTTTTCACTCCACTGCATTTATTTGATGATTTTAGTTTCCAGTAATTTAGCTGATTTTGAATAATGATTCAAAATATAATCAGTCATGAAAATTTGCTCCACGTTTACCAGCTGCAAAATTAAATTGCACTGTGTATCATTAATTTGAATCAAATTATATGAATAGTATTTTTTCTGAAAAGTGTGATACTGCATAATGAGTACTTTTACTTTTGGTATTTTTAAATGTATTTTGATGCTATTGCTTTTGTACTTTTGCTCTACACTGTGGTATTATTACTACTCTCAGTACTTCCACCACCGCTGGCTGGAATCTGGTAAAAACTTTGGTAAAAACCACCTTTGGTTATGTCAGTAATATTTTCACTGACCAGTAATAACAATGTGAAACAACTTAATGTGAGCGTTAACGTCACCGTCAATAATCTTATACTGCACAAAACCTGCAAAAGCCTCCATCATTAGACCCTCAATCTTCTGAGCAGGTTCATCCCTCATCATCTGCTCTACTGCTGTATCTCACTTCCTCAGTCCTCACCACTCGGTGTCAGTCACAGACGGGTGTGTCAGGTTACCTATGGCCAGGTGAACAGAGACCAGCGCCTGACCCAGAGTCAGAGCCCACAGGTGCAGACAGTGCATAGACTTCACAGCCTTCACAGACAGAAGCACCTCCTTCACCGAGTTGAACTCTATTCCTTTAGGAGACCCTGCAAAGCAACAGGCCACAAATTCAAATATAGCTTTTATACATGTTAATGCAGTTTTCATTACTATTCAGGCAACTTGTGATTATTTTACGAGAACAAACACCACTGCTGCCAATGAACAAAGCCATGATGGAAGTACATATGATTGTTATATAGAATGAATGATTCTCCTTTATTCCATCATGTTGCTCTTTGACACCATAGGATTGTGTCTGTCATTCCTAAATGTCTTTTTAAAAATCCTCAGGCGCAATTTCTTGATTGTCTTGAGGAAGTTCAGTGATGTGCAAATTTGAAAATGTCCTAAAAATGTTTCGACCATCTGTGCCCTTGTTCTTTGTTCTACTTAAACTTCACAGTCGAAACAGCCAACTGAGGTCTTTGTACTTATTTAGCTACATCCTGCAAAAATGGAGCATGTGTATGTAATTTAATACGAGTCCTGCCATCAGCGGAGATTACATTAAAAAACATGTTTAAAATCATGGTCACACAGAACATGACAGCGCGATGTGATGTTGACTTTGTCAGATCAGGTCAAAACGTGACAGCTTGATCTCAGCCGCAGGCGAAGAAAACAACTCATAAAGGAACAGTTCATTTACCTTCCATGAGTATCCTGAAGACGTCTCTGAGGATGGTGATGGTGGTGCAGAGGACGAACACGGAGAACAGGAACGTACAGATGGGATCTGCCACTTTATACTCGGGCTGAAAGACAGAAAGAGGTCATGAAGAGTTGAAGGAGAGAAACATCAGATGATGTTTTTTCCAAAGTCAAAACTGTTAAAGTGCTCAGGGCAGAAAAAGGGAACATCTTGCATGATGATGGAAATATTTAACCTTTTCATTCATCATAAACAAGATTCAGGATAAAAAGGTTTTCTTCTCTCACATCATTAAATATTAAAATATATCTTTACTTTGATGCTGTTAAAATTAAAATGAGTGTTTTTGGAACAATATTCAGTTAAAATACAAAAAAAGGAAATTACAAATTGATCCTGAAAATTTAAAAATCAATTCAATGTCTGCCCATTAATTTTTGTTTTTAGGCCATAAACTCAGTTGAAAACAACTCGTAACTACATCATACAGGATCTCTGGATCATATTATTTTCATTAAAGCTCCAACATCATCAAACTGACATTTCGATCTCACCCTAACATGAATGTGACCTATATCTGACCCGAAAGTAGATGATGGTCGCCGCCACCATGACGCCGACGCTC
Organism: Holacanthus passer; assembly: GCA_025331565.1. Taxonomy (NCBI): domain Eukaryota; kingdom Metazoa; phylum Chordata; class Actinopteri; family Pomacanthidae; genus Holacanthus; species Holacanthus passer. The sequence continues at coordinate 1,382,439 of JAFREQ010000082.1, read as the reverse complement.
TGCAGCAGGTCTCCCACCACGTGGATGAAGGCGGCGCGGACGCTGGCGTTGCCGTGGCCGCTGAGGAGCGAGTGGGAGTGGCCGTGAGCGACGGGGCTGTGGCCGTCCTCGTCGATCTGGTGGTAGCCGCTGCCGTGGGCGTGGAAGGTGGTGGAGTGATGGAGGATGTAGGCCATGCTGCAGGAAGGAGGAGGCACAGGTGCATTAATGTCCAACTTGTTCTTACATTTTCTGAGAAGAGAAGAATTTCATTTCTCTTTTCAGGTTATCTATCATGCACCATATTAACACCCGTTATTCCGAGAACGACTCACATTATGTTGACGATGACGGCACACCCAGAGGTGACCAACATTACGTGGCCGTCGATCTCATAGTCGTTGCGAACGATCCTCTCGATGGCTAAATAGACCAGAGCCCCCGTGACGATCCAGATGGAAATGACTGAGATGAACGCCCCGAGGATCTCTGTGGACAGAAGAGGGAGTTCACCAAACTAATAGAAGTAAAGATTCTCCTTGAAAACACTTGTTGTAAAGAAAAACTATGGAGTTGAGTAGAGTAACGTCAGTGTGATTGTTTTCCTGCAGAATAAGAATGTTCTCTTTGTGGATGAGACAGGAAGCAGACACATTAACCTCAGTGTCCACCTCTCCTGAAATACATGCGCAGCAAATAGAAAAACAAGGAAGGAAAAACGTGGGTTTTTACCGAGGACTGTTTCCACCACCCATCTGTTATTCAGTGATTCTTACATTTAAATATCAGTGAATAAATGTACTAAATATTCATTCATCATCTTCTGAGGGATCTGGTCCTGACCTGATCTGTGCCAGCCGTAGTTCATGGTCTTGGTGGGCGGTCTGGAGGAGATCCACAGGGAGAACAGGCTCACCATCATGCTGCCAAAGTCTGTCAGGAGGTGAGCGGCGTCGGTCATGATGGCCAGGCTGTGGGCCAGGTAGCCTCCTGCGGGAAACCACAACATCGCCCACTGTGAGAAATATGACTGAAGATCGTTCAGACCCATCCTGAAACTTACATCTGTGAACCAACTGTTTGCATGAAACCTAATAACATCACTGGTATTAAAATCTAAACCTTTGTTATCAAGTTATCAAGAAAACTGACTTTAAAAACTTGCTGATAAGGAGTCAAGCTTTTCTAACATCGATCTCAGCCATTTGAAGGTTTGTTAAACCTGTAATTTAATGCAGCTACAAACCCTGAAATGTATTAATACTTAGATCCAGAGTGATGCCTCCGGTAAAAGAGATGTAATATTCTTTTATATCGTCGTAAACGTCCGGGCAATCGGCCAAAGACTGTGAGCCACCGTTTTATAATGTTGGCCATAAAAAGTTTGAAGCTTCGTTCTTTGTAGTTTCTTTGTTTCAGTGTTTGCATTGTGATGATATCAGTGGCTCTGACCTTCTTTTATTTTAGAAATTACATCACTGACTCAAATATCTGACCTTCTCTTTCACTCCTGAGGTTTGAGTGACCTTTACCTATGACTTCGCCGATCATGAAGACGAGGCAGACGGCCGAAGCGATGTACAGTTTCTTCTTGGCCAGCAGCTTGTCCACGCTGTCCTCGCACACCAGGGCCTTGGCGCCGTGGCAGTGGGCGCCGACGGGCCGCTTCAGCTCGATGGCGCCGGCCATGCCTCCATTTTTGAACGGGAAGTCGGGGTATTGTTCTTTGGAGTCTGGGAAGGAGCTGCAGGGAAACAGAAGGTACGTGTTCATGAAGACAGAGACGGTCCAACCCGTCCACTGTTCCACTGATATGATATTAATTAATTGTTTCTTCCTGCATCACCTGGACTGAAAAGTAAGGTGAATTTTTTGGACAGTAAACACGTGCTGATATCAGCCTTGAATACCTTAAGTCAGACCCATTCTGCCGTGTTATATTGGCCCTGTTGTGTTTGTTCGCTCTGTGACAGACACAGATCTACTTTACTGTATCAAAGCAATGAGCGAATTGATTTTTTGAGCAAATGTTGCCGCAGAGCGCAGTATTGTTTGTAAGAGCTACAATAATCTGCTGATTAAGTGAGTTACAGTCAATGTCGACTAAAGTGGAACAACAGTGGGAACGTTGAACCAAGTGAAATGGATTAGTGCCGACACTGAGCTGAGCTGTGTATGAAAACACACCAACAACACACACCTGATACAATTTGCTTTTCACCCAGTGAGCATATTCACAGGTCAGAAAGCATGTAGATTTTTGAATTAATATTAATGTTTCATAGAAATAAACTGCAATTAACTCTTTTTTTAGGATAATTTAAATGGTATATTTTAGTGTCCTAACTATACCATTAAAATGTATATGGGTAGAAATGCTGCTGAAAGAACTTCTCATCTAAGTCAGACTTTTACTTTAGACGGCTTCGATGCCTTTTGATCAAAAACTCATCAATTCAGCGCTGACATTTCAATCATGAAATTAAAATCTCATTGATTTGACAAAGAAAATTAAAAAGGGCTCTGCAGCCACACAAGCAGCTCTGAGAGGCTGTACACACACACACACACACACACACACACACACACCATGTGAAGGCGCCGCTCGAGGACAAAGTCAGGGGAATCACCAAAGTCTGCAGGATATTTGTCTGGTCACCATGAATGTCTGCACAAAATCTCATGATCCATCGATGCTTGTTTAGATTTTCCAGTCTGAACCAAAGTGGTGAACCAACTAGATCAGATCAGATTATTGATCTCAATCAAACATCATCATGTCTGACTATTGAGGGATGTTTTTAGAGTCACTACCTGGTTACACTGATGTTAAACCTGAGAGTTACACATGTGATACACTGAACCTCTGAACATCGAGCTGGATTTTAATCATGAGAACAAAAGCAAACACTGGCTTCTCCATGTTCCTCTCACACACACACACACACACACACACACACACGCATGCACACACTCAGGTTTGCTGTTCTTGCCATGTGCAGTGAGGGAGAGCTGCGATGATGCGGGTAATGAGGTGGAAAAAAACTAATTTGGGCTCACTTGAGATAACCACACACACACACACACACACACACACACACATACACTTAATGTCATACACTTCACATGGGAGATTGCCAGTGTTTCATGATTAGCCTTTATCACACACACACACACACACACACACACACACACACACACACGCACACACGTCTTACAGGATGTCCAAGCTGAAAAGAAGCAGCCAAGCAGAAAACAGATTCTGTTCAATTATACCACTGGGGCATAAGAGCAAACAGCCTCCAAACACACATACATAAGCACAACACACACACACACACACACACACACACAGCTTACATATGTACATTCAACACACACACACACACACACACACACTCGAGTGCTCTGACGCCTGAAGGCAACGTTATCTTTGAATGTGAGTGTGCTGTTATACAGAAGCTAAAACAGGCTGATCGACTTTCAAACATTTGTACAAAATATCCTGAACCAAACAAGCACAGAAACACAAACAGGAACAAAGACACACTGAGCCGACATGTGGAGACTCACATTATCAAGGCATCATCACTAGCAGCTAGTTTAAGTCTACCTGTTTGTCTCTACCTGAGATTTTCTGCCCATCGTTTTAAATAAGCCAGTATCTAACACAGAACTGGACAATAATGTGATCAATTAATAATTCTGATGGTTGTAGTATCAAGAGGTAACAACATATAAAGTGGCTTCATCTCTGAAAGTGTCGAAACTTCAAATCGAGCTCTAAAATCTCTCACATCTTGAACATCACCTCGACCTCTGAACCTCCACACAGTTACTGATGGAGTATGTGTTGTGTAAAATACATCAGTCTAAAAATCTTTGGAGCAGTGAGACCAGCTTTTTGAATGTTTGGGCCCTGAGAGCTCGACACATCACAGTTCAGGACAACACATGCAAATAGACAAAACACATGAAGAAAACATCTTCATTTGAAAACACTCGTGCAGCTTCAGAAAAAACAACATCACTTGTGGATAATCTACTTCAATAACTGCAGGAGTCATGAATCCTGACAACAGGCGTCTCAGTCCGTCTGATGAGTGTGATATCGACGGGTTTATAATGTTCAACACAAACAAGCAAATGCTCTGGTTTGACCCTCTGATGAGTCAGAGCCTTCAGAGATTCACATCTGCTGCCTGTCGTCACCATCATCTCTTGTTTAACAGTCTCAGAGGTCGTAAAGAGCTTTACAGTTCGTGGCTCATGTTGAATCTATCAAAGCAGTTTGAGTGTTTCTGCAGTCGTCATCCTGCCGACGGCAACACGCACATCACAGAGACACCGAGTCAGGTTTGGATTAGCTGCTGCATTGAGTTCTCGTTCGGCGACGCTGAGCTCACGCCGCGTCGGTCGATAGATTTGTTGGCTCCTTCGCCGACTCTGAGCGTCAGCAGCGCAGAGACCTGAGGGAAAATTCACTCATCTGTGAAATGATATGAAGATGTGAAGAGACCTGAGAAGATGTGTCCGATGGAAAAATAAGCACGGAGCGTTTAATTACAGCTGCAGTCAGTTTAACCAGAGCAGCCGACAGAGGAGGAGGCTGCAGAACAGTGTCGGATCGTTCCAGGGACGAGTGTCGGTTCAGCTGCTCTAACAGCCAAAGTGATGATGATGATGATGATGATGATGATCTTCTTATTTCTGTTTTTATTCTAGTTCTTGCCAGTTTTTGTGGCCTGATAATCATTTCATTGCCTTTCATTGTTCAGTCTGACTCTGTGTTCATGTTCATGTAAGATTATAAATCGACTTTTTGCTCAGTTTGTCTTTTTATATCGTCTTGTGTTTTGGGGGAAATGTGCTCATTTGCTATCCTGATGAGACATGAGAAGTTTAATATCTCTGTCATATTTTTATGGTAAATATGAAGGTTTGCTCAGCTGAGCGTGAAGACTGAGCCTCCAGTAACAAAATCAGCACCTGTCAACTACTGAAGTTATGTTTTGTCAGTTTAATCTTTGAAAAACAAATCGTAGACGTGATGATGTTGATTTCCTGTTTACAACCTTTCAGCTGAATGAAGGACTTTTACACTATGAACTCACTTGTTTTCATTTCACTGTGTTTTTGTCCAAAGCCGATTTTTCTCTATATCATTTAAGTGGCAGCTTTATTTCATTTGTATTTTCATGTAACTGGTACAAACATGTGTCCACATCTATTATTTCAGCTTTGATTGGAGGCTTTATGGTGGCTGGTTGGTTTTTGAATTTCTTGCAGATTCTGTGTTTCCTCACATCTGGACACTAAAAGTCTTGTTGATGACTGATGACGACACCATGCGTTTTCTTTCCAGTCTTTATTGTCGAAGCTCTTCTTCATCGCTGATCCTCAATCACAAGCATTTTAATTAGTTTGGCTGATTAAACTAGAGCTGACACGATTAGTCAGTTAAATCGATCCCTGGAAACTGTTTTGATGATCCACTAATGGTGGGAACAGTAAAAAGTCAAACACGTCCCTCTGAACTTTAGTGCAGGAAAAGTTCAAAGCAGCATAAAATGTAAATACTCCAGTAAAGTACAAGTACCTCAAATTAAGCATGGTACTTGAGTAAATGTACTTAGTTACATTCCTCCGTTTGTCAGAACCCTATAAATGAGTTAAAGAGCCATTAATAAGAACAAACTATGGGTTGCCAGGTTGTTGCTGTTTATCCTCCCACAGCACGACACTTGGATTTGTCTTTTATAGAACAAATGATTGACTGTTTAACTGAGAAAATTAATTCATGGATAAACTGATGATGCAAATGAATCATGAAGTACAGCCCAGGTCGTTTTGTCTCTTTAGTTCATCATGAAGTGACAGGTCGACCTCTGCAGAGCATCTGGAGCAACGTAGCTACGTTTACAGTGCAGACGTCAAGGATCAATAAATACCCAAATATTAATGACTTATTAATGAGATACCAACTCCTGTAATTCCTCCAGTAATGACAGTATTAATCATGTAAGAACGGCTGCAGCTAACGATTATTTTCATCATCACTTAATCCACCAATAATTTACTTGATGGATCAATTAATCATTTCTCCTGGAAAATGTTGGAAAACAGTGGAAACTGATAGTTTACGTGACGTCTTCTGTTTGCTTTAAAATGACTGACATGATGAATCATTCATCAAATAGTTGCTGCTTGCCAAATGATTTTCTGTTGATTGATTATTTTTGCCACAACCTGATAACCTGAATTATTCCTATTAGCTGCTCATAACTGATCTAATAAACAATTTATGACCCATTAATAAAACCATTAGATATAAGTTATAAACTCTTAAACTCATAAACTAAACCTGATCAGAAAATGGTGCCAAAAAATTAGTCTTTTTGAATTCTGCAGATTCAGAAAACTTTTGGTTCCTGTTCAGCCCAAATGTGACAATATACAGTGGTGGAAAGTAACTAAGTACATTTACTCAATTACTGTGCTTCAGTACAATATTGAGGTACTTTAGTTGAGTATTTCTAGTTTATACTACTTTATACTTCTACTCTACTACATTTAAGAAGCTAATATTGTTCTTTTCCTCAACTACATTTATTCAAGTAGTAACTAGTTACTTTGTAGATTATTAATACAAAATATTAATCAACTAATAAACTATGATAGAGTATTAATAATTATTCTACCAAGCAGAAAGTAATGAGCTCCACCTTTATGCTTATAATAATCCAGTTACTTAGTGTTATATATTATTCTGAAATGGGCCATTTACCTTTAGTGCTATGAAAATATTTTCAAGCTAAAACTTATGTACTTTAAGTAATTTTCTTTTGTAACTGAGTATTTCTACACTGTGCTGTTGCTCTTTTCACTTAAGTAAAAGACCTGAGTCCTTCACCACTGACGGTGAACCACTCTGCTGCCAGCTGGGAAAAAATGCTGAACACACACACTCACACACACACACACACACACACACACACTCACACACACACTGTAAATGGTGCATGAAATCCCAAATGTGGGGCCATATGCACATCTCTCTCTCTCTCTCTCTCTCTCTCCCCTCCCATGCACACGCACACACGCGCGCGCACGCGCACACACCCTCTGAACACCAGTAATAATTCCTTTCATTTCTATAGAAGATCATTTGTATCTGGATGTGCTGGATTTTTCAGGCCTAAATATCTGCATCATGTCAGATCACATGTTTTTCAGTTGGACGATTGATTGACTGTAAAAAAAAAGTGAGAATGAGCTGATGTGAAAGAGTTTTTATCAGAGGGATCAATCCTCCTCCGAGCAGCTGATCAGTTATTGATCAGATGATCAGAGGCATGAGGAGGCCTGCAGATCACCCAGCTCCAGGAGAACCATGTTTCTGCATGCAGGCCGATTTTTCTCATGTTAAAACCCAGCAGGTGTTTTTTTCTGCTGCAGCTGCTTCACTTTGCACGAATCATGTTGCAGAATCTTTATTGTGCACAAAAAAAGAAAGATCGAACGAAAGATCAGAAATTGATTTATTCGATTTTTATTTTTATTTTGTTTTGCTTTAACTTAATGACCAATTTCATTTTGATGTTTTTATAATTAAAACTCACAATGCACAGTATTATTCAGTAAATATTATTAAAAACCTTTAAGATTTATGTCTCAGAAATACAAGCTGATTTCTGTCGTTTTTGCAAAACATTTTTAAAATTATCATGATATGATATTACAGCACCATTTCATTATTTATGTTTTTAAATATAAATTTCTCTCCGGGTGTCTCATGCCAAATATTTCCTCATTTAAATGCATTAAAGGTAATAAATCTGCGGGTCTATCTGTGGTGCGTTCACGTGCAGGTACGAACACCTGCATGTGTTTCCAGTGTCATGAATCTCTCTCCTCTTTGCTCCTGCAGACTGGTCGTGCAGGGAAGCTGCTCCGAGCCTCCCTAATGACAGATGATGAGTTTTTAGCATTGCTCAGTGAACTGGGCCCCGGGGCCATTTGTCACAGGCTGTCCAGAAACAAGCCAAGCATGGAAATGAATTTGTTCATTCACATAAAACAGCCTGCAAGAGCGACAGCCTGCTTAACATGCACCACAGTAACAACTGCTGCCATCAAATCCAACACATGAGCCTCACGACACAGGCTTCATCCTGCACACATCAGAAAATCACTTTCACACTTCAATCTGCACATTTTCCTCACAAAAATCACCCTGAGTGGCCACTTGCTTTAAACTTGACATAAATAGCTTTTCTGTGCATTTTTTAAATTGCATGCCAAAGTTAACAGGTAACTTAGCTTCCATGCATGCACCATCATCCTCCCTGCAGCTGCAGCCATATGAGACATGCTTCCCCACCTTTGCAGTTTGAGAGAATACATCTTGGCATTCTTCTCGTGTATGAGCTGAGATTTCTCCGAGTTTGCAGCGGTATTATCCATGTGTGCAGCCTGTCCGTCGGTCTCTGTCCCGTGTGAGAGATGACAGAAGTGAAGGTCCTCAGCGCAGGATGCTGCAGGAGGTGGAGGTGGAGGTGGAGGTGGACACAGGTGCAGCTTCCCTGATCTTCACTGGAAAGTCATTTCTGAGAGAACAAGCGGGTAAATTCCTTCATTGCGGCGCAGAGAGACAGGAGGAGGAAGCACACGCGGCTGTTTGTGAGGGAGGTTTTAATTAGAGAGGTGTAGCCTCGAACACGCAGCTCCACACTGCAGCTGCTGTCGGTGGCGGTGGTGGAGGCTGACTGAGGCTCCGGTGCAGGCAGGAGCTCCTGACGGGACAACACCAAAATCAATGCACTCACACAAACACATGAGCCTGTGTCTGTCTCAGCTTTTCAATCACATGGACAAGGATTTGAATTATTTCCTAAAATGAAGCTGCTGCAAACAGAAATATTTAACAGATTGTTGCCTGCAGGATTCACCTTCCTGCACGATGTGAGGTTTTTCAAATTGAGAGGATGTGTTGCAGATGCTCAGTTAAATCAAATTAGATTTTTAACATTTTTGACATTATTTACATCAGTTTGACAAATAGTGAAAAGCAGATTTATACCACGTTGAAAAGATCTACAGGCTCTATATAAGCAAAAAGCTTTATCATGGACTCAATCTCAAAGAAAAAATATTTATAATATTCCAAAAAAACAATAATAGAAATTTCTCAGATTTTTACAAGTTTAAAAACAGGCTTATCCTCAGACTAAACTCCTGAACTAAATCAGGGATAAACAGTGTTTTTATTTAAGGGCATGTCTCCAGATTTATGTCAGGTTAAAGAATAGATCTAAATAGATTCATGATCACCTCAAAAGATTTTTAAAATTCTCAGATTTGTGCAGCACAACAACATAAAAAATAAAAGCAAGATTCACGCAATAAAAGATTCACATTTAAGATAACAAAGGCCCATTATGTCAAAAAAAGACACTGCTCATAAATTGATGCTGCAGATTTATATGTGAATCTAGTTTATTTTATTTGTATTTAATTGTATGTATCACACGTAGTTTAAAACCCTTCAGCATCAATAACCTTTAAAATAATACCTCATCATACTTTGATGGCTGTAAAACCACCAAAGAATAAAAATTTGACAAGTAAAATATTCACTTATCATGTAAAGTCCACACTTAATTGATTAGATTGATAACATGATGTATTTGATATATGATGTAATAATATATCATAATAAGGCTTCAGTGTGAATTTGCGGCTCTTTAACGTCATTCATGACTACCGGGCCAATGCTGCGTTCATAACCAGTGGGACAAACGATAATTCGGTCAATCCGAATCATCTTTACTTTATCGACGCTGTTTTTCTTTGTGAAATAAATTCACTTATTATTTCTCAGCAATATATTTTCAACCTCAAGCATAAAAACATAGAGCCCGTCTGCTTATCAATGACATTACAATGTGAAATGCTGGATGCTGGCTAATGTGATGGTAGTAAGTTTTTGGCTTTATTCAAAATTACCATATTATTTCAATCTAAAATCAGTTTTAATCTAATCCATTTATTATGTTGTTGTAACTATATAGAAAAGTGTTTTTTTGAGTTTATCAGTTTATCCTTTCATTAATATATGGCCTCTAGTTCTATTTTGTTTTGTTGACTTTTTTTATTTTATATTTAATATAATAAATAAATTAATCCAGTTGTTGTGACAAGAAGTGAATAAAAGGTCAAAAGCAAACATCACTAACATGAAGTTTTGCACATCTTCTGACATAAAACAGCTGCTTTCTTGTGTGACAGCTCAGTTGTAAAATGAATAACAACATAAATAACAACACAGAGGACTGATTTGAAGCGAGAAACCAGATTTTTTTTTTTACTCTATTTTCAAACGAATAGTTAATTATAAACAAGCGAAAGAGTATTTCTTCCGATTACTATAAATACGGCATGAGTTTACGTCTCCTGACGTCATGACGCAGACCGTGTTTGGTTTCCGCGCCGCGCCGAGCTCAACATGGACGGAACAAACGGTGACAGTAAACCGGAGGAGCCGCAGACAGATGGAGGGATGGAGACAGACAGGTCGATGTCCAGGTCCGACAGGTAAACAACAATAAAAGAATAAAGTCTGTGGGTCGAGTCAGAACATTGTGGCGGACTGAACCCGGCGAGCTAACGCGGCTAGCTCGTTAGCATCACAGCCACGCATTGTGTTGGCGTGGCTGCACAGCACAAACCGGAGGACAAAGAAAAATCAAATAACACTGACACAACATGGTGGATGTGGTCAGATCTTTATGTATATGTCAGAGGTTGTTTTGCAGTGTTACACCCGGCGACAGCTGTGCTAGCACCGGCTGCTTCCTCTGGATTCACCGGCGCTTCTAACGGTCTGTTCTGATGGAGGAGGTCACGCCAGACTTCATAGAAAAAATGACAAATTATGCTCGGTATCATGCTGGAAAACGTTTATAGGTGACATAACTTTGTTTCACAGCCTTTCAATGTGGCCTGGTTAATTCGGCATAATTAACCATTGGCTATTAACTAAACTGCCTTCAATCTGCTTTGATAAATCTAGTTCTAATAATAAGTGAAACATCTAAAATGGTTTTAATAAAATGAATGTTCCGTCAAAGCTAGCTGATGCATTGAGGATGTGCAGGAGAGGAGGGGTCGGGTCAGGTGTCTGTTTGAATGAGGAGATCCTGGTTCTGTCTGTGCAAACACCTGCCCAGGTATCTGTCATTATTATGTCTGTCATCTCCCACAAGGATTGTTCTTAAATGGGGGAAAAGGGAGGAGAACCCAGGTGGTGATTTGTGTGGGACTTAGTATGTCATGTTCTATCATGCCCAAACCCATTTAGAACGGGGTCATATTTGCTTTACTGATGAAAAATGTTCCTTTAATTATTATTTTAACTCATAAGTAACAGTTCATTTGCTGCTTTTTGTTACCAGCAGATTTTGGTTTTCATCAGTCCAGGTTGTGAGTAGACCTCAGGTTTTATCCATTATCTTTTCTAAATACTAATCAAAGCATGTAGCAGTGTTTACCTTCTTTTTTATTGCAAGGCCATTTTCTCATCAGAGATACTGTATTATTAAAGTTAAGAGAGCAGAAATCTTGACAATCATTCCTCAGTTGAAGGCGAACTTATATTCATGTTATATTCATTTGGCAGAGACTCTCCAACAGGTGTATGATGCCGTCTCTGCTCACCCAATCCATCATGCAGAACTTTTAGGATCGAAGTTAATTCTCCTTTTGGGTTTTATTTAACCCGTCTCACAGTGCACAAGAGTTGACGACAGAGTCAGGATAGTGAGATAGTTGGATTCTAGTCAGTCAACATCTCAGCCAAGTGATGACAGCCTTACTCATGTGAATGTTGGCCCCACCCGGTGCCATGCTGCGTCCAGGGCAGCGATGTGATTTTCCTGGGGAGCGTTGGCAAGTTCCCCCTTCCTCCCCCTCAACCACACCGACAGCAGATCCCTCACTGTGGAGAGAAGAGTTCAGAGAGAGACGCCAGAGAACAGACTCTCTCTCATCTCTCTGCAGGACAGAAGAATATCTGCAGGTCCACAAAAGCAAAAAAAATACAGGCTTTAAATTTGAGCCAGTTTTTAAAACATCAGAGGTCTTACTTAAGTCCTTTTTCAGGTCTTGCAGCCAAAAGTAGCCCTTTGACTGTAAAACCCATCTTGCATTTAGCTTTGTGCAACCTGCAGATATTACAGAATTAAATGCCCGTATTGGAGCAGCAACATGGGGCCAACTATGAGCTTATGAGGCATCTCTGATGGCACCCAGCATATACAGAAAATAAAACCAGCAATCACGCAGGCAGCAAGTTACAGGGAATAAATCAGAGCCACATCAGATCCATTCAGTAGTAAAGTCTCAAATTAGTTTCATGTTATTTAAGCTTATATTTTTCATTCTGTAACACCTTTGCAAATCCTTCCTGAGTCAGTGTGCTGCCTTCTGATCTTGCCGTTTGTTGTCTTCCTGTCTCTAACTCCAGTGGGAGCGGAGATGACTCCCTGGATGGCCTCCCAAACCGTATCCCCCGGTGCCCTTTGACCCCGTCTTTATCGCCACAAAAACGGACCACGAGCCAGTCGAAGACAGAGCCTCCGCTGCTGAGGACCAACAAGCGGACCATCTACACCGCAGGCAGACCCCCGTGGTACAACGTCACTGGGACCACCTTCAAGGAGGCCTTTGTTATTGGTGAGAGATCGGACAGCTGCCATCTCCTCATGTATCTTGTCTCATTGATTATATCTGTGTTCAGAGAGCCATCCCTGATCTCTGTCACATGCTAAATTAGGGTTCCTAAATCTATATGATCATAGAGTTTCATTTTTTCCTTTTCCTCTTTGGTGGTTGCAAGAAGTGCACAAAGGACGCAAAATCTAATGATACACTCGAGAATAACAGTTTTTAATTAGCAACAATTAAAGCCGACATTTGTAGTTTATAGTGTTTATTAGCATCTTTTGACTTGGGGATGTCAAAGTCAGGAAATTTCAAATTCTACATATAGTGACTTTAAGGAACAGCAAAGTCTTAACTCATACACAAAATGAGCCACTTCTTCAGCAAGTTAAGGCTTTAGAGAAAACTACTTATATTCATTTCTCCGTCAAGTGCGTAATAGAACTGGTCTAACTGCTGCATTAGCTACAGTATTTGCTGGCTGCCTTAAAATATGGTCAGATTATTCAGTCTGTGAAATTGCCCCCACTCAGCTTTGAAAAGGATGCGAAGTCAGTTTTAATGTGGCTCATATATAGATATTGAGTTGAGTGATCTGTGAACAGTCTGTGGGAGCGATGCTGTGCTTCATAGTCTGGTAGTGTAATATTTGTCTGCGTTTTCAGAGACATCAATGTTCCTGTTGGCCCATCATGCACATCTGCATGGCTGAACAAAGGTGCTGGATGGAGATTGTCCTGAAACAAGAAATGAGTGTCAGAGTTTATTGTCATGCAGGCTTCTATTGAAGAGAGAGGCAGAAGTGTAATGTGACCGTACCTTTACTTTCACCTGGTGTGCTACAGAATCACAGGCTCGCAGGCTTTAGAGCTGATCCAGCAACACAACACAAACCACACAGCTGTCAGTTATCCTGGCAGCACAGCTATAAACACTTTAAGAGCTAAAACTCATGATTATTTTCATGAATAAACTGGTTATTTTTAAGCATAAGAAAGTCACTGGATGTCAATAGAAATGTTCTGACATTCCATAATTCAAAGATCTTCACTTTACAATTATATAAATCTGATTATTGAGAATCTGAAGCTTGAGCCAGTAAATGTTGTTTGTGAGTGACTTAAACAATTTATTGATTGTCAAAATTATTGGTTCATTTTCTCAATTGACTAATTAATCAACTCATCAGTTTGACACTGAACATTTTTGGGTAAACCATCGTTGTGTATACATGATGTGCTCAGTCAGTAATCTTAAGTGTTCATGATGCTTCACTGGGGCCGTTCTTCCAGCAGGCCACCATCTTGCTCATCAGCACAGTAAAGTATCTGCCTCAGGACGAGTCCCAGCAGCAGTGAAATGAACCGTGACAGAGACCGTGTGTGTGTACACATCTGCATGTGTGTGTGTGTTTGACATTCGTGGAACTGATGTCCCGTGGTTGAACAGATTGGCATGAGTGGGAGTCCGTGCAGGGAGAGGTGGACATTATCTTTAGTAGGCAATCTGTTATTGTCAATGGGCCGCAGTGACTGGTTACAATTTCACACTCGGCTGTACTGTAGCGAATGTGGCCCTCGGTTAAAAAGGAGCAGACTGTGTAACTGGACAGAACGTGGCATGAGAGGAGAAACCAACCTGCATTAAAGGTCAATGGAAGATAGAGAAGAGGAAAAAGTGAGGAAGAGAAAACAATTAGGTTGAGCAAAGAAAGATGGATGAATGAACAAAAAGAGGAGGTGTGAAGAGGAGAGGCGAGGACAGAGACGTTGTAAAGTGTAATAGATACCAGAGGTGGTTTTCCGTTTTCTTCAGTCTGGTTTTATTGCTAATAGAAAAGACAGTTTTATCTGCTGTAACAAGCCGTTTCAGTGGCCCGGCTTCACTGCAAAGGTGTCGTCCGCGCTGAATCTATATGAACGACGCAATTAGGCTTTGATTTCTTTTTAATACATATATTTGTGAGTTGGAGCCAGTATTTTTATAACCTCTCTGCTGCTGTAATCGTACACAGAAATAAGGAGCACTGCAGTTTTCCTCACTCTCCCAGTCAGCAGTTTTGACCCTGATGGGTCCTATCTGAGCAAAAAAACCTCATTCCAATACTTCACTGAGAGTTGTTTATACCACTGAAGTAGCTCCGTAGGCTATTTCTGTTCCTGTGAACACACACACACACACACACACACACGGCATCAAACACACAACCGTTCACAGCAAATACATCCCGTTTTTCACCTCCTCGCCAGCAGCCGGCGTGCAGCTCTGGCCCACTTCCCAGGATTGTTGTCCTGAAGGATTGCTGGTGTGGTCTGTAACCCAGGAGGTCGAGCGAGGAAAAGCGGGGCTCTAGATAAGGCTGAGTGATAAGGACCCAAAATTGGTATTTTTAGGCTGAGTGGCATCATCATGGTGGTTGAACTGAGGTGACTCCACTTCTGGAGCAGCTGCAGTGCTGCAGCAGAAGTGAGCAGACTGACAGGTGCAGGTATACGGTGATGTATGTAGATGGAAGCACGTTCTTCTATGAGAGCAGTCAGTCAGGTCAGTGCCTGAGCTCGACACAGGGTCTGTCACCGTCAGCCTGCAGCTCGTAATCTGGACTGTCTGACCAATCTTTGTGAATGGTGGCAGTGTGGGGAAGGCAACTCACTGGCTACAATCCAGTCCATCACAATTTACTTCAGTAATGTTTTTGGACTTGGGTCCTGAATCACTGCTTTCGGGGTTATCAGATATATGGAGATAATATGGTCATTTTGATTTAAAAAAACAAGATTTTTTGATTTCCTGCTTCTATCCAATCTGAAGCTGCAGATTTTTCTTTATTTGCTAACAGTGTTGTTTCTTTGTGTTTTCCTGCTGAAGGTCTGTGTGGAGGAAGTGCTTCTGGTAAAACCACAGTAGCCAATAAGATCATTGAAGCGCTGGACGTTCCCTGGGTGGTTCTGCTCTCCATGGACTCTTTCTACAAGGTACAAAAATGAGATATAAATAAGAGCTTTGAATATTTTAGCAGTAGTGATTACAGGACATCAGCTGCTGTTTAAATCAGTTCAGTAATATTTCAGATTGCTGGCTCTGTATTTTGGCAGGTTTACCATGTGCTGCTAATTACATTAAAGTGTGTGTGTGTGTGTGTGTGTGTGTGTGTGTGTGTGTGTGTGTGTGTGTGTGTGTGTGTGTGTGTGTGTGTATAGAGTATACACATATACTGCTGTGTATGTGTGTGTTAAAACCAATAAAGACATTGTTGGGGAAAAACTGACTGTAAACTCAAACATCTTTGCAGGTCATTAGTGCTGATTTCAGCATAGTAAGTAAAGGCTCCTGATTGATAACCTATTGAACAACAATAGCTCATATCAATTGTACTGTTCTCTCCTCTGAGACAGGAGGTCGATTGTATTTTCAGTTTGCTGTACTCACAGAATCCTATAGAGCTCATTATGTCTTTGTCAATTGAACACTAATGAGTAAAATAAGTGGAGTGAGTTCATTCTTAAAGGAAAGCTCCACCCTGAGTCTTTACAGTGTTGATTATGGGATGTGATGAAGGTGAATGGAAGAGCACGTTTTTGGTGGCAGCACCTTTACTCAGAATGTTGTCTCCACTGATTATTCAGTATTTAAGCATCAGCATTGGCTTTAAAAATCCACATTGAAGATTGATCCTCCTCCTGTGGTGGCATATAACTAAAAACAGATTAGTTTGAATGAAGAGAATATCTTCAGTCCTGAACCTTGCATGCTTAACTTGTTTTTCTCTCTACTGTTGTGTTTGTGTGTCAGGTGTTGAATAAAGAAGAGCAGGAGCTCGCTGCCAAGAATGAGTATAACTTCGACCACCCTGATGCCTTCGACTTCGAGCTGCTGGTCACCGTCCTCAGAAAGCTGAAGAAAGGAAAAAGCATCAAAGTCCCGGTGTACGACTTCACGTCTCACTGCAGACGCAAAGAATGGGTACGACCTTCTCACACTTGGCCGACTCTCTGGTAACTTCATGTATTACTCCATTTTAGATGAGCTTTGCTCCTCCAGAACCATGTTAATCTATACTGTTCAAACTGTGGGTGTAACTGGACATGATGTCATTTTTGCTTGAAATGATTTCACATTTGAGAGCAGAGAAGCTGGTTGGGACTTTGGAGCTTGATGTTCAGCTCTGATCACTGAGTTCCACAACAGGTTTCCCATCATATCCATGAATTCTTCACGACAAACTGACTCTTTGGAACAATTTTACTTTTTTTCTTTAGCAACAAACCACTCCACAAAATCTCCTTCTGAATGAGATTTTGGCTTCTTAGCAATGAGCTCAGTCACCATGAAACTTGCCTGTGTGACAATTCATCCATTTTAGCATGTTTTGAGCTGTAATGATGCTTGAGATCGTCCTTTTTCATCACTGTGAGCGCCTCACAGGCTGCATACGGTCCAAAGGCCAGACGTTCCCCACCTCTGGCTTACAGGATAAAATTACCGTTGCAGTTACAAATGGCTGAACCCTCTCCGGGGATGTATTAGTCGTTTTAGCTGATGCCGATTGAGATGCCTGCTAATTTGCTAATTATTAAGGATTTAGTGAACAGGACATTAACCCAAGCAAAGAGCACAAATCCCCTCCCAAAAGCATTGTGAAGAATCAATCTGACTGTGTAGCTCTCTGACAACTCCTCTCTATTCCTTTGCAATGTAATTTCATGGCTGAAAGGCGCAACACCACATGGGAAATCGCCTATCACCACTTGTGACTCTGAAATCAGTTTATGGGCCTTTTGTGCGAGGGTGAATGTAATTAAGCCTCCGGCCCCGAGGGTGCTGAGGACTGCACGGGCCAGCTCGCCTCACACTCTGTGTGTGTGTTTGTGTGTGTGTTTTTCTATCAATTATATGGATGAAGGAGAGGACACAGTTGAGTTTTCTTGCTTTTTCTTCAGGTCACCTTGTCTCTCTCTTTCATGCTCCCGCTCTAAAACATGTTAAAGACCCACTAAATCATCTCTTTGCAAAGAACACGGAAACGAACCAATCGATAAACACTCATCTGTTTCTTTAGAATTCACTTTCTGCTTTTCACAGCCAACCTCGCATGGACGCTCTCTGTCTCTCTCGCTTTGTTTCTTCACTCTGCTCCTCTCTCTCTCTCTCTCTCTCTCTCTCTCTCTCAAATCATTACCAAAGTGTCCAGTCCATTGACTTTAGCATGAAGCCGCTCAGAGGAAGGTAATAGGATTGTGACACACTCAGCACCATTTTGCCTTCGATTGAGACGGTGATTAATCTCTCACTCACGCGCCCGCTCTCCGTGGCAGTGAAGTGAGTTCATGACGAGGTTTTATCACAAACTGTGAAGAAGGTGAACATGTGTTGAGGTTGTGTTTGTGTGTCTACGTGGCTGCAGGACATCTCACAGCCATGTTTAACCGATGCTTTGCTGATCTTTAATGTATTTGTTGGCAATTTTTATAAAAGCTCAACTTTAGTCATATTTGTTTTAAAGCAATTTTTAGGAAATGGAATATTGTCACTTACTCAGGTTCAAGGTCCTTTTTCACACTTCGCTTTGGTTTAACTTGAGAATGTACTTGACTTGAAACAACATGAACTTTCCATGAGCTTTTAATCTGTTCCTCCTAACAGAAAACGGTGTACGGGGCCAATGTGGTCATCTTTGAGGGCATCCTGGCCTTTGCCAACAAAGAGCTGCTAAAGGTAAGAATAGTTTATTCTGCTCTACTCTTAGTTTTCACTCTTTGTTTGCCCTGTTGTGTTTTTAATTTCTACACACCTGAACTGTTTCAGACATCAGTCAGATCTTAAGACATCAGTCTTAATATCAATGATTGCACACAGAAGGACTGACAAATACATTTCAGGATTTATATATAAATGACACTCAACCCCCAACAACAGTAGTTATTGTATATAAGCGTGATCTGACTCCATATATATGAGCCAACTGGTCGTTTATCTGCACGATGAAATATTTTATATGAATGACAAAGGAGATTGGGGCTGAAATCGGCATTTTGTTAAATGTCAGTCAGTTTGATGTGTCAGCTGAAATTGTATTAGATTATCTCTTATCCATGTAGTTTTTAAGTTAACTTTTATTCACTGCTTTTATAAAACCAATAATAATGGTCTTCCCCTCAGTAATAAATAGATACATATAATGGGTTCATGGGTAATTACATTTTTGGAGTTCCACTTAATAATCATATGTATTTAATTTTTGTGCATAAAAATTGTTGAAGCTAGAAATGAAAAGAATATTCACACAGCTGGTGTTTATATCCTTGTTTGTGTGCATGTGAAGCGTGGACCTGTTTTATGTGGAGTAAATGAATTCTGCAGTGTTTGTAATGATGCTGTTGAGGGTCAGAGGAAATCCATATGAATTAAAGGGGAGTGTTCTTTATAGCAGCGGGGTCCTGCTGCCGCCACACATGGCTGGACGGCGGTGATAAGGCCCACAGTCTCCCCCGAGACCCAGCCGTGTCGTTCATTACCCTCTGATTCAGTTAATAACAGCCGTTGTCTGCGGTGATTAATTGTGTTTTGTGTCCGTTCTCACAGCTGAAGTCAATTATAGCTGAGAATCTGATATGCTAATGGCGAGGTCTGGTGAGAAATTGAGAAGCTGCACACACACATACGTCCATGAGGCCACTGAGTAATATGATGATGTACATTGTTAGAAGTGATGATAGAAGATTAGATGTTTGTCATCCATTCAGTATCTATATAAGATCGTTGCTAATCTTAGCACTTAGCTTCATGGCAAAATTGGATTTACATGATTTTAGTATCAGAGATGAAGTAGCTTGTTTTCCTCCAGGGTTTATTACTGCATTGCCATAGATACTGGATCCTACTTTTCTCACAATGCAGCTCTTTTTTAGCTCTTTCATTAGACTTTCCTGGAAAACATCCACCTCTCTCAAACTCATCTACGCCCTCAGTTTATAACACAGGCTTCTGTTCATGGATTCTCCCAGGTCTCCAAAACCAAGCCGACACAAGTCCCGACCATCCTCAGGGTTATTTTTTTTCTAACTCCGAAAAGCTCACTCAGATCCACAGAAGACATTGTCCAACTGTTTCCACAGCCTGTCTCTGTCTCCTGTGACTAATAAACTGACCTTTATGTTTAAAATCTGCAGAGTTACCGTTTAGGTTCACTGGATCAGCCAAAAAGAAGGGATTCCCATCTGTTTATGATCCATACAAGACCAACATTGTTCTTGGCACAGACTTGTTTGGTTTAATGAAATACCCCCACATTTTTTAGGTAACTACATCAGTGTAAAAATCCATTCTGATTTTACTCAGACACATGATTCGTCCAACGCTGCGTCCAACGTCTGTATTTATGATGATGGCCAACAAATCCTGTGTCATTTCATCACAAATGCAGCTAAGTGAATTTCAATGATACAACTTGTTTCCTTTCCGGTGTTTAGTGTCTGAATTGGTTACTGGTGTGTTCAGGTGATCCTGATGAATTCATATAGTTGGGAAATATCGTGATCAAATTATATTTACCTGCATTTGTTTGCAGGTGCATCAGTCTAGTAAATACGTGTCTTGACACAGAACTGGACCAATGAAAAAACACTGCAACTACGTTTTAATTTACGTGTCTAAACCCAAGTTAAGATTGAACTGTTGCATTGTACAATCTGACCTGTTGTCTATATTTTCCCTGTAATTGGCACCAAGCCTTATTTATTTTTTAGGAAACTTACCAGGAAACTACTTTGATATTTTGGACCAGTAAAATAAAGTGTTACCATGAACTCAGACATGTTGTCAGTCTTGTTTCCTCATGTTCTCAGAAAGCTTAGAGGTTGTTTGGCTCACACCCACTGGCTTACTGTTAAAACATATATCATTATATTAAATCATAGATCAAGTCAGATGAAGAAACAGATGAAAAGGCTTTTTTGTTTCCTGTTGGAGCAGGTTAGAAAATGATCTACAGCCGCAGCCTGGCTCTCTAACCTTTGGAGCGCTCCTCAGTCACCTCCTCCTACAGGCTGACAGCCGTGCTTATCCAGCAACACGCCGTCTTCCGGTCGGTCAGCCCGTCAGATTTACAGCAGGCAGGATCCGCTGGCTTGTTGTGCCACTGAGTTATACCTGCACCCCGACTGTCATCCATGTCTATATCACTCACAAACTTCTTTTCATTTCAGTAGTCGTCAATAGTTCTTTTGCTGTTGCCTCTTTGTTGTGATGCTGGATCATTGATTTTTCCTGGTTTTGCTGAGTTGAGGTTCAGTTTAATGGAGCTTACAGGACAGATCGACGGCGGACTTCCTCTGTAAAGTGACAATGATAACCGATGTCTCCTCGGTTTACACTTTTGACTCTTCAACACGGCCTGACCCCAACCTCACATTTCAGCTGTAAAAATGTCATCTTTTGACAACACTGAAAGATGAAGCCTGCAGTTCTTCTGTGTTTCTGTCTGCCATTTGTTCCCCTGTCCTTTTAACACATGTATACTATTTGTACACACCAGATACTTAATATACTAGTGTTCAGAGCTGAAACAGTCAATTAGTCAGCAGAAGATTAATCACTAACAATTTTGATAAGATCCAAAAATGTTCAAATTTTCTTTTTCCATGATCACAAACTGAATGTCTTTAGATTTTGGCCAGTTGGTTGGACATTTGCTAATTTGACTATTTCATCAGATTCATCTTTCACTGCAGGTAATTGGTGTACTGGTTTTGTAATTATGGGACATGGGACATTTTATTGGCTCATCAAGAAAATAATGAAATCACCTCTTGCAGCTCTATTGGGATGAAACCATTCAGATCTCGTTGGATTAAGATGTCGTTGTAGTCTTACTTGGCAGCGTCAGAGATGGCCGTCTAAAGTAATCAGTTAAACCTGCCTCAGTCAACATGTCAGAATAAGAACGCACTAAAACACTTGGTATTTTTTGTTGCTTTCTTTTGCTCAGAGAGAACTGGTCAAATAGAAATGACTGCATCGTACTGCGCTGCAGCCACGAGAGGCTGTGGGTGTGTGAGACTGTTGTCGGCACAAATCAATGAACACAGCTGCTTCGTGGCAACACTGCATTTGTGATGTGATGAAGTACCTTGATATGTAAAGTATTTGATTTGTCATGTTCGTGTTTCTCCTCCTTTTCTCCTCTGCCAGCTGCTGGACATGAAGGTGTTTGTGGACACGGACTCGGACATCCGCCTGATACGGAGGCTGAAGAGGGACATTTCGCAGCGTGGACGGGACATCAGCGGCATCATCAAACAGTACAATAAGTTCGTGAAGCCGGCGTTCGAGCAGTACATCGAGCCCACGGTGCAGTCGGCTGACATCGTGGTGCCCAGAGGTCGGTGGAGATGTGGTTTACTAAATACAGATATACCAGTAATACTTTTCAACACGTCTGCATGCTGCTTGGTACTTGTTCCAAAATAAGCTGCCATAGTATTAATTGTTAAATGCTCCATGTATTTAGCAGGTAACTTCTTGTCCTTTGTGTCTTTGATCATTCACAGGTGGAGAAAACTTTGTGGCTCTGGATCTGATTGTTCAGCATGTTCACAGTCAGCTGGAGAAGGTGAGGATTCCTCCACTCGTTTCTGTTTCTGTGCTGGAGCATGAACGGATTTTACTGATTCAGCTGAACATTTGGTTTCCTGATTGTAAGCCTTTGTCCAGTGTCTGAGGGGGTTTGTAGAAAAAGTGCTGCCTCGACTGCATGTTGTCCTGATAAGAGTCTCACTGTTCATTTTCTATAATCTGCAGCTTCTGCTGCTGGAAGATTATTTTGAACACAACAGCCATAACTTCATAATGATCAAAATAATAACCGCTGCCACACCCTGACTGCTGAATCTGCTGTTTCCATGATAACCTACCCAACCCACAGTAGCATCCTAACAGTGACGTTTCCTCAAGTTTGGAAGGTTTGCAGCTCTGCTTTATTAACATAAAGAAAGATCCGGCTGTGTGGGGGTCTGACAGGGTGCGAACTTGGCCTGTGGTGCTTTGTCTCGTTCTGTTGGTTTGCATGTGTCGGCCTGTACGTTTAAGTCTGACGTAGGAATATGTGACGTAAGCGCACAAGACAAATCTCTGCATGTGACAGTAAATTCAAAAAAATTCATAACAAATACACATTTATAGTTATAGTTGTAATGGTAATTCCAATATGAGGTGAAGTCAACTTTCTTATTTGGAAAGGGAGGATTTGATTTTCCAGTTTTGAGTCAGGTGTTTGTGTCACATTAAAACCTGAATGATATTTTATGACCATCTCAATATCAATCAGATCTACTTGTCTGCCATGACACTGATGCTTTTTAACAACGCCTTATTGCAACTGCTGCTCACTGTTGAGCTGAGGTTGAACTATTAAAGGATCAGTGTCCAAGATTAAAGCATGCAAAGTCATTTCATTAACTAGCATTTTGGATAAGGCTTAGGAACCGAGTGTTCCTGTGCTGTCTGGTAGGTTTTTTCTTGTAGTATATGCAGTCTCGATTGTTTTACCACGTCATTGAACGCAGCTTCATATCAGGTCTCCATGATCTGTCTACTTTGTTAAACCTCATGTTGTCTCTTCCCCCCTCTGCTGGTTGAACAAGCTCAATGACGATCAGCCTCTGCTGTGAAGAACTGGATGAAACCACTTCACTATCTGCTGAACTTCCTGTCCCGATCAGGAGGAAGTGAAGCACAGTGAGCTGTAGTTATCCTTCAAAATGATCAAATGACACTAAAAACAAACTCAAGATTTAACTTCTCAGTCAATCAAAAATCTGCCTCAAAACTTCCCTGCTCTCATTATCCCTTCATTTCCCCTTCATAGCCCGCTGAACTTGAGACAGAGGTTTAGGTTAACTGAGATTAATGAGCACATAAAACCAGGAGAAGGCGTCGTCCATCTTTCCTCACCTCATTTATGACCTGCACCAAACTATGAAACCACCTTCAACATATTCATTCATGGCCGCTGGTAGAAGCCGTCCAACATCTTTTACACTCACGACACCTGCAGTCTGGATCAGTGGAAGCACACACAGGTTAGCGCGATGCTATGTAGCGCCATCCAGTGGTGGTCCCCTGACTTTTCATTGGCACGCACTTTTGTACAGGCATTCGTGTTCCCCTCAGGATGAACTGTAAAAAGACTGGTTAACGTCATCTAGCATCATCAATGTCAGGTCCGAATTTTTTCCAACTCATGACCAAATTCCTAAAAACCTGACCCTCCCACCAGCTCATCTCGACAGCACGGAGATGTTGAACACAGTGAACTTAATACTGCTACATATCAGCATGTTGACATTGTCATTGCATGTTAGCATTTACCTGAAAGCACCATCTCGCAGAGGATGGCTGGAAACTGAGTCTTTGCTTGAGATCATTAATGAAGTAACAAAATTTTATGAGTCGGTTATTTCGTACAATTCCCCTGAAGTTAATGTTGCCACCTCTACATTCATATTTCAAGTGTGAGATGTCATGAATACATTTTAGCAAACATTTATTTTGCTTTAAATGTTTGTCTCTGTTCTTAGGTCTCATGTTGCAGATCAGCTGATCTCATGTTCTTTTTTTTTTGCTTGTTGTCTCACGTTTGCAAACACACACGTGTCTGTGTGTGTCTCCTTGTGCGTGCACGACCCCGCTTGCCTTGGCTGAATGCTGTGTAACCATTCCAGCGTGAGATCACTGTGAGGTACGGCTGCTGCTTTTTTTTTTACATCTACATCTTCTCCCTCTTCCTTCTCCTTTACCTTCCTCTTTCACTCCAGTTTCAAACATACTTCATTTGAAAACCTGCAGCACACGACAGCAGATTGTCCGGATGTTAGAAGCACCTACTGGAAATACTCCCGTCATGTGTCTTCAAAGTTCCACAGGCCACGTTCACATGGCCACACCGACCTACAACCGAGCTCACACCGTTTCACTCCTACTGTGTCTCCAGGTCGAGAAGAGGTGTTGTTATACACTACAGTTATTTGCTTTTTAAAATGCACAGTTCTAGTGCACCACCTGTTGAAGCAGCAGGTCAGAGATCAGCTCTTCAGGCCGTGTGTCGTTCAGCCGCTCAGTTAAACTGCAAACAGCAGGTGGTCACAGGTGTTGCTCTGAAAAAGGTGCCTACTGGGACACACTTTTTAAGACACACTAGCAATTTCAAAAAAGCTGAGTTCACGTGAACGATCGATACCAGGTTGGTTTGTTAAATGTGCAGCAATCGAAGCTGCTCTCGGAGGTTTGAGAGCTGCAGTGAACCTACCTGGGCAGTAAAGAGAGACTAATCTGTGTTTTCAGCTGAAATGCTGTTTGGACGCTGAATGAATTGAGTCACCTAAAATGATCCCACTTTAAGACAAATTGAATTGAGCTCGCTGCCCTGAACTAGAAAGTATTTGTTGAGCAGTGATGTAGTGGAGCTGTTTCACTGCTCTAATACTGTCCTTTTTCTTCTTTTCCCCTTTTTTCTATTTTTGTCTCCTCTTGTCCTTTGTGTGTTTTTCTTCCTTTATTTTTTTCTGTCTTTTTCTTCCCCCTCACTATTTATCACTTAATCTCAACAAATGAACATGTGTCACCTTCTCCAGAGGAAGCTCCGCTGGGATATGTGAGGCTCCACTTGTGCATCCTCTTTTAGTGTCGTAGCTTTGAAAGCACTTTTGTAGTGTTGATGCTCTCTGGCCTTTTTTATTTGTGCATATTTAACTGAATGAAAAGGCCAACATGCTTTTTTTTTCTAGCTTTCATGAGAAAAATTTGATGACAAATCGCTGAAGATGTTTTAGCAGAGAAGCATTAAACTCATGCAATTCTGAGTGTTAAAGCCAAAGCATGCTCTATTTCTTTTAGGGGGCAGAGCATTAAATTATCAGCATGTGTTTGGAAGTGTTTTCACCACATGTGCTAATTTTTGTTTTGCATCTTGTTGGCCGAAGGTGATGGCACTCACTGTGTTAGTCTTTGTTCCAAGATGATTGCCAGCAATAACAACATAGAACGTGATATAATGCAACAACATCTGCAGACCACAGCTGCAGCTTTCTGTTGTTCTTTAAGAGCAAACGTTACCTGAATGAAATGATTCGATATAGAAACCTCGCAGGTGAAGTACCAGCACCTTGGGTTGCTTGTGCTGCCAGTTACATGATTGTTTTTTTTTTTAACCTTAAGGCAGCTGTCATTCATTCATTTTGCTTTTAGATCATAGCAGCTTGTCTAACAATAGAATCTGGGGCCAGTTGCACAAAGATATTTAATTGTAATGAATTGATTGTGATTCCATTTTTTGTCTTTATTTTAAGAGTCAGTCCCACCTGCTGAAAAATAAGAAACTCAAAATGAGTTGTTCCAATTAATCCCGATGGTCCAGAGCCAGAAGAGCTGTGTGCAGCCAGTCACACTTTTATCTTTGTGAAACCAGCCCCTGTGCAGTTAAAGCAGCATATTTTAAACAGCTGCTTCATATAGCGAGTCGCCGGCATGTGTCTGAGAAGCCACATACTGTACATAGTGGCTACTAGTCCTGTTGAGTCAACAAATTAACCTGGTGCCTAGTTAGAAAATGAGCCACTTTCTTCTCAGTCTGCAGCCTTGTCTCATAGTGTTTTGAAGTAAAAACTGTTTAGTCAACTGTCTCTTTTCAGTGCAGGTGAATACTGAGTTCAAAAACTCTACTAAAGTAAAAACCTTTCACAAAAAAGAAATGAGGATAATATTTCTGTAATCTTTAGTTGGAGGTAACTCACTCTTCATGTTTGTGTGTTTGCTTTGTCGCAGATCGGCTCTGGCCTCGGCTCACCAGGGGCAGCCTTTACCCAAAACCCTCAGCGTGATGGAGAGCACGCCGCAGGTCCGCGGCATGCACACCATCATCAGGTCAGAATACACACGTTTCACAAGCAGAGCCTTTTTAAAATGAACGTTCACACTTAAAGGTTAGTCCAGTGATTTAGTGTCTCACGTACAGTTGAGCGCTTGCAGATGACAGATATTAAAAATGGAAGCAGCAGAGGAGATAATCCTGACTTTCACTCCCGAGTTCAGGTCAAGCTCTTTACCATTTTCTCTTTGCTCGTGACCTCTGTGTGTTTGTGCAGGAACAAGGAGACTAACAGAGACGAGTTTATCTTTTACTCCAAGAGATTAATGAGGCTTCTGATCGAACATGCCCTCTCCTTCCTGCCTCTCAAGGTGAGTTTTGGTGTTTGTGTGAAAGATTATTAACTGACCTGCTGCTTCTATTCTAAGGTTGAATCTTGTTGGAATAAACAGGAACATTAAATATTCTCCATGATTTATTTTCCTGCTCTAAACATCCAGTTGACTGCAGGACTGCAACGAATGCTTACTTTGATCGTTTCATCTGTAAAGTATTTTCTCAATTAGTTGTTTGGTTGATAAAATGTCAAGAAGTGGTGAAAAACGTCCATCAGTGTTTCTCAAAGCCCAAGATGACCATGACCCAAAGACGTTCAGTTAACTGTCAGAGAAATAAAGAAACCAGAAAATATTCACATTTAAGAAGCTTGAAACAGAAAATGTACTTTTTTTTCCTTCTTTCTTTTCTCAGATTAACTGATTATCAAAATAGTTGGTGATTAACTTAGTTGTTGACAATCAGTTGATTCATTTGTATAATTTTAAAGTTTCCTTTTCATTTCCTCTTCGTCCTCGTCTCCCTCTCCAGCCAGTGTCTGTGGAGACGCCTCAGGGCGGCGTCTATGACGGCAAGAGGCTGAGCGGGAAAAGAGTAAGTCTGCCTTTGTGCTTCTGTTCACCTGGTTGTTATTAAAGTGACGTTCATTATAATAATTAATAATTATCTTCGTGGTCACCAAGTCTCAAGTCCATGTTTAGCATCAGCAACAATGACTGACAAAGGAGCTTGTTGTGCTTGCAGCAGATGTTTTTATCCAGATGTATTAGGTCTTCAACCTGTGCTTTAGTGTTCTCCGAGCCAGACAAACTGCATATCCAGGTTAAAATGACCAAAACATACATTTCCTCACGTGTGGTTTTTTGCAGATCACAGGTGTTTCCATCCTGAGGGCAGGAGAGACCATGGAGCAGGCTCTGATGGCCGTGTGCAAAGACATCAGACTGGGAAAGATCCTCATCCAGACAAACCACGACACAGGTGAACCGGAGGTATGAGAGTCTCAAACATCACAACCTGAACATGTTAGAGCTGCAATTGATCAGTTGATTGAAAGAAATTAATCTGCAACTATTTTTTAATATTGTCTGCTATTTTATCGTTTGCTTCTTAAAATGTCTTCTTGTCGTGTGATGTCCTGTCTCGTCTTTCTTTTAGCTCCACTACCTTCGTTTGCCCAAGGACATCAGTGAGGACTATGTCATCCTGATGGACAGCACCGTGTCCACCGGAGCTGCTGCTCTCATGGCCGTCAGAGTGCTGCTCGTAGGTCTAACTCATATGAAGAATGAAGGGAGACTCTTCCACCGTCAATAGAGAATGTATTCAGTCGGGCATGATGAAGAAAATGAGCATTCTCTCTCTCCCTCTCCCCATTTTCCTCTGAAGGACCATGACGTAGCAGAGGATAAGATCTTCCTGTTGTCTCTGCTAATGGCGGAGATGGGCGTCCACTCGGTGGCCTATGCTTTCCCTAAAGTCCGCATCATCACCACCGCCGTGGACAAGGAGGTCAACGACCAGTTCCACATCATTCCAGGCATCGGTGAGATTTCTTCTCCCCTCATCTGAATTTGTATCATGCAAGAAGCAGTTTCTCACAAGTTTGCCTTCATTCATCATCTGGGAGAAGTAGCACTTTTTTTAACAATTACAAGCTGCTATGTAGAGTTTTAAATATGTTAGAAAAAATTGCGAACTGTCCTAAGAAATCTGCTGATGTTGCAAAAGGAATAAAATGTCCTGCCTGAAGTGTTTAACAGACTGATCTGACATGTGAGGGGAGGTGTTTCCTGAGTTTGCTGTCCTGAACAGTAAAGGCCTCTTTAATAAAAGGACCTAACTGACCTTGCAGAGCTGTAGGAACTCAGCGGCTCAGCTGTGCCAGAGCCAGCTGCTGCAAAACTTTATGAATTATCATAAACTTTCATTGGCAGGCAGTGAAAGAAAATGTGATTTATGGGTCTCTCAGTAGAAGCATTAAAGGGTAAATCAACACTGAATCACATGGAAAGAAGGACAGGAAGCTGCTGCTGCTGCTGCTGCTGCTGCTGCTGCTGCTGCTGCTGCTGCACGGCCAAAATATGATGCCACAGCAGAAACTTTGACGGCAGAATGAAAACACCTGCTAACACACATTAAAATGTAGCCACAGGTGCAACATCTAACATAATTCCTGTCAATCATGTCTGAATTAAATTTAGCTGTTTCAGTTTCAGGGTCCTGGTATTGATGCTTTCTGACACACTGTCCTGCCTCACTGGGACACAGTGAGAAAAGCTCAGCGGTGAAAACTCACCACATCTGGTTCAAGTACTTATTATTTAGAAACATCAGAAAACTCAAAGGCTTTCTTTCTAATATTACCTGCTTTTCTTTTTCGTTTCCAAAGGTAATTTTGGAGATCGTTACTTTGGCACAGACGCTCCGTCAGACTGGTGTGAAAGTGACGAGGGGATGGACTTCTGAAGAGAGAAGGGAGGCTCGTTACAAAAAGCACTTACAGCCATGAAAACGGCGATAAAAGCCTCCGTCATCCTTCACTGCTCTGATCTGCTCCATCCACATTCTCGTGACCAGAGAGGTGATGCTGTATAAGCTGCTTCCTATTCAGATGAGTTCACTTAGGTCAATGAAATCAGTGAGAGCCGAGTGGAGAGTTCCATCTGAACCAGGGGTCAAAGTGTTGCCTGTCCCGCAGGATGTCGGATGTTTGTTGGCTTTGACATTTTTCACCCAACAATCTCAAAGGGCATCCTGCCATTATTCCGACTTAAGCTACTTACTGAGAAAAATGCTTGATTATCATGTAAATATTGCCAGTAATGCGTTTTTATTGCTGCAGGTGCAGAGCTTCGGGGGCGATGTTGAAAATGTCTGAGTTCACGTACCGTCAGTTTACTGAAAGAGCCTTAAAAATCTGTGAGTTCCAAACAGGATTTTGCACAGCAGGTCTCTTCATACACCAGATACTGCAAATAAATCATTGTTGGAGAAACGTCCGGCTGGAGAGTTAGCTGGGAAGACTCGACTAGAGCTGAAGCTCAGTTTGAATCCTTAGCAGTTATGAAAAGATGTCCTTCATAGTGTTCAGTCCATCCCCTGCTTGCTGCCTAATCAGTAATAATCTAATCATTTGTTTTGCACAAAGACAAACAGAAAATAACGGCCCGTCTTTTAACACAAGTCTCTTACAAGTATTCAAAGTTTACGGGAGCAAATTCCCAGAGTTTGTGCTGATATATCGTGTCTAGTTAGCAGCGTACTGTGATTTCATTTTTTTTTTTTAAGCTATAGGCTTTTTTTTATTAGTGTGTTACAGCTTTGCTCTGCTGATGAGGCTGCAGCTGTTTGTACTGTAAAATAATCTTATCTCAGGCAAAGAACAATAAGTATTCATACTTGAACAAGAAGACTGAATGATGGTTAAGGGAAACGGTCAAATGTTGTTGGTTATATTTGTTTTATCCGTCTTGTTGTCTTTATCTCACTGCTACATTTTTCTCATTTTAATACCAGTAGGTTACAGCAGCAATAAGAGTCATGCTGTCTTTCTTTTAAGTTAAAAGCATTTTTCAAAAGTTCAAAACCTTGTAAAACAGAACAATATTTCACTTCGCTTTAGCTGCTAATTAATTCAACATATAGCTATTAAATGCTTTGTATTGCATTGCTTGTCAGACTTGGTGTAGAAGCCGCTGGTGTTCACGCTCTTTGTGGCCTTTAATCACTTGTTACTATCAATGTTCACATCTGAGCTTTGTGCCTCTGATAACAATTCTCTAGACAAGGAGACCAGATGACACCAGGCGTTAATGTTCTGGTCAGATGTCGTGATTTAAAACAAACCTACAGCACTTAAGTTAGCATGAGATGGGTGTATTCAAATATACCTTGTCATGGGCTTAAAGTCTCAGAAGCATTTTGTGTTGAGCTGCTCATCTTTCTGGGTCTGATACAGAAACTGACCCACATGGGACACTTACTCGTTGAGGTAACGTTCTTTGCTGCTGCTTGTGGCCACTTTTTATGTTTTTATTTATTTATTGTATTGTTAGCAGGGATTGTACATCTTCACATATTTGTTTTCCGTTACATCACAGCCAGTTATCTGAGTCGTATTATTGTTTTAATGTTATTACACTGAAGTTCTGCGAACACATTCGCTGCCCACATTGTATCAAACACCAGGAAAACACTGCATTAATCCTGTTTACGTCCAGCTGCCAACTTTATGCAAGTTACACGTGTAACTGACAAAGCATTACAACAAGAACTTGAAAAGAAAGTCAGCTGCTGTCACTTTGAATCTGTACTGTAGGACAACAATTGACCCTTTTTCTGTGAAAGCTGGTTACCTCACATGAAGTCCTTTACATGAAGCTGTTTGGGTAAACTTGCTAAAATTTGTGTTTTTAAGAAGCAAACTGCAGTGTGACTTTTGTCATCGTGGAGAAAACACAGGTGAAACCAGTCACATTAAAAATGGCTGCATTCCAACTCGCCTGAATGGAGCTGAGCCATAATTGGTGTCACTACTTACACATGTGTTTTCTGCACTATGACAAAGGTCACATTGTTTCCTTCTTTAAAATATCAACATGTCCTTTGTGCGAAAGATCTGTCGGTTTCCCTTCATTTTTTTTTGTAAGTTCAACTTCACCTGTACAGAATAAAAATATGAACTTAACAGAACTTCTAGCTTTGATGCTGTGATTTTGTTCAGTACTGGAGTTTCCCGATGGGGGCAGCAGAGGCGACGGTATCTTGTTTACAGCGGAAGTGACGCACACTGCAGTTCTTATGCTGCTTTCACAGCTGTAGGAAATTATTAGCACTACTTTGGTTGTACATTAGGGACAAAAAGTACAAGGTAAGTGGAATTTTTTTATCCTTTTTTCAATTTTATTTTTTTTATTAAAAACTCTTATCTTATTACCAGTAAGTATTATCAGTGGAGAACAAAGTTTTCATTTCATTTTAAATGTTTTTTTCATTAACTGATCAAACAGTAAAATGTTGATGCAATATCTTTGATTTGTTGAAATTTAATATAAAGGAAAATGCATTTGATGATTTTCTTTAGATTAAAAAAAAACTAGAATTTGATTGATTTGAAAGAATTTTTTAACAATCTCTCATAACTCTACTTTTACTTGTGTAATTTTGTTCTAATTTACAACAAAGTCAATGTGTCTGAATGGAACGTGAAACTTTTTTTTAAAGGTGAAGTCCATAAATTCCGGGCTGCTGCGGAGCCGTGAACGCAGCAGCAGCTCCTCAGAGCCGGTTCAGTTTCAGGCACGTTAACGTTTATTTACATTGACTAGTATTAAACTGAGGATTAATAGATATTTAAAGCGACTTACGTTGATTTTTGTGTTTGAGTTTTTAGCAGCTCAGTTTTTCTTTCAGTCATTTTCCTGAACTGTTTAAAAAACGTGACAAATCTGAGGCTTAAAACGTTAGAAGTTGTTTTAATGCTCAAGTTGATTCTGACTTCAAGCTTTTTTGCTAGAAAATACGTGATTTAACGCTTATTAACGTTGATTAAGACGAAACATTAAACTTGTTGCTAAAATCTACTTGCGACGTTAGCTTAGCCAAAATGAGACCAAACTCCATTCAAAAACTTTCCAGTTTAAAGTTTCCTGTGCTGTTTGTAAATCTGCTCATCTGTCAAAACCTGGTTTATATTTTCCCCCAAATTCTTGAAGCCACTCTTCAATTCGGCGTTGGCACATTGTCTAGAGAAGGACAAACTTTAATAAAAATGTAACTTTATTTTATCACCATTTCCCGTTTCGCAGTGTGTTAGCTCGCAGCTTCTGTCGTTAAAATGGTTAAAAATTAACCCAGAGTTTTGCCTGATGATCAGCTTTTACAAACCTGATTTGTAAAAAGATCTTTGTTCACGCTGGTTTTACAGACAAATGGACAGATCTAAATATTAGTTCGGTTCCGCCTCAGAGGAGCAGGAGACTAAAACTATCAACAAACCTAACTGACTCTATCACGGCGCTTATTAGAGGGGTCGCTTGATTTGAGTCACGTTGTCTGCCGGTGGGCGGAGCAGGTCAGTGAAAGAATCAGGTTTTTGTGATCATGCAGTGATTTTTCTTTTTCCTGTCCAGGCAGCAAGATGGCAGGTCTGTGGAGATCCTACCAGGCCTTGATGGGCAGATTCCCGTGGACAGTTCAGATAGTGACAGCAGGTAGGAAACACACACTTTATTCAAATCAAACAGCTGCATCAACATTTTAAAAGACTGCAGACACATTTCACAGTGCAAACTTTTTCATCTTTATTCGGCAAGTCACAGATGCAGAAACACACTTAAGCTCACTTTGTGGTTCAAGTGAGAATAAACAAAAAGGGTTTTAAAATCTCCAACTTCTGCTCACTTTTCATGACCTTTGCTCCAGTTGTGAGTCTCACAGTTTCAGAATCAACAAACAGAAAAGGTCTTTGAACTGAGGGACAGATTTTTGTTTTCTTGTTTGTTCCAAATCAGCTTTGTCACCAACATATAAAACCCTTCCTGGTCACAGTTCATCAAATTTCAGGAGCTTTTCTCACCCTCATCGTGTAAAACTGCATCACTGTAAAACCTTCTGGATCTTTAGACAATAATCATAAGATGCTTATTTTGGCCCTGGTCAGTAAAGTCACATGTGTTTCCTACAAATAAAAAAACATATGCAATCAGAATAATTTGTAAAGATGCTGCAATCATAAGAATCCTGCAGGGTACCTGTCTTAAGTCCTGACATTCAAAGACTAAAAGAAATAATAGATTTATAATGAAAATGTTTGTAACACTAGTGATCAATAGACACTACAACTTGTTAAGCCAATAGTTCAGTCAGTTTTCCAAACAACATGTGGGGAACATTTTTAAAACAAGTGGGAACCTTTGACCCTTTTATGGATCTTTTTAGCTCAAATGTTCAGGAATTCCTGAAGTTATTTTCTGAACGTCAGAGACGTGTAGGGCAACATTTTCAGCATGTTAGAGCTGATGTATAACTTTGAATCTAACTATATGTGAACTGCAAAATATACCACTTCATGTGTTCAGATATCTGAGGAATTATTTAATGTTCATGTGTCTGCAGAACGTGCAGGTGTAGTACAGTTAAATGACCACTAGATGGAGGCAGTGCTCGCCAGTTTGATGGTGAAGGTGAAAACTGGGAGACTGACCTATTATAAACTGTGGTGGAAAGTAACTAAGTGCATTTACTCAAGTATTGTACTCAAGTACTTTTACTTCTGTTACATCTTAGAAGGAGATCTTTTACTTTTTACTCTATTACATTAAAAAAACATGATATGATGCAGTACTTTTTTACATTCTATCCAGTAGTATACAAAGTATCTAAAATGGCTCTACAGTGACAGAATACATTATTGAAATACTCTTACACGTGTTTGTTTGTGATAAAAACAGAATAATATAATGGAGGTAAAATCATCTGTTTGTATAAGTGATTATCTAACATTACGTTGAACATTACGTGGGGTTTTTAATAGAAGTAGTTCTTTTTTTTTTTTTAATCCTCATGACGTGAAGATGATGTCTGGCACTGAAGCTCCTGAGCTTTCAGTCCGGTCGGTCTCTCTCTTACTGCTGATCGATTCTGGTGACAAAGGAAATGCTTGTATTTATTGCTCTGAAGGTGACAGTTGACATTTCCTGTACACAGGTGTGTGTGCACGCTTGTGTGTGTGTGTGTCCCTCGTCGCCCCAACTGCCTTTATTAGTTCTGCCATGACATTTTAAGGAAAGGTTGCCTCTTGTTCAGCTCAGCCTGTATTATTACTGTGCTGTCAGTTTTAACTGCTGTACAGTGTGAGGTGACTTTATGTTAGTTAGACTCAGCTTTTTCCACCTGCTGAACCAGTGTTTTATGTGGCTTTTTATGAGTTAGGACAAAAAAATCTGCACTAAAGATCAACCTGGAAGGAGCCAAATTGAGAGCTGTGGTTTGGTTTAGTGCAGAACGTAGACCTGAGATTCACTGACTGTTTGCTTTCGGTGTCATCAGCTTTGTTTCCGGCAGCAGATTCGATGGCAGCAACAGGTTTCAAACAAGTTGGGACAGGAGCAACAAAAGACTGTGAAAGTTGAGGACTGATTGAAAACACCTGTTTGGATCCTTCCACAGGTAAACAGGTTCATTGGTAACAGGTGATAGGATCATGATTGGGTATGAAAGGTTCATCCTGGAAAGACTCAGTCGTTCACAGAGAGGATGGAGAGAGGTTCAACACTTTGTGAACACATGGTTGGATAAAGGAGATTAATACATGGACTCAGGAACAGTTTGTTTTACAGTGACTGAACTGTGTTTCCCACTCGGCTGCTGGTATTTATGGTCTATATATGATGAGATGTAAACACAGAAGACAAAATCCTCTTGTAGCTGCAGTGAAAACATCATCCACAGTAATAATATCACCTGTATCACCGTGTTCAGTGATCTGAGACACTGTCTGTCTCCTGTTTGTCCTCCAGGGTCTTTAGTGGGCGTCGGTGACGTCATCTCCCAGCAGCTGATTGAGAGAAGAGGATTGGCTCATCACAATGTGCGGCGGACGGCCAAGATGATGAGTATTGGTTTCTTCTTTGTGGTGAGTGGCGTCCTCTTGACTCTTTAGATTAGATCCAACTTTGTAGTCGCTGCACAGAGAACTGAGACAGCAATTACATTCTATATGCGAAATACATTTATATATGTCTGTTATAAAAGGTGAGTGTGGCAAGTTGTCTGATTTTATGTCATAAACAAAATATACAACTGTTTTTTTTTTTTTTTCTGCTGTTCTGTAACACACTTTGTGTCCTTAAGAAAAGTGCTACATAAATAAAGTTTATTACATCTCCACTGTCCAAATATTCAAAATATTAACATGAAAATGACATAAATTAGACAAAGTGATAAATAATTCAGTCGCCTGTTAGTTGTTGACTGATTTCTTGAGGAGGACGAGTCTTGGTTATTGTGAATATTGTGCTGAATATTAAAATGAAAGAATACAGCTGATGCAGTGTCTGTTTGGTTTTCTTTCAAATATGAAAAGCAAATGTAAAACAAAATGTAGATATTCATGGATTAGATTCAACAGAATCAAAAGTAATTGTTGGATCTATAAGTGACTTCAAACAGTGTCTGTGTGATGAATGTGTGTTGTTGTGCTTCTCCGTGTCGCACTGTTTCTTCATGCCTTTGTATGTTTGTGAATTCACTTGTTTCCTGTGACAGCTGCACAATTCACCTGCAAAGTGGCACATTTCTTTCCTGACATCACCGTGACGTAGAGTTTATTTCTATTTCCATAATCGCCTTACGTTCCTCCAATCGGCTGCGTCGTCCTCATGAATTATAGAGAGAAGATGTTTGGACGTTTGTCTTTGAAAATAGCTCTTCAATCACACGCAGGAGTCATGTTACACTAAGACATGTTTGCTCATTCATCCAGAGAAGACACAACTGTTTGATGACTCATACATCATGTATCGCTCGTCCTCACTTTAATAATAGATCAAGTTTGGTAGTTTAAGTCTGTTGATTTGCAGCCGGGATGCAGATGTTGATGTTCAGGAAGTGAAAGAAAACCAGTGTGTTTTTTTTCGTGTGATGTAACTGTCATGAAAAATAATATCTATAAGCAAAGACTCGTGCTTTCTGTTGGCAGGGTCCAGTGATCGGCAGCTGGTACAAGGTTTTGGACCGGCTGGTTGTTGGAGGAACTAAAAGCGCTGCCATGAAGAAGATGCTGGTTGACCAGGTGAGAGAAACACCTGAGGCACCTACAGTCTTCTTCCTTCTGTTGCTGTTGGTTGAAGTAAAATGAACTTAAATGCTTTGAACAAACGAGCTCAACACACTCACACTCTGTGGGTGTGAGCGGCTTTCTGTCTGCAGCTCAGCTCATTAATTGTGGCGAACAGGGTGGATGAGTCTCCACCACAGAGTTACAGCTTCCTCACATCAAGCCGACAGACTTTATCGTGCTGACGGGATGAAACTCTGTCAGATTCCGTCAGGAGTTTGGAGCAAAGCAGGCTGAACAGTTTGGCCATCTTCTCCCTTTGTTTGCATTTAACTGGGATTCGCTCTAAAAAGTCGGAAAGTGCTAAAGAATGCAGATCACAATTTGCCCAAAGTGACATCAAACCTTAAAGTACGTCCTCACACCTGAGAAGTTGGAACCAGTGACTGTTTTGGCAGATGAAAGTTGATAATCACGTGAGACACGTGGTCATTTTCGTTGTCCATCTCAAACAGCAGCCTCAACACAACCAGCTTCAGTCTGGCATCAAGTCATTCTCACTGATTTTGCTGCAGTTTAGAATAAATATTAGTCTGACAGTTTTAGACCCATCTCACACAGGGTGACAGAACGATTGTAAGATTGTTAATGCACAAGCTACAGGTGCCTTTTCAAACAATTAACTGATTATCAAAGTTGGTTCTGATTAATTTACTGTTGATGAACTAATCATGTCACCTCTGTAAGAATAATCACTCTTTATGACATTTATCAAACTCTGGGATACAAAGTGCAACATAAAAATGTAAGAACAAGTCGTTAGTAAAGATTAAGATCAGGTAACAATGAGAAAATTGGGAAAACAAAAGTAATAAAATACAAGAATGAACAAAAAGCAAAAACATTCTCTGTTAATTAAATATATTATATGCAGTTTTTAGTTGAGCTTAATTCTTCATCACAACATGTAAAGACCAAAGAAGAAGTGGTTTTCCCTCTCCACTCCGCCCTCTGCTGTTTGATTCGACCAAACTGCAGCAGGAACGACTAAAGCCGCCACAGAACAAGACTTCAGAGCTTTCAGTACCTGCCCTCCTGAAATATTTAGCGGACTGAAGGGCTCCACTCCCACGCTTGGATGGTCGCTGTGCGCCGCTCCCTCGCCTTCAGTGAGCGTGATATGTGAAGTGCCATTTGGTGACTTGAAAGATTTAAGGTTGATGCAGCTGCAGCGTCGATCTGCGTCAGACCTGAATAACAGATGGAAGTGACTCTTTTATGTAAGTTTCACTTCAGCGTAAACAACTGAACAGAGATCAGGGTCTGAAGCTTTTTCTGATTCAGGTTTGCAGTTTTCATCGACAACAACATGAATAATCTCATATACAAAACCAAACATAACACAAATGTTCACGACTTCAGAGAAGCTTTAATCTTGAATGACTTCACACATCGTCTGTGATTTTCTTACATTTACTATAAACTGCACCCAATGAAACTGTGTCATCCTCTTTGTCTCAAATACTGAAGTTTCAAATTACTCATCTAAGCTGAAAATTTGTCGTTTGAACATTGTAACTCTCATTCCCATTTCATGTGACGCCAGTTAACAGAACCTGTAAGTTGCTTTATTTCCTCAAACGTCTTCCTCACTTCCACAGATGAAGTTTACTTCCTTTTCTTCCTCTGTGTGTCTGTAGTTGTGTTTTGCTCCGGTTTTCCTCGGTGCTTTCTTCTGTATCTCTGGTTCTCTGAATGGACTGACGGTGGAGGAGAACGTCGACAAGCTCAAGAGGGTGAGTTTGTTTTCCTTCATGTGTTGAGAAAATTCTGAAGCTGAATCAACTCTTTAAAAAGCCTCTTGGATCAGCTGGAAAATGCATCATCAAACACATGATGATCTTATAGAATCTGATGCTCGTTGCTGGAGATGAAGCGGCCGACAGGATATAAAGTCGTTCAAATGAGCTTCAACATCTCCAGCAGGAAAATGACACAGATACATTAAAGCAGCAGGAAGAAGAATCCAGAGAGAAACTCTGACAGTTTACTTTATTTCATACTCCGTGTACATTTTGCTGATAATACTTACACACTTTTAATTCAGTCAGGTTTTGAATGCTGGACTTTATATTTTCATAGTGTGGTATTTACTATTATTATTGAAGAGGAGGAGTTTACTTGGCTGCAGCCTGATAGATACGGAGTTAGACGGCAAAACGAAATATTATAAACTTGACTTTAGATCAGTAACATAGAAAAATAATTCATCTGTGACATCAGCATGACTTTTAGACATGAAAAACAGGCGTTAAGCTGGTGCTGGACTCGTCTTTGACTTCACTTCTCTATTTATGCTTCAGACTTGACACAAACTGTCTCAAGAGCAGTGAGAACAGGGTCCAGGTAAATGAGAGCACACAGAGAGGAAGTGTGGTTTTCATTGTTGGTTCAGTATCTGACCTCCAACACTCACCTCTCATTATTATTATTAGAAACTATTTCCTGTGATGGAGGAAGAGACGACAGAGAGAGAGAGAGAGAGAGTGACTCATAGCTGTGTGTGTGTGTGTGTGCGAGCGTGTGTGTGTGTGTGTGTGTATTAGTATGCCAGCTCAGAGCTACCTGTCGTCAGCTGCTCAGACGTCCGTCTCCGCCTTGCTTACCCAACGTGCGGCTGGTCACCATTAATTATTTACTAAAGGAGGCGCGTGGAGCTGAAAGGCCAAACTGGTAAATGTCAGAAAGGACAGAACATAAATGACAAATGCGCTCATTACAACGAGGCACCGAGGAAATGTGAGATGGAAATTAATGGAGCTGTCGACCAAACGGCCGCTGTGACTGTTGAAGCCGACGCAGACGCCGGCGAGACTTTTTCATGTTTCTGTCCTGTTTTTACCTGCGACGGCACAAACGGCTGAACTGCAGCAGCTCATTCTGCACCGAGGAACAGTTTTACACTCTGTCTAATCATTCTGTGTCTGTTGTGTGTGTTTGTGCATCTGTATGTGAATACTACTACAACTACTTCAACCTTCACAGCTGTGAAGATTTTCTGATTGTCTGTGTCTTGTGTGACCATAAGCTGAGTCTTTGACTGTTGGATCGACACGTGATGACGTTTACGATCAAACTGTGGGAATTCAGTTCCACAGTTTAGAGATGAGAAACTAAATGATAATGAGCCCTGGAACGTACCACCTGCTCAAACTCTGGTTAGAATTAGGATGCAGATGATATCAGGACACAGCTGAAGGAATGAAATCATTGGAATAAACTGCTGATCGTGGAGAGACAGTTGTAAGAAAACAAGAAAAAAAGTTCATTCAAAAGTTTGGAAAAACTTTCACATTCCTCTTTAAGTTGAACTGGCAGCAGTTTTCCAAAGTCTTGTATCACTTCCTGTTCAAAGAAGTGCATTAACTTCTTATGTACCAACTGTGGAAAAAGTATAAAACCAGCTCATAAACCCCTGGAAGAGCTTCTGACGTGTCTGTGACGCAGTGATCAGCGGCGGCGCTTTCACCTCAGCTGGCCGAAGAGCTTGTTTGTCCGTAATTAGAAAACAGTTCCACCCTGAAAAAAAAAAACTCAACCAGAAGAAAAAGATTGTAACTGGAACATTGGCTTGTTGTTTTTATGTGTCGAGACATGTTGAGGTGACCTTTCAGTTTTGTGTGTGTGTGAGAGAGTTTGTGTATGAACACACACATCGTTCATATTTACTGTGGAGTCAAAGTTTGCATCTGTCACCTTTTGAATCATTTAGCAAAAACTAATGTGCATTTTTAAGTTGAAGGAATTTGGACGATTACACATGTTCTTTCTTTATTCTTTTCACCTGCACAAGTTCAATCATTTACGCAACCTGCTCAATGTTTTCTGAGTGATAAGGTTTTGATGCATCATGTGAAATGAAATGACATTTTCAAAAAAGTGAGCCATGGATATGAAGTGTGTTTTGAAGTGTCATTAACCATGTGGCCTCTGAAAACAGACACTTCAGCATCATTGACATCTGCCATAAAAAACACAAGCAGGTTCCTGACTCTCAGTTTCATCCTGGTTTGGTCATGTAAAGCTCTTTGTGACTTCTCTCCTCGAGTAGAGTTGTGTTTCAGCTCAGTGAGAGAAAGTTCTCTCACCATTTATCTGTGCTTCAACAAGTAAACTATTCTGTAGAAAATGTAGCAGATAGTTTTCTTGTCCTGCTGCAAAAAGACTTGAATCTCCTGAATCAGCAGGGGGTTGATGGAGGCGTCGATCATGAACAATAACTCAACGGTTCCTCGTCCTGCTGCTCGTGTTTTTGGCTGTAAAACGTCCTTCCTGCATTGTTTTGGAATGAAACTCCCGAACAACTGGTTTTTCCTCACATCACCATTTCTCACCTCGTCTCCCGCCGGCAGGTTCGACTGTTCAGTCATCAGGAGGCCGAAAGCCTCAAAGCGTTTTTACAGATGTTAAATATCAAAACTCAACTCTCAGCAACTTCTGACCGAAAACATTTGTGTCATTCTTCAAAAACCTTTTCAGAGCGACTTTTAGTCTCAGGATGTTTTGTGAGTACGTCCCAGGACTAAAAGTCTCATAGTGATGTCTGTGAATTAATAGCTGTTTCTGACTTTGCTCACAGGATTACACTGACGCTCTCATCTCAAATTACTACGTGAGTTTTGATGATTTACCAATTTATTGACATGTGCTTGTAAATTAAATATCTGTTTTGCTCATTTTAAACCTATTGATTGAGAAACATTTTCACTTGATAAATCGAGTGTCTCCGTCTGTGTTTCAGCTGTGGCCTCCGGTCCAGATCGCCAACTTCTACTTCATTCCACTTCACCACAGGTGAGAGTTTGTTGCTTTATTAACAGTCAGCCACATTGATCACGTGTGAAGTTTGTGTGTGGTGCAAAGATGGAGTGTGTGAATTGGGTCTGAAAAGGTTCAGTGCTTTCTGCAAAACACTATGCAGTTTTTTTTGATTGTGAAAATCTCTTCGATGCCACATGAGCTAGAATT
This sequence comes from Holacanthus passer, assembly GCA_025331565.1. NCBI lineage: Eukaryota > Metazoa > Chordata > Actinopteri > Pomacanthidae > Holacanthus > Holacanthus passer. Next base: position 1,340,731 of record JAFREQ010000082.1, on the reverse strand, counting down.
GTAATTGTCTTTAAGCCTGAAATGTCTCTTGACTGAACTCATCAGACGTTTCCTCCTGCTCGCAGGTTGGCCGTCGTCCAGATTGTGGCCGTTGGTTGGAACTCCTACTTGACCTGGAAGGCCAATAAGCTGTGAGCCATGATCACACGTCCGGCCTGTGCTGCTGCTGCTGCTGCTGTTGTTGTTGTTGTTGTTGTTGTTGTCGATGACTTTACACTCATTTGTGGTGTGTGTGTGTGTGTGTGTGTGACATGGGCCGTTCTGGTCTAACTTACTTGATGCTACTTCGTCTTCTGATATTTCCAATGTGTAAAGCTGTGAGTGAGTCACTCGTAAAGGTCGGGAGAAAGTGCTTGTCTGCTCTGAATGACAAATTCACACTTGAAAGTCAAACTTGCATTTGCAGAAAATGTCTGTGAAAGTTTGTTATTTATGGAAATAGGTTTTGGCAGCGGTGCCGCAGTGTAGACACTCACACACACACACACACACACACTTACACTTACACACACACACTTACACACACACACACTCACACACACTCATATATTAACACCTGCTGGTTGCAAAGGAAACTTTTCTAATCCTTCAATGTCTTGTTCATTTTGTAGTTATTGTGTTAAAGGATCATTTTTACAGGTTCTATATATAATAGTATCACGTTCTGTCTAATGATGAAGGAAGGAAATTTTTACCTCAGATTGTTTTAATATGTCAGAATTTATAATGATGTTTTGTAATTTACATATTTGGTTCATTCATTCTATGCATGTTTACATGAGCAACGGTTTTCCTACATTTCCCAAAATCCCTTTTTAACAACCCTCAGAAACCTGCCTGTCTTTACATTTCTGTTATAAATGAGCATAAAGTGAGTCAAGAGAACTACAATCTTTACCCAAGTCTAATCAGTTACAGGGTGCAATGCATTCTGGTCTATTGAGGCTTGATCAGTTTTCTTGGTTCTTCTTTTCAACAATTACTTTCTGCACAACAGCTGCTGGAAGTTCACAACTAAACAACAGAATAGACCCAGAATCCATTTGTGCATCGACGATCACTGTTGGACTTTTCCTTTATTTCTCGACGTACGTTGAATCTTTATAGTCACAATGTGCACATTTGTACTAACAAAGATCATCTCTGCCGTATGAGCGACTAAAGTTCTACATGAGGTGTCAAAGAGTTTGACCTCGCTAACTTTTGTGGCCAGTTTGGCTTCGGTTGGTTTGTTTGGAGGCTGCTGAGTCGAACTGTCAGCCAAATGAACTGCACACATTTTTCCCCACACAAACACTGTTGGGTTGTATCAGGGAAGAGCAGAAAACCTCTGACTGATCCGTTGAAAATCCGCCAAATAGCCTCTTCCCCCGAGGCGAACGAGCTTCTCCCCAGAAAGCTGGAATCCTTTTCGATTCAGCACCGAGACCTGCTGTGTTTTTACACTTGATTCCATAGATCCAGTTCACGGCCCTGCTGCTCTCACCTGCTCATGAGGCGCGATGGAGCTGACGTCAGGTCGAAGTCGACGCAGGCAAAAACTCAATCGATCTGATTTACAAACTGACTCATTCATCTTTCAGTTTGTCCAAAGTCCTAAATCGTCAGTTTCTTCTTAACTCTGATACAAACACATGATTTTTTTCCACTGCATCTGGTCCTGAATGTGAAAATGTGCTTTAAGGACGATAAACGACTCCTTTAAAGATCCTGAAAAGTTTCCACATGTTCAGAATCTCACTGTGATCCTTGCATGGATACGTCTGGAGCATTTAATGTTAAAAGATGTGAATAAATGTCCTTTGTTAATCATCATTCTGCCTTTAACTCTCTTTAAAACTTGATCAATGTGTGTGGTTCGATCGAGTGAGCTGATTGATTTAAGAATCCCACAACTGTCATCAAATATTTAAACCCCAGCTTCCGAGTTAGTGAGTGGTCTGTGTCTCTCTGGAACCTTAGTTAGTAAAATGTAGAATATTTTGGGGCCTTTATTTGTAAAAGTAAGAAAATCTGATCTGAACACATGTTATGAAAAGTCATGTGTAACTTCTCCTGACATGTGTCTGATGGAGCAGCTTCAGCACCGTGGACAGCTCCACATCCACTCTGCTGCTTCAGAAGAGTTCACACCTTTTCGTTCACTCAGGTGTTTGAAACAGGTTATTTGATTGGTTGGATGTGATGAGCACAAAACAAAGTGTTTCCTCTTCATCACTTCATCATTAAATCAGCCTGAAAGGATCATTTCATTTCTTAATTTCACCTCATGGAGGTGAAACATGTTTGATGTTGTTGGACTCTGTGTCCTGGGAGCTCCCTCATCCTCAGAGGAGATCATCTCTTGTCCAGCTTCCAGAGCTTCTCTTCTCTTCTCTGCTCTCTGCTCTCATTGACGTCAAAGCTTCGGGCTGGATGTATAAAACGCTGCTTCTCTCCAGTCCGCGCTCACAGGGACTTCCTCAGACTCAGACCTGAGACCAGATCCCACAGTCCAGCTGAAGCATCTGGAGACGAGAAAGTGAGTCCAGCTCATTCTTTCACTCTTTATTTCTGGGTGGTGTTTTTGCATGTTTGTGCAGCAGATTTTTTTTTTCTCTTGCATTTCTATTAAACTCATAATCTGGATGATCACTTTTTACATTTTCAGTCAAGTTTCTAAAAAGTTAAAATGGAGCTTATTCTTGCAGGAAAGTGATTTATTTTCGTTACCTCTGTGATGGACATAGTGTCTATTAGATCACTGTTACCTGAGGCCTGTGTTGTGCATTTATTAGAATTAATGACAGATGTGAAAATCATCCTCAGACATAAAGTTGATTTTGATTTTCCTTCATGCATGAGAGGAAACTTCACTTTGCATCTGCTGCAAAAGTGCGCAGCAGAACGAGTTCCGTGTGTTTGCATGCTCCCATCACTCTCCCCTGCTGATGCTCCTCCCTCCTGCTGCAGGACATGAAGCCGGTCCCCCTGCTCCTGCTCCTCTCCTCCGTCCTCCTGTCGTCGCACCTCGGCCCCGCGGCCGGCAGACCGCGCTCCCTCCCCGGCCGGATGGACGACGGCGGCCGCCTCCGAGCGCAGCGGCTGGAGGAGCTGCTGCTGAGAGCGGATCCCTCGGACCTCCTGCTGTGGCGGCTCCTGCAGAGGAGCAGCCGGGAGCCGCTGCTGCTCCTGCCCGAGGAGGAGGAGGAGGAGGAGGTGAGGAAGCGCAGCGAGGAGCCGCCGCTGTCCATCGACCTGACCTTCCACCTGCTGAGGAACATGATCCAGATGGCGAAGATGGAGAGTCAGAGGGAGCAGGCTCAGCTCAACCGCAAGGTGCTGGACGAGGTCGGGAAGTAAAGCTCCTCTGTTCTTTTTTCTAAACCTCGTGGAAACAGCCCCAGAAGCTGTGTGAGCATCCAGACCTCTGACATGACATGTTGTTCCTCCTGCTCCACTTTTACGCACAGACGGTGCCAAATTACGCGTCATATGTAAAATCTGAATGTTGTTTAAAGACTCTGTTGGAAGATGTGGAAAAGGATTCTCACCCCCCTCCACCCCTGCACCTTCACCTTCCTCACCTTCCTCACCTTCCTCTTCCTCCTCTTCCTCCTGTCTGCACTGGACCTTTGGAGACTGTCCCACTGGATTTCAAACATTTGGACACATGTAATCTGGATCTGAGCAGAAGCTGCTCTTTGTTTCTCTGATGCTTCAAAATGACACAAGAGCCTTGAATTTACAAATGTGCTCAACTACAATTTGACTTGATCAGACCTCAAACTCTCTCTTGGTGTTAATGATCATATTTATAATGTCAGGTGCATTGTGGGTGAATTTAAACCTTCTCAGATATTAGAACCGTCTTCATGTGTGATCCTGAAATGAATCAGTCTTCAGATGTAGTAACTTACTGTGAGTGTTTTATGGCTCAGACAGACTTTTCTCCAGATTATGTCCTGGTAAATAAAAACAAGGGCGAACTCCAGTTTAGAATCACAACAAATATTCAAGCTGTTTTCTTCATGTAATCGACTTGAAGCTGATCCTTCATCTGATTAACTCCAATTTCATAAATTACTAAAAGAGTAATTAAAGCACGAAAAACCTCTCAGACAAGGTTTCTTGATGACACCAAGTTTCTGGTATTAAACATAACTGGCTAAATTAAGTGAACCTTTAAGATTAAAAAACTGTGAAGTCACGAGGAAGAACAACTCAAACTCCACTCTGTTGTTTCCAACTCTCCTGTTTCTTTGTTGTTTGAAATCCGTCTGACTGATCAGACTTAATGTGGGATTTGCTTGGAAATGGATCTGAGGTGGAAGTTGTTTTCCATCTGTCGCCTCGTTCATCCTCTGTTCTGTCCCTTTCCTTTCCTCCGTCACCTGTACTGTATCAACTGTAGCATGCTGATGTAGAAAAAAAACAAGAAAAAAAAAGCTTTATTTCACCGTCAACATTAACGTCCGACACCGATCACATTGTCTTTGTTTTAGCAAAAGAAGAAAAAGCTTTTTTGCCATTTATATTTTGTAATAAAAAAGTTTGAAGTAAAAGAAATCGCTGCTTTTGATTCTGTTATTTTCACGTGATGATGATTTTTCCTCTTTCATTCCTTTTCGTTCTTTCCTGATCTTGTAGCTTGACCTCTGGTTTCAAACTGACCCCGTGTTCAAAGATGTGGCCTGAAAGTTCACGGCGACGAGTTAACGTTTTTTTATTCCTTATTACAAAGTGGATAATATTCTGTTTATTCATAGAAGGTTTTTGGTTCATTCTTCAGAAAAGAAATTGGACCAAAGAAAAGAATTAGAACCAGACAGATTTCAGGTGGAAGTGGTAAAGTTTCACGTTCACAGAAGACGACAACACAAGAAGAAGCTCAATGTTCAGTGTCTTGGTTGTTTTGTAGCTCGTCTTGCTGCTGAAGGCGACGTCCTGCCGACTCCAACAGGAAGAAACCTCCTGAAACCCGTTTGTGCTCCAACGAAACCAAAGCACGTCCAGGAACGTCCGGACAACGAGCCACCCAGCTTCTCCTCCAGCTTCTCCTCCAGCTTCTCCTCCAGCGAGCGTCTGAAACACAAGGTGGAGCTTTGCTTTTCCTCTCACTCTGGGGTTCATGCTCTTTATTACTGCATTTTGTAATAATGTAGATACGGTGTTTCACTGGTGCTTCCAACAACTTCATAGGTGATTTCACTGCTTCCTGATAAAGTTTAGATCCTCACTCAGTCCTAACTGTCTGCAGCTGTGTTCATCACCTCATTAGTTCATCACTGCATTTATTCCTGCTTGCATTTGTACGTTCGCTGGTCAGTAGCTGTCTGTGTGTTAGCAGTTTAGTTTAGTAGTTAGTTGTATGAAGTCGAGTCAGGAACTCAGAGACTGAATTAATCAACTGGCATCGTTTTCCCTTTTTAATGTTAAAATCTATTATTGGATATTTTTAATGCTCCTCAAAGAAAAACCTGTTCATGAGATCAAGTATTGCGCCACCTTCAGGACAAACCACTCACTGTGCTGATGTTCGTGCTCCCAAGCAGACGAACCCTTTTGAAACGTTCAGTCAGTATTTTGGTGCTTTTTCTGTCCCGAGCATTAAAAACCTTTCTGATGTTAGTAGACTTTCCTCTAGCGCCACCCACAGGACAGACTTTACATTTACAGTCACACAAAAAAATGTTTGGGAATCTCTTATCATTTGACCTGAAACTAAATTTATCCCACAAATTCAGTGGAGGAATGAGCCGATGTTTCATATAAAAACAATCACTTCCTGTGGTTTGTTGGTTCCTACGTGGTGCAGAATTTAAATGAAACAAAGAACAGCTGCTTAATTAGACTCGAACATTAAACTGAGAGATTAAATGCATTTTTTTTGTCATCATTTTCATCCGTCAGACAGAAAAGCACTTGTGTAGATCCGTTAAGTCTGAAGCGACGGTTAATGGTGTCGTCTTCAAGTTGTTGAAACGGATAAAAGAGAAGGAGAGAAGAAACAAACACAGAAGTCAAAATGGCCCCTGTGGCCCTTGTTTCTATGACTCAGTCCAAACTGTGGGTGTGTTGGTGAGTCTTCTGCCTCATCACCTTCTGTTTGTGCATGTGTGGCTTCACTTTCATCTTCTCAGCTTCATAACAGCCAGTGATTCAAAGATACTGAGAGATGTTGCAGATGTTCACAGCATAACTTTATTTAAGGGGACAAACATTCAGTCATTAGAGTCAAAATGTGCTCGGTGCTGTGAAGTCTTCAGGCTTTAGTTCCTTCTCTTTCTCTAATTTCTCTTCTCTCTACTTTCAGTGTCACACAAGCAAAGCACCTGGAGCAGGTGAGAACGGGAGCAGGTGAGAACGGGAACAGGATCATGTTGTACCTCAGGATTAAACATAATTTTTTCTTCATTAAATAATGAAGAACTAGTTTGAAATTAATGCATTTGAATTTGATCAAATTAAAAGTCAACAGTAGCTTTAGCAAATATTTGTGCTTTATGTGATCAAAGTGTTTCTATCTATCATATAGTTTTTATATGTAACTCAGTGGCCACAGTCACAACCAAAAAAAGCCTGTTGACACGTCACCAAGTTTCGTGCTTTACAAGCAAATCAGACAGGGACGTCCACTTTTTACCTAACTTTAATCAAAGACTAGAAGAGTATAAATCATTAAAGTATACAACAACATTTGGACAGGTGATGTGCTCGTGTGTTTACAAAAGTCACAAACGTCATGAAGCTATAAAATCAGACAAACCCCCCTGTGCAGCTGCCTTCATAATGATCATCATCCTAATTGCAGTTTTGTAAAGTTAAAAAAAAAGTTTTGCAGGAAGAAAAGTGATGTGTGATCCGAAGGAATAAAAGAACAGTAAAACATTTAGAGCCTAAAAAGTCAAATGTACAGTTTTAAAAATGGATGCCATGGTTAGCACAGCAATAAGATTGATCAGGTTCTGGATACACGGACGATACCAGAATATCTCCACATTCATCCTTTAACCAAGTAGAGTCAGGTGAAAAAACCTTAACCAAATCTTAACAACAGAGGTTGCAGACCAGAAAATGTTCATTTTAGGAAGCTTGTTTCCTGCTCATACATATCATTTCTAGAGAACCCCCAGAAAAAAATCAAGTCCTTTGCAGTAATGAGCTTCTCACTCTTCTTCTCTATTTATGCATTTTAAAAAAGGATAATTCTGCTCTTTAACACACAGTTTCTCTCTTGATAATGTGTCCAGTTAAAAATGAGTCAACTCTCAAAGACCATTTCTATCTCATTGACTTTAATCCCAACATTGTTTTTTAAAATTCACATAACATGTAAATGGATTATAAAAACTGACTAAATGCAAAACCTGCTCTTTACAGAAGAAGCTATACAAGGGCTTTAAATCCTGTAGGAACAAACACACATGAAGGAAATCTTTTTACTTTCCCTCCCACAACTCAGAATCCACGGCTAAATCCACTGCACGCGCTTCCTGTGAGCTTCACATGGAGAGATATATTTACACACAATACACACCGGCTTTGTTACCCGACAAAAGGCAACAATGTGGGAGGTGAAAATCTGGCCGAGTCAGTCTCACTGCATCTGATGGATAATGTATATATGATTGTGATCGCTCCTCGTGTCGTCTTTTGTTGCTTCACGTTGGATTATGGCAAACATCTATTTCCGCAGGACTGCAGCGAGAACCTGGAGTGAAGAACAAAAGACCAGATATCATGAGATCAGTGTCATCAACCCACGTCCCAACGATCAGCAGTGAGTCTCCGGCCGCTCGCTCGAATGTTCCCACGCCGCAGCACAAACACAGCACGGAGGAGGAGGAGGGAGCTGTTGTTGTTGCTCCGACTGAGTCAGCACGAAGACGCTGACGCCGTCTCCTTCCTCAGCGGATGAGGGGAATCCTGCAGCTCCCTTTACGTAAGTGCTCCTGTTAGAGATGATTTCACACATGAGCCCTGTGCGACTTCAGACCGTGCACACTTCCAAACATTACAATTCATCAGCAGAGCGACAGGAACATCTATAAACAGGCCGTGACACATTCGCGCTCTGTGAGTTTGAGAACTGACAGAACGCTGCTTTCTTTGGCATTTTTAGAAACTTGTCTTCTAAAAACAGACGTTCATTGAAACACTTGCTGCTTTAAATGTCCACAGGTGTCATTTTGACTCATTAGATTAATTAGAGTATTGTTATAAATCGCATCTGAGCCACTGACAACTATCATATTTGACACAAAGAGGTTAAATATGTTTGAGAATTTTCTTCAACAATATGAGGAAAAGCTTGATTGTAATTTCAATGTCTCTGTTCAAAGGTGGTCTGTGACACTGAACTCCATCTGCTGATGAAGACCATGAGATGCACATGAAACTAGTAAGTGGACCTTGAGCTTTTAATTTGATTCTCACCAAACGCAGCGTAGACAGATCTCAGTTCAGCTCTGTGGTCTAATGACCAACATCTGACATCTCACCTCCTCCAGCTCAGTAACTAATGTGACAAGTTTTCTTTACAAACCACAAAGCCTCAGCCAAACAAAACCCCGATCGATTCATCAGTAGGTCGACAGGAAGGTTCAGAACAGAAACCAACAGCTTGTATCTGTCAAACCACGTTCAGTCAGATTTGTAACTTTTAAATGTTCTGAACAAGTCGTTGAAATCAACAGCTACCTGCGTGTCGGTGTTAATATCTGGGGCAGAAGTCGAGTTCTGAGTCTCCACCTTCATCAGGATCTTCATCGCCATCGTCTCCCACACCTGAAAACACACATGCATTACATCATCATCATCATCATCATCATCATCAGTCTTCTTCTTCCTGGTTTCCGACACCGTTCATACCTGAGCTGAAGTCCATGTTCATCAACATGACAGCGAGGTCGTCGGTGTCGATGACCAGGTGCCTCATACTCTCATAACCAAACTGTGGTCGCTCCATGTTCGAGGCCCTGGCTGTCGACGCCATTCTGTCAACACAGAATAAAATTTCAAAAGAAGACTATTAGAACAAGTTAAACTGATGCTACAGTCATTTATACAGATTTGTTCAAATATAAACACTATTTTTAGATAAGAATTTTTTTTTTCGCTTGATCACTTTGTGTCTTTTATGCAACATAAATTTGACCAACCATTTTAAGTTCAACTCTTCTAACCTGCAGCCTGTGTTGTATTGATAACTTTCAACAATTAATACTTAATGAGGTAAACTCCCATTTCAAAGGTTATTGATGTTGATTTGGCTCGATTCAACCAAACACACACTCGATTCCTCCCCCTCGTCCCCATGAGGCCGCTCAGCGTTCAGAGAAATGACTAAATGTCTGACACAGAGCTGAGGACACTCAGGACACAGAGGACACTCAGGACACTTTATACCACACTCTTTAACATAAACAGTGGTCTAATGATCAGCGCTCATGTTGAAAACTTCTCTCTTACAGATAATTCTTAATTAAGTGTTTTGGCCAATTTTATTTTTAAAATAATCAATTTTGTCATGATTTCTAAATTAAACTAGTTTGGATACAAAACTGATTGTGTTTACTTTGTTAAATGAACTGTGACATTTTGTGTACAGTTGTCTATAAATTAAACTTTCCAGTCCTCAATAAAACATTTTAATTAACTATAAATCACCGGCTGGAAAACTGTTTCTTAGCAAAATCCATAAATATTCTAAATAATTCTTTTAATTGCAGCATTTTATTCCAGTCAGTTGGAGCTCATTTTAATTACTTTATATCCTCTTACATAGTTTAATTTGTTGTATATGTATATGTTAGATTGTTATAGTTTTTAAATATAAAGTAGCAATAATACTCAAGTAAAGATCCCCACAAAGTAATTATTGAAATCTGGCCACATTCATGCAGAATCAGAGTTTCACCACGAACAACACTCGACTTACTTTTCCAGTATGACGTTGGCGCTCTGTGAGGGTGAAGACAGAAAAGAGGACAGAGACAGAATTAATCACATTGTGCTTCACTTCTCTGTGCCAACAACATCTGTCAGAAGTATCTGTCAGACACGTCACCGCGTGAAATTAAAACACGGTTTGAAGAAACGCTGCCAGACTGGCCTCATGGTGTTTACTACCTGCTTCCACCAACTATCTCCTTTAACACCTGCTTTGGCCGAGGATGAGGCTGAACATAAAACAGCGACACCTGAGGCTCACACAACACACACACACACAACAAACACACACACACAACACACACCTTCCTCACAGGAAACTGAGTGACGCAGGGACATTGCATCAGCAGTCAGGAAGCTGAATTCAGTAACAACCCGCTCGTCTATTCGGGGACGACTGAGGTCGGACCATTTAACTGTCTGCTGTCAAGTTTAACGAACTTTTTAACTTTTGTCACGTTTTCACTCAAATGACGTCAAAAGGTTTAATAAATGTGTTCAGTTAAACTCTTCAGTTTAAAATGAGTTTACTGTTAAAGACATGAGATTTAGGAGTCAGTGGATGGTGATGGGGTGTGTGTGTGTGTGTGTGTGTTTTCTCCATTAAACATATGTTTGTTCATGTATGTGTATGTGATCAATTGCTTGGTCGATACAGTGCAGTGGAGAGACTGACCTGCTCCTCATTAGCTCTGCAGCTGTATGAATTAATCATGTGTTTGTGGTGTGTGTGTGTGAGACGTTGGGTCTGGGTCTTAGATCATGCAGGACCAGAGATGTGTCTGTCCTCAGAGGGGTTTGTGGAAGCAGAGACAGGGAGGCGTCCCGCTGGGCTTACTGTTCCCTCCTCACCCTGCAGCTGACTAATGAAACATCGACAGGTGGAGGAACTCCTGAAGTGTGAGGTGAGTTTGTTTCAATAAAGAACAAACTGCTGCTGATGCAAAAAAAAAATATCTGCACAAACATGAGGATACGATTTACTGATCACACAGTTGATTTGAATCAGGAGGCCTATAATGTCTAAAGCTGTGGTTCCCAGACTGAGGGTCAGGGGCCTTAAAAGAGGCTGGAGGTTAAATCTGAGCAGTAACAAGATGATCTGGATTAAAAACTGATTTTTGCTGCATAAAACACATGTTTAATAATTATGTTTATTTCTTTCTGAATATTTGCATTTAATGTTGCTCCTAATCTTGTGAATTGAAGCGTAGTTTCACCTTTTCAGGCTTCTAAAAATATTCAAGAATTTGGGAAATGATCATAAAATACTTTTCTCTGCTTTGTGTTCTAGACATGCAATTCTCATAAATATGATCTGGTGAAGAGATGAAGACTGATCATGCAGAAATAACTGATTCATAAAATGTCTTAGTTTATTTGATGCATCTTGTTTGGAGCATTCAGTGTTTGATGTAAAGTTTTCCAACCTATTTTATTTGTATTTTGCATATTTTGATTTAACTTATAATTGTAATTTCCATTACTGTTTATTTTATGTATTTTATTTTTATGTATTTATTTATTTTTTGCATCAGCAGCACTTAATGGTCTGAATAAGAGCTTTGTTCACACAAAGAAAAAATTCTGTGAGGTGAAAATCCTGAAATTGTTTTGGTCTATTTTTCTCAATTAAAGATGCAGAGTCTTGGATGATTTTCCTGTTTTCAGATCAGTTGGGTCACCAAACCTCCCAAAAAACAAACTGTCTGTCCAATCACAGAATCACCAGCTGATGCGAACCCACCTGTATGAACAGAGACATGTGCGGCTCTTCCATCGACTGAATGGCCGCCTCCACCAGCGTCACCGCCGCCTCCAGGTCGTCGCTGTGCCGCCGAATGAGAGATCGGACCCGTTTGAGTTTGTCGTCCTGCTGTTTGGTGATGAGTCCGACCAGCTCCTGCTTCCTCTCCTCCAGGACGGACACCAGGCCGTCGAAATGGCCGGCCAGCTGTTCCCTCTGTCGCTTCCCGTTCTCCTGAGGACACACAGAACATTTAAAATACACACTGACTCACTAACCTACAGAACCTTAGGTTAAGTTTGCACTGGACACCTCTCACATGTAGACAAATATATCACATCAGGACTCTGTGACTTGATATGTGAAAATAAAACCTGCAAGACAATGTTTGTTTGTAGCCACATGTTGAAGGTTATTAAAACAGCTGGATTCACTTCAAAGCTTGTGCAGTTTTCCATTCCTGTTGTTCATGATAGAAGATAATTTAGTGTGTGAGTGTGTGTGTGTGTGTGTGTGTGTGTGTGTGTGTGTGTGTGTGTGTGTGTGTGTGTGTGTGTGTGTGTGTGTGTGTGTGTGTGTGTGTGTGTGTGTGTGACCTCTGACCTCTGTGATGCGGCAGATCTCCTCCATCTGAGAGATGACGGCCTGGATGTGGTCGTTGCTGGCGACCAGGTTGGCGATGCTGTCACTCAGCTCCGTCTGCAAACAGTCACAACATCACTGACATTAATTTAAGGGAATTAGCGAGTTAATATTCCTTAAAATCTGGAACGATTGTGTTGACTCAGCAACACATCGTGTCCTCACAGTTCAACCCAGAAATGCATTGCCTTTGTTTCGTCCCTCCACATGTTATTATATTGTTCATGTTGGGGTTAAAATTTCCGCGTGCACTGATCCACTGAGTAACACTAATAAAACATCTCTATCTCTACAACACTAACATGATACAGAGGAATTTCTGACTGTTTTATATAAATTAGTGGTTTAACATAAACGGTTAAGAAACTAAACAAATTAAGTCAGACAATATTTAACGCAAACATTAATTACTGCTGCTCAACCTTCAGCACATCACTCTTTGACATTGAGCATCTGCAGCCAAATTTATAGGACACCATTTCAGCTCACCTATAGATGGCGCTAGAGAAACATGAGTTGGCCATAAGTTAGTGGTCAAATGAATAACTTAGCAGCATTTCTCCTTGAGCCAGAAATTATCTTGGTTTAATCCACAAATCATAAGGACAAACCAGCCGATGTTCTCGTCTGTCAACAGACGTGTTTCTGTGCAGCAGCAGATAAAACATCTCTGAACGTTCTGTTATTAAAAAGGCACATTTGGAGGATTGTGCTGTCGGAGGAGGAATGAACTCCAACACACCTGTTACCACCTGAAGCTCAACAACATGAGTCACCATCTGCTTCCAGTCCCATATGAGCTCATGCACAGTTTTAGTTCTGCACTGTTTTAGTGTCGTTTAAAGTGTTTTCAGTGTAACTGATGTTCTCGCCTCAATCGGCCGAGTTCAATCACCGGCTCCCACTTTTCAGATTAACCTTTGCACAGAGATGGAGGATCAACAACTTTGCTCAACCTCATCTAAATTTCAGATGAGTGAATCAGAGACAGAGTGATAGATGGAAGGACCGGCAGCAAAATGTCAACGAAGCAAACTGCTCGATAACATGAGGGACGCTGCTGCTGCTGCTGCTGCATCACAACGCTGACGACCAGATGGAGTGGTGGAAAGTAACTAAGTACTAAGTAGTTACTTGTACTTGAGTGTTGAGATGCTAAGTGTAGTGAACCGCAGGGAAGTGAGGTGGAGTGAAGTGAAGGAAAAGAAGTGAAGACAAGTAACTCACTGAGTTAATTGGAAGGAAGTTGTGTAAAGTGAGTTGAAATGGAGTGACATGATCTAAGGTGGAAAGATTAGTGAATGGCATGAAGTGAAGCTGGGTAAAATGAATTGAAATAGACTGAAGTTAAATGAAATGATGTAGAGTTAGGTGAATTAAAATGGAATTCACTAGAGTGAAGCAACGTGAAGTGAAATATAGTGGACGAGTCAAGAGGAGTGGAGAGTGAAGTAGAGAGGATTAGAGGTGAGTGATGTAAAGGGAGCTGAAGTGAAGTGGAGTAAAGTGACATGATGTGAACTGGAGGGAAGTGAGGTGGGGTGTGCAGGAGTGGCATCAAGTGGACTGCAGTGATGTGAAGCGGCATGATCTAAGAGGGAACGATATTAAGTAGAGCTGAGAAGCACAAAATGAAGAAGATGGAAGTGAACTGAACCAGAGTGAAGAAAAATGAAGTGAAGTAATGTACAGTGCAGTGATATGAAGTGAAGTGGAGCACAGTAAAGTGACGCCTCGTTATACTGAATTTAAAGTTGATAACGTCGATCCTTTACCTTCTGTCTCACGTAGACGCTGCTGAGCGGCGCGACGTCGCACTCTTTGTGTTTCCCGAACACTTTGCACATGGAGCAGGTCGGCGTCTGACAGGAGAGACAGTAGATGTTGATCTTCTCCTCTTCGTGTTCTTCACACACGAGCTGCTGCTGCTGCTCCGGCTTCATGTCCACAGGCCTGGAAGAGACAAGCAGCAGAAATCAACAAGTGGATCATGAAACGTTCATCGTCGCACAAAGCAACAAACAGCACACGTGATGTTTTAGACTGTAAAATAGTTTGGTTTGTAGGTTTCAGGACGTTGAACTTTTCTTCATATCATCATTAGACAAACAGCAGATTACATAGTGTTTCACTGGAAGTTTGTTTTGGATTTAGAGCTCAATTCAAAATGTGTTGTAGCTACAAGGTGCAGACATAAGTAAATCTTCAAGCACCTAGAAAGTCAAAGTGAGGAAGACAAACTCATGTTTTCTGCCCTAAAACCAACATGTTTCACCCAGAAGATAATCCAGAAGAAAAAGAACAGAAGAAGCAGTTTTCTTTGCTGCCAGTCATCATTTTAATGTGCTTCAAATGGAAGCCTTAAAGGAAGCCTTTGCCAGTTTTAATCATATTTCCATGCACCGGTGACACAGTGTCCATGAGACCTTGGCAACATTGTTTTTTGTTCAAAGCGCTTTCTTCTCTTGTTGCTGATGTGTTTCGACGTCAGCGGATGATGGAAGAATTACGCTGAGAAGAGTTTGGCTGAGATCGCTCTTGTTTCTTTGCCACCTGGAAACCGAGAGTGTCACAACAGCCCGCAACTTTCATCCAAAGGACATATTCAATCTAAACTTTGTGTGGTTTTATTCCCGCCAGTTATCAGTTATCATCCAAGCAGGAATGAGCTGCCACATCAACACGCCGTCCCACCCAGGCTGACGTGGAAGTCGGCGCGGTGGATGTGGGCAGTCGGGATGGAGCGTCCGGAAAAGCAAAGCCTGTTTAACGGAAGCAAACATTTATGCAATAAATGGTCCTTTGTGCTCTGACGTAGGTGTCTCTGACAGAAATGATGATTAAGTAATGAGACATTTTTTTTTCCACACATAAAAAAAAAATGATGAGACGCTACAAGTTACAAAACATTTGTGAACCTCGCTGTGAACAATCACATCACACAGTTAATGAGGGGAGTCCTGTCCTTCTGGCTCTGACAAACGCCAACATCTCTCTTCTTTAGTGACTCACCCAGATTCTATTTTGGAGCGAAGGTGACAAATGTAAACTGAGGACGATTTAAATATCACTGTTGAGTTGTAGTAGGTGTGTACGCAAAGGAACGGAAGAGGCTTCTCCTTAGGACATTTTCATTTTTGTACAAAGTATTGATCAGACAACAAAACGTATTTTGAAGCATTAGTTAATTGATTGATAACAACCAAATGAACAAAGCTATGACTAAATTCAGTGTCACTGGCCTGAATGTGCTCGTCTTAGATGCATTGTTAAAGTTATTAATTATGAAATACAAAGCATGTAGAAGTGCAGCCCTCCTGAATCTGAACTAGTCACAACTCAACAAAACACCACTTTAACAAAAAACGACTTTTTCTTAATTTAGTCAAAGTGTCTCTGCATTTGACCACAGTGAAAAGATGTTTTTACACTTTTGAATAATACATATAAACTCATTTATTATATATTTTATTTTTTTGGACAGTGCTCTCCTTTCTGGTATCTTTTCCGTTCACAAACATTACGTTTATAACTTGTAGTCAACAATCAGTGAATCAAAATGCAAATATGAGAAATGGTATTCATCACCTGAGGGTCAATACACAAAATCAAGAGGATGCACATGTACAAATGTACAAAACTGGTTCAAACTATTTCACTGAAGTGTTCGTCTGTTGTGACTGATGCTCGATTTGACCTTTTGATCTATTGACAAAGTTTGTGGAATAAAAACACTTAAATGCTGAGCTACATTTGTTGTAGCTTTAGTTGTTTTGTTTTTTTTTACAATAAATAAAAACCTGTCATAGTGAATTAAACTGGGAGAAAGAAATCAGTGTGTTATCATTTAAAACCAGACGACCATGAATTAAAAGAAGTCTCACTGGTGCCATTTTATCCTTTAGTAATGGAGTACAACACTGCTCTCTGTTGGTAGTTACTCATATTACAATAACAGTCTCACTTCAGAGTCTATATAAAGACGTTCACTCGTTAAACCTGTTTGGAAGATGTGACGATGTGAGAAAAGACTGAGGTGGAATTTTTAAATATGATTTTAAATGATCATCAGAGGCAGTGATGGTTTTAATTAGAATTTAAACGTGTCCTTATATCTATGTCTCACAACTACATTAGTGTTATAAATCATTTATTAAATATTAATATAGTGCTTATAAATACTATATGCACACACACACACACACACACTGACCTGGAGGACTCCTGCTGTCTGTAGAGGTCTATGATGTTCTCCACCAGCAGGTTCCTCTGCAGGCCGTAGACCCCGTGACGATCCAGCACGACCTCATGGCGACACGACGGACAGCGAAAGCGACTGCCGCTGAGCGTCATGCTGGAGGAGCCGCGGGTCTGACCCAGAGGGTTAGCTGACTGGAGGACGACAGGACGGAGGGAACAAGGATAAACTGATTCAGGTTTGCAACAGCAGATGGGATTTCTGTCTTTGGAGATGGTCACTGTGTCAGATTAGATGATCACAGAGTCACAGGGTCTTTCTGCTGATATTTTGTAGACTAATCCCAGCATGAGGTGACGTTTTCTGACATGTGGTCCCTTCTCTTCGGTGTGAACATGCTGATGCTGATGTATGATAAAATGCTGGGACACTACAAATCACCTGCTGCTTACCAAGTGAAAATTTTATCATCTTACTTTCAAACTTGTCCCAAGAGGGAAATTTGTTTTCACAGCCTGCACACGTTCATGTCTTACAAGAAAAACATACAAATACAGAAAACAATATTACGTGTTATGGTGTGTTTTTAGCCATATTCTGACAGAGACACCAGTTTGATGGCTGCAGAGAGTGGAAATGGATCATGTGGCAGGATTGGACTGAGAAGTTTCTAGAGACATGTTGATGAGTGAAACAAGGTTCCTGTTGAAATCCAGTGTAACGTGTATTCAGCTTGGATCGACATATTCTGAACGATTCTGTCCATTTGAGATTCAGTTTAAAATAATGATTTGTTGGCATGAAAACGGTGAAGCGAACAGTCTGACCTGGAAGATGTCGCTGGCACACTTGCGGCAGAGGTTGTGCTGGCAGGGCAGGATGACCACAGGCTTGGAGAACATCTCCAGACAGACGGGGCAGATCAGCTGCTTCTCCAGGTTCTCCATGGTGGCTCCTCTGCCGGCACCGGGCCCCGAGCTGCCTGCTGACGTGGGCTTCACGCCCAGAGCAAAGTTCATCACCTCCAGGAGTAAAACGTCAAAGAAGACAGAGGAGACAAACACAAAGTGGGGGATATTCTAGCTCTTTCTTCTTGAATTTAAAATCCATACAGGTCTGGATTCATCAGTCAAAAGACGCTGCTGCCGTTTCTTCTTTCTAGCTCTTACGACGTGTCTTTCCTCAGCTGTCCATCTCTTTAACCCTCTGCCAGTTTGTCTAACCCCATGTAAAGACCCCCCCCCCCCCTGTCTCAGTCCCACAGCGGCCGGACTGTCGCCCGTTGATATTTTTAGCTCCTCAGTTTGTTCTGGCTTGGGTTACTGTCTAAACTGCGTTCCACCGGCGGACCACCGGAACGGTCCGGGCGTGGCAGAGGATCACGACAGTGTTCAGGGGTCAGATGATCCAGTTTTTATGGAGCCTGATACTTAAGACGGGATCCTGGTGCATAATGCAACCTCTGGCCACCGTGTCCGAGGTCATTAGCACTTTGGCATAAACAGCGAGCTCCAGTTCTCAACTCAGACTCCTGTTTGTCACAACTTGTTGGTTTTACATTGTGTATTCAGCAAATTCTTTACTCTTTCTGATTATTCAAGATCAAGTATTCGCTTATGAATTGATATTGGTTGATTTGCTAAATTAGTTTGCTGCTTTTTTCAAATGATCAACAAAGTCAAAAATGACATAATGAAAGACATAATGTTCTCAAAGAAAGATTTAATATCAAAGACAACAAAAAGTGATGATTTTCTATTTATATCATAAAGAACTTTTGTAAATTAGCTTTGTGTAATATGCTTGAAAACAATATTATGATATATGACGAACATATTCAAAATCACATAACGTTACAAAACAAACGTTCATGTGTCTTCCTTTTTTTGGACTGGTAGATATTTTGTGCTTCCTCCTACTACAACCTGACTCTTAAAGTATCTACTTCTAAATCTATCTAAACGTATTAATAGAGATCGGGGCTTCATTCATGAAATCTATACGTCTGTTTTTTTTTAGTATTTAATTCCCACTGGGACGTGCTAAATATAAATGAAGCCAGAAGAAGCAGCGTGGAAATAAAAGAGAGAGAAAGAGACCCTGTTAGTAACTAGACCCTGATGTAGAGCTGAATGGAAATGCTGACCGAGGAATCGTGCTACTGTTTTCATCTCCAGGCATCTTTTTTATTTTTAATGGGGAGGAAGATTGTGTTTACTGAAGGTCTATGATGTGTACATGTCAGTGGCAAAACTTAAACATGCAATAAAAAAATCATCACTATTCGACTGCAGTGACGACTGAGGACCGAGAAATAAATGGCAGTAATGAAACATAATCTTATTAAAACAACTCACTAGTATTAAAAAGTCAGACAGTGTCGTAAATCAGTGAGCAATTACAGCATTAACATGCAATTAATCTGAACTACATCCGTCCTCTCAGACTAATCAACAGACTCCATTTGAAATAAAACATATGGACTGAATCACGTCCACATGGCCCAGTGACACTGTCTCCTACTGTCGCTGCCCTCTGACCTTTGGCAGCTCCCTGATAATCGAGGAGATGAAGCGGTGAGGTCAGCTCCTCGGGACCAAACACACGAGCTATTTGCTAATCAACAGAATGGAGTCGGCTAAGTAGACTAAGCTATTAATGGGATTACCGGACTATTTATAGGCTGGGAGGGGAGGGCCGCTGCAGGGCGAGCTAAACATACCAACACATAGCGTATCATTGTTGTATCAGTGCCACAAAATCTTAAAACAAAGTTGCTCTATGTGACGTTCGATATTTTTCTTGTCAACATTAAATGTTTCCAACAATTGATCTGTGTTTCCAAAGCTCCATCGTTGTCCAAAAACTATTAAAGTCAACGCACATAACAACGTCCTTCTGTACTAAAGCAGAAAATGTGTATTAATCCGCAGCTGAAAATAGTCCCCAACAAATTCACTACTGCTTTTGACAAAACATTTAATAAAAACTACTAAATAAAACCAGATATATATGAGCTGATTTTAAAGACTTCCAGACAGACTAACACATTTTTGTTTTGGTCTTTAAGTACAGAATAACATCGAACTAATCATTTTATATTTGAAAGTAAATGCAGCTGTTAACATAAGGCAAGTACAAGACAAACTAACAGACAGGAAGTTATAAAATCCCCCTTTTTTATTTGGTTGAATTTAATAACTCATTTACAGATCGTCCACAAGGAACCACAACAGTCAGCGACACATCCCCCCCCAAAAAAACTTCATCTACACTGATGAAACGTCTTCGTCATGTTGTTCTATTCTGACCTTCAATTTAATATTATCCCATCACTCTATACAGCAATTTTGGCAGATTGTCCTACTGGTCAGATGAGTATAACGTGAACACAAAGACAAGATCATCCATCTGTCCTTGGAAGAATTTTAGCTCCATGCTAACAGGTTAGCATTCGAGCCAGTGTTTTAAAGTAGACACACAAATGACTTTTACACAATCTGCGTTCATCATTTAAAACCCGAGTGGACCAACAACCCACCGCCAACCGTTTTAGTATTATTAAATTCAAATTATGGTTCTTCTATGTGACAAATAAAAAAATTAAAAACGTATGTACACTGTTTAAACAGACATTAATTCATAAAACACCCATTAACAAGAAGGAATTATGTCAGTTATTTTTCTGTTTTATGACTTATTTACAACAATTACAAAAATAATAAATATGTCTTCTTTCAGCGCTCCACGGCCTCATCGCTTTTACACTTCAGTCATTTGATTTGAGAGGATCTGAAGAAAGACAAAAATAATTGCTCCTGAAATGTTATGGGACACTTGAAATTTGGCTTTTGAAAATGACCTTTTGCCGACACGGACTCGATCAAAGATGGAGGCGAAACAAAGCGATGGAGATGTTTGTCTGAGCTGGTTTATGAACAGTTTGTAATTCACATAATGAAACAGTTTGGTTGCTGGTTCTTCGTGTCCGTCTGCATTAGTGTATTGCAGTTCATCAGTTTCAGCAGCTGAGAGACGAGTTGAACTTCTGTCTTTGCTTTTCAACAGTGCATTTTAAGCCTCGGCTTCATACACTATGGCCTTTATTTATTGTGGGAGAAACACAGGAATAACTTTTAAAACATCACCCTGCCACCAGAAAGGGAGAATATTTCATTTCAAAAATACAAAAATTAACCTAAAAGCAACAGCACGTAAAAAATCTTAAAGGTTTGTTTCACCAAGCATTTTTAAAAACCTAAAGTCTTGATTTAAGGTTTGGGAGAAACATTTGCTTTCTTGCTCAGACTTAAGATCAAAACCACTCTCATGTCTGTGACGGAGCTACAGTCAGCAGGTGGTTAGCTTAGCTTAGCACAAAGACTGGAAACAGGGCCAAACTGCTAGCCTAGCTCTGTCCTATCAAGCTCATTAATTAACACGGTTTATCTAGTTGGTTTGATCCCAGCAAAAAACAAATTGTAAATAAAAGCTGCAGTTATATGGGCCATTATGTGCCAGACTATTTCTCAGAGCGATAACTCTCTTACAGAAAGTTAATAAGCATATTTCTCTAGTAGTGTAACTTTTCCTTTAGTAGTGTTTTCAGCCTTGGGATCTGGCTCAACCATTTTAAACTGTACTTTGCACGATATGGGAATGTTTCAGTGTCCATCCTGTTTCGTCAGAGGACACAAACTCTTGCAGATTCATGGTGCGTTTCAGACAAAACAAATTAGAAGTGATGACTGCAAGACAATGATAGATAAGGGATTAATAACAAGGTGTGTGAGATGATGCAAGATGGCACGAATGCTGGTCAAAGTTATGTTACGAGATTAATAATCGTCATGTCCTGAAAGTAAAGTCTGTTAAATCTGACAAAGCACCTGTGTAGGAAGAAATTAATCATGAACATTTGAGAGGAAAGTTCCACGTAACAATGAGAGTAAATATGACTATGACAGTATGTTCCTTTTGAGGTTGACTTCTGACTTTACATGTTGCGAAACAGTGATGAATTAGAGCAGCGAACTATTTAATTAAAACTGAGGGGGAAACATCGAGAGAAAGACTTGTAACACAGCCTGTCATCGCTCTTAACAGCTCTATATACACATCAATAAACACAAATTCAGAACCACGCTGCACCAACTAAAATCCTACAACAGCTGTAACCATCTGTGGCAGTAACTCAATAAGGGACCTCTACTGTCAGAGTATAAAACTGATCGCCGATTAGTCAGTTAATCAATGGACAGAAAGTTAATCGATTAATCATTTGAGTCATTCTCTGGTTCCAGCTTCTCACATGTGACGATTTGCTGCTCACATCTCTGCATTTTGGACTGTTTGTTGGACACAGACATTTGAAGACGTCACCTTTGGCTCTGGGGAACTGTGACGGACATTTTTAACTGACATTATAAAGACCAAGCCATCGAGAAAGTTCTTAGCTGCAGCCCTAACGCTGAGCAGGCAGACAGCAATGCTTCGACGGGCGAATGCTCCTTTCTACTGTAACTAAGAGCCAAGAGAAAATATGAAAAGTGAAATCTAAAAACTTGAGAATGTGCCCAGTGAAAAGAAAATTGTACATAAAGCAAAAATGTAAAGATAAAACTTTTTGCTGACTTAACGATCCAGATTCACTAAAGGTTTGCACAAGGAGGAGCAAGAATAAATAAACCAGTCATGGTCATGTACCTGTAGGTAAATCTGATTATTTTTTCCTCACTACATCCATAGGTGATGTCGTGTTTAACAAGACACCGACAGCTACAAAACTGCTCTTGCACACATACGCTTGACACTGAAATGCTGCATCAGTCTGTTCAGTCACTGCTGCAATTACAGTTGAAGGCACATCACTGTCACCATCACATCAGGGAGCAGGATGAGAGGGGGTTTCCATCTTGGAAACTCAAGACAGAATCGTGAAAAGATGCATTACTTAATAGATTAGTACCCCCAGTAAAAGAGTGCCAGATATTTGCAGTAAAGAGGGTTGATTGCTTGGTCAGTGCTGTTTTCAAGGGCCACAAATGAACTGACAAAACTTCAGTGACTTCAGCGAAAAAGTAACTGAGGTGCAATAAAAACAGAGGAGTGCCCCATGCAATGCAGACTTAGTGAATCTGGACCTGAGTTTACAGATCAAGCAACGTTAAAGTTGGTGGTTTCTGTGATTCTGGAAGGAAGAGGTACAATAAAAGATTGACAACCTGAACAGAAAAAACATAACCACATGAAATGGTAACAGACCCGCTTCACAAGGTGCATAGACCCGATTGCAGTGCATAATCATACAAACAACTCTGACAGACTGAACTTACAGAGCAAATGGCATTTCCAAGACTATCGGCCGCCACCAGAGTCGTCATGTGTTGGCAGGCTACATGGAGCTGTTGCCTTTGGTCTACCAAACAGTCGCAAAGATGCAAATCAGACAAAACATAAAGAATAATTTTCCATTTAGTGCATAAATGCTGGATTTCTATTTTCACATTATGGCATCTGTCAGTGTCCGTTTTAGTCAATAGATTATGCTGGGGGTTGTATTTTCTAGCAGAGGGTGGCACACGATGACATACGGGCTGGTACAAGTGTATGTTGGTATATACGGTGGTGTTTGTAACCAGAGTCTGAAAGGTTAGTTCAGGCAGTTCTTTCATGTTCGGCGGTTTGTACTGTATTCCAGTGCTGTACAGTGGGGGGGCAGGCATGCATCTGGAAAAACAATGCATGCATGTTGGGGAGTGAAGCCTCGACTCGACTCCTGATCCAGGCTCCAAATCTTCAGGTTTTGGCTCAGACATTTAACATCATAATTTGTCTCTTCTGCTGTGTCACATCTCTTCTGTACCAATTTAAGCTTTGCTCGGTGAAGCGACTGTCCCGCCTCCTTCAGAATGTTTTTTTTTTTTTTTTTTTTAAAAACCAACATACTTGGCATCAAGAGCTTATTTGAAAGGATGAACGTTAGAGGAAGGCGATGTAACATTTAACTGAATGTAACCGTCAAAGCAAGACGTCGTCGTGCTGCTGGCGTCTGATGATGTGTACACGTCACAAGTGGAATCCAAATCCATGCTGGACTTCTTTTATGAAAAACCTTCATTGGTTTCTTCCCAAATCAAGTTAAAGGGGGAGAAATATAAAAAAGTGCTCCTGTTCGTGATCATTGGAGATCAAAAATGGAGGGCGACTTCGAGGGTTGGGACCGGGAGAAAATAAAAAAGATAATTCCAGTCCTGGTCTGGATTAATAACGAGGACCACCTTGCCCTTATATCACCCAGTTTTTGGCATCTTCCTGCCCAGTGTCACATCCTTACTGGTTGTAATGGGATGACAAGAACAGATTATTGAGGTGTCCAGGCATGTTGTCAAGTCGAGCCCTGGATGACTGAACCACTAGCAAGATCACATCTAGCCCAAGCTCAGCTAAAGTATGTGGCAAAATGGAAGGAGGACTAAAATTTTCAGTGGGGGTCTTAGTGTTTTCAGAGCACAGCTAGTAATTTAAGTTGCATGAATACTCCTCCGTAACAGTTCCATGGAGGGGGCAAGAGCCTTTAAGTGCCCACCTTACGGGTGTTGTCCGGTGGGGTAGGTTAGGGGGTCAGGATTGAGGGGCGGGCCTGGGCTGGCTGGTGGCTTCGGGCTGGTTGATCTCTGCGTCGCTGGCAGCAGTCGAATGTGGCCGGATCATAAATAGGGGCTCGAAAGGCTGAAGAGGGAGAAAAGTGGAGGTCAAACTCGTATGAGACCTTTTATCTGTTTGATGCTTTACCTTTTATATGGACAAATAAAAACATGCACATTATCTTACCTACCTGCTTCAGCTGGTTGAGGCTCATCCACACCATCATTTACCTGTGTGAGGAGAGGAAGATGACGTTACACCTTTATCATACAAAGCTCATGCAAAGAAAAAACTGAATTTCCCCTAATCTAATCTTAAAAAAACTTTTTTTTTTTTTTTTTTTTTAAACAACAAAAATAAAAACTGTGAAACCTGACCATTTCCTCTAAAAGCAGGCCAGGATTGAACTGTCAAAAAAAGCAAAACAGTACATAAATCAAACTAGTGAAGCTCACAAACTGTTGTGTTTGGTTGCATATCAGATAACACAGTTCTGCATTAAACTGGAAGCATTTCCATTTGAGGAAATACAGTATCTGATGAATAGAACACTGATATAAAGCCGTACATTTAATTTGATGGCTTCTTCAGTTTTCTGTCTCTACATGGTGAAAGCTAAGATTTGCCTGTGTCATAACAAAACTCAGACAAGGGCTGCGTGACAAGACATGTGAGTAGAAACCACCGCATGAATTTACAGAACAATTACTGTACCATGATTTATACATATATGATTTAAAATTACATAAACAGTGACAGAAGATTTCAATTCAGCCATGCTTATTTTTTCATTCAAGCACAACAGTACAGTGACTTAACGTAACACTGACAACAAGCATATGGACATCATGAAACAACATGCAGGTACAAGACGACGTCAGTGACATGATGAGTGTTGCAGCAAATGTGTGTGATGGCGGTAACTGGAAAGCACAGGCGGTTTGTTATGGATGAGCGAAGAAGCAGCGATGAGCCACGTACAGCCAGGCAGGAAGCTGACAACCATGGACGAGCAACAACAAGGATGAAGACAACGTCTCATACAAGACAAAACACATGAACGGACGATGGGTCACATAAATGAGATGAGGCGTCTCTTACGAGTCATTTTGACTCTGGTAAGGTCTCTCCGGGGTTTTCTTCCCCTGCCGGACTGGTCGGCGACTGGGGCTCAGCTGGAGGCATGGGCATTGGCATGGGCAGGGGGATGGGCTTACTCTGGCCTTCTGGGCTTTCTGGACCCACATTAGATGTGGGCTGGCCTATGATGACTGTGTAACCTGTTGGATTGGAGCATGAAAACACGAACCCTGCAGCGTGAGAGCTGGTTAAATCCACTGCTGAACACACAGCAGAAAGCCTCGGGCTGGAGCATAATATTCTCGTTGAACTCATAATCAATAAAATGCACCTTACTCAGTTTACTGAAATTTAAATTGTCAGGATGCGGAGCAACTGGCACAGAAACTAAAGATGAGACTGCTTTCATATTTCAGAATGAAACATGTTTCTGACATGAGGACAGGAAAATGATCTTGTTCGAATACAAAGAACAACTTCATGTCACGCTGCTCACTCTACCATAAAACCACTTGATGCAGTTCATCATCATGCTTTGCATTCATATCATCGTTTCAGAATCGGCCTTATCACTGTGCACTAAAGGAAAACGCTGTCTGCTCCTCACTAGCAACAAGAAGAGAACTACATTCTGGTATCTTTATTCATAAAGGGCTCCTGTATAATCTGCCTTGAGTTACCCATAGGGTATATACTAAACATGACATTTATTTCCCAAGGCAGCTGAACTATAGTCGGGTATTTCAGGATGATACATAACATTAAGTTAAACAGTCAAAAACCACAGTGAGCCATCAGCTATGAAACAACATTTGAAAACGATAAGGCTCAGAAAGCTGTTCTGCTGAAGTTGTCGAGGCACAAACAGGTTATTTTCATATGAGTAAGTCCAAAATGCTTCTGGTCCAAAGAAAAAGAATCTGTGCTTTTCTTGCTACAAACACTAAAGTCTCCAGTAAACAAACACAAGAGTGGAAAAACAAGAGCAACACCAACGGGCAGATCTGAAACCATCCTGCATTTCACTGTAGAATCCATTAGCGCCTGAAGGAAGTTGAGTAATGAAAGACCAACATTAAATATATTCAGCCAGAAGCACAACACGTCCTTTTTGACCTCAGCTATAGGAACATGGAGGACCTACAGGACTGAAATGTTTAACTTCATGTTCTCTACACACATGCATATTCTAACGCCTCTGGTTCATTTCTGAACTGCCTGATCTTCGGCAGTGACCATCGTTAAAGTGGAGAAACAATTCCTGCAAACATTTACTGAAAGTGATTTTGTCAAGGAACAAAGATGAAAATGATTTAGAATTAACAACTGAGCTCATTAGTTCACATGACATGAAGTTTACAGTTTAATAACAGGAAAAAAATATTGCATTGATATAAAAAACATTGGACCTGTACAATAATTATGTTAAATGTACAAATGTAATTAGACATTTTGGAAAAACCAATAACATCATAGTGCGAACAGAGTCTAAACCAGGACGATGTGAAACGGCCTCTCACCTCCGTCCTGCTCTGCTCTGATTTGAGCCTCCAGGTCTTCGGGGTCGACATACTGGTAGTTTTCATCATCGTCAGGTGGTTTACATTTCCCACAGCAGAAACAACAGCAGCAGCAGCAGCAGCAGCAGGAGAACAATGTACAGCACAGAACCAGACCCTGCAGGAACAAACAGAATGAGTTTTAAAACAATACTGAGCCATATGACAGCAAACAGAAAAAGTTTTGAATACTTTGTCATTTTGTACTGTAAATTATTCCGGCATATTTAGGACTCGGACGAGTGAGAACTAGATGGAAAAAAGGAAGGTGGTTTAACATCCTAATTTATGACAGTAATAAAGTTGAAAGTGAAGTTCAGGAGCACAATTGTCCCCTTTAAAATCCATACAGACTGAAATCAAAGCAAAGCACCAACCTTGAACCACCATTTGGACATGAGGAAGTAATATTTGACGCTCTCCTCCCCGAACTGTTCGGACACGTAAAGGCCCATGGAGCCATATTCATCGTAGATCTTCCTCTTGGTCTCATCATTTAAAATAGAGTTGGCGTTGTTAATCTCCTTAAACTTCTCCGCTGCCTCGGGGTTGTCTGGGTTCTTATCTGGGTGGTATTTCAATGCTAGTTTCCTGACAGGAGAGAAGAGCACACAGGAAATCAGATAATGCAAGTGAAGCAGAGGAAAATGTAGAAAAAGCTTAAGTGAGGAGGGATCAGGTAGATCGGAGTCATTTTTACTGTCTATTACAGAGAGTGTATTTGAGTTTAAAGAAATCAGTCAAGTAAAAGAAAATTAAGCAACTATTTTAATAATCAATCATTTTTGTCATTTTTCAAGCAAAAATGTCCAAGATTCCCTTTTTCTGTCTTATGTGATGCAATCAGGAAGTTTTGGACAGTTGTTTGAACAAATTGAGTAATTTGATGACATCACCTTGAGTTTTGGGAAAGTTTGATGGGCAAACAAGCGATCACTTCATTTGGAAATAACCAGATTAATCAATAATGAAAATAACTTGATTTTGATTACTGAACAATGACTTGATGACTTTAGTCTTCTATCAGGTAAAAACTCAACCATCTGTTGTTTCCAGCTTCTCAGATATAAAAGTCTTCTCCTCTTCTGTCTCATATTCTGCCATTAGGTTTTAGACTGCTGACTGAACGCGTCAGCTTGGATTCTGACAACTTGTGTCAATTCTTTTCTTTTTCTCTTTGCTGATCCCAGTATCAGCCACAACCACAACATATAATGTCAAAAACTGAGAAGAAACATGCTCCTTTTTTACCCTTGCAGTATGTTTAAATAATGAAAACAATCATCAGTTCCTAATTAGCACATGCTTTCATATCAACTTGACGACTTGCACGGGCAGAAATCTGCTCTTTAGCAACATGGCTGGTGGAGGAATGTCTGTGTTGAGTAATCTGACCACTTCATGAGGGGGAATTTGCCAACACAATCAGGAACAGGATTACGCAAATTAAAGCCAAGGATTTAAGAAATACCTCAAGTAATAATTACAGTGTGGTCAGCCTGCCTGCTCTGGAGAAACTAATCCTTGCTGAAGAGACAGTTGAGACGGCATAATTGGAGGAAGACTTCAGATTCCTCAACGTTCAGAGTCACTCACCTGTATGCTTTCTTAATGTCCTCAGCTGACGCTCCTTTCTCCAGCCCTAGAACCTTGTACACACTCTCCCCAGCGGTGGACATCTTCCTTTGGGGGCGGGAGGGGTTCGGTTCAGCCATGGCTCACCTCTGTTAAAAAGGAGAAAATATTTATGGGTGTAAAATCCTTTAAAGATGAAGAGAGGCTCAGTGTGAAGCAGCACAGCCAACTTGAACTTTGCTTCGACTGCTCAGCGCCATTGTTTACCAAAGGAGCAGCCTAGCTTGTGTATAATTGTACAGCACATTAAGTCAGTACACATGATGTGGTTTCAGGGTCAAATGATGCAGATGAACTCATGCTTCAGGCTAGAATGTGTTCAGAAGACCAAATACAGGAATCAACACCTGGTGAAAATGAAAGTATCTGGAATTTGTGTTTCTGCAGCAGCAAACTAATAACAGGACGCAGACTCAGTTCTGACAACATTTATAATGACAACACAACATAACAATCATTAGTTCTTTCCAGAGGCTTCAGAATAATCAGGAACAACCATGATGGAGGTCTTCTTCCTTTTTCTCCTCCTGTTAACAAAGACCAGGATTACAATGTTAATTCCCACATAAACCAACTGCGCTGGAGTTGTAGAGGGGGTTTTATAATGAGCCTTGACTGAACAGCATCACGAGCAAGATTTTAATTAGCACCACACATTCTTCTCCATGGTGTTGTGAAGCAAAACCAATCCTGACAAGTGAGCTCT
Organism: Holacanthus passer; assembly: GCA_025331565.1. Lineage (NCBI taxonomy): Eukaryota > Metazoa > Chordata > Actinopteri > Pomacanthidae > Holacanthus > Holacanthus passer. Next base: position 1,311,584 of record JAFREQ010000082.1, on the reverse strand, counting down.
ACCAAAACCTTTGTCCTTACAGATAAAATAATCTCTCTGCGACTGAAATACAAAATGTTTAATTCATTATAACAGTTAATGATGTTGTTGTTTCTTGATACTGTCAAATGATGGTACAGCTCTTGTTTCTCACACTTTAAACAAGCTAAAATCCGTCTTTTAATTAAAACCACAGCAGGGTTGTTTCATCTGAGACTGAGCAAGAGCCTTGACTCTAGTCTTTCCAGGCATCTGTATTTATTAACCTGTTATTATTTTTTCCATTGATTGCTTTTGCATTGAGTTCAAAAAGGCACGAGAGGCAACATCTGATCAAATGACTTGTTTTCTGACCATCAGTCCAAAACTCAACCATACTCATGTTTGAATGATTTAAAACAGGGAAAAGCAGCACAAACCTTCCTCCTTTAATCATGTTCAAAGACGACAGTTGTGCAGACTTTAATTATTACAAGTCTATGAGTTGCACAAGGACAAAGAGAGAAACATCAGAGGGAGAAAACATGCTTAAATCTGTGAGTGGGGAGAATTCATGTGAGCTGATCTGTTTAAAGCAAAAGTAGATGTCAGTTCTGTTCTTTGATGCACATCCATCTTTAAAGCCATGTGCAGATTTTTATCATCTCCATGTTTGTGTTTTAGACTACACTTCCCAGTCACACCCAGTTTAGAGAAAATCAGTCCAACTGCAGACCTCACTGATCTGAAGCAAACAGGAGGAGTTTCAGGTTCCAAGGTGCATCACCTCGACCCCCTATATTCAACAAGACCGGACCAGATTTGTTGGACCTCTTGGGCACAAATAAAAGCACTTTTAATTTAATCCATAATCACCATTGTGTCATAACTGGAGGTAATGACTTACAGTAATGTTCAATAGCTTGGAATTAGTGTTTCACAATTACAATACAGAGAGGGATTTCTATTGAACTGTGGCCACTGCACACTCACACAAACACTCACACACTCTTACTCAGCCGCACAAATAATGCTGTGCGGGTCGTTGACTAAAGAAGATTACATTTTGCTGATCTCACAGATTACCCGTCCGAGTCCCTGTCAGAGAGGGCCAATGTCCCGGTCACACTCTGGCTAGACAGTCCTACACACACACACACACACACACACACACACACACCACAACAAACTAAACTAAAAGTGTCCTATTGCTGTGTCTGATTCTGTGTGGGACGGAGACACAGAGGGAATCACACTGTGCAGGAGTCTTAAGAAGTTCCACTGCACCTCCCATTAGGCCTGAACATGGGGGAAAAAGCTTGAAAGTGAAGAAATAATACAATATCAGACATGTTTTCTGGCATATGGTAATTTGGATATGTTTACTTTAGATATTACAAAGTGAGCAGATTTGCACAGGATTAAAATCTCAGACGACCTTTGCAATTATTACAAATCACACGGTGACCCCAGCCAACGACAGAGCTGTGTGAACAGGGCTTTTGCTATTTAACATAACCATGATACAATCTCATGTTCTCTTTGTCAAACTGTAAACTCTGATTTTCATGTTCAGTGAACATGAAAAGCAAAACGTTTTCACAATTTCCAAGAGCTGTTCTGGAGCACAACATCTTTAAATTGCTTGTTTTCTCAGATGAGAATAATTTAGAATAAGTGATTTCTAAAAATTGTAATATTATTGAATTTTGTTTCAGTTCACTGATTATCAGTTATCAGAGTGTAAGGGAAGGACAAAGGAAAGATCATAGTAGAAATACTGCAACAGAACATTAAGTATATGGATCTGGATCAGGGTCGCCAGGGTTGCCATGAACTTGGTATATCTTAACTTTATTCAATCTTAATAGTGAGTTAAAGGCTGATCATGACAAACAGAGCTCCACTTTGTTCATATCCAGACTGTTTGCTAAAATAAGATCCCCGTCCTGAGGGCATCTGGAAGAAACGTATCCACATGCAGGGACTGCAACGCCTCCTTGGTCACTTTTGTGATGTATTTTTTGCTTTTAATGAGAAAAGCCTCTGAATAAAATTTCATCTCTAGTGCTGCATCAGTGCAAGAGAAAGCAGCTTTGCCTCTATTGTCTCTCATCCGATTAGTTAAGAGCCTCCTGTTGTGAAAACAAAAAGTAAGCTTCACACTGCTTACATGATGAAAATTCAGTACTGTCAGTTAGCCCCATTTTATTCTCTGGCCAAGTAAAAGATTCAGGTCACCTTTTTTCCCAGCTTCAAATATCAATATCACATTTGAGTGCATTCACATGAGGGGTGCAGGGTCTGTGACGAACTGAAAATTACTGCTGCACTGGCAAACATGAGGGGTAAAATTAAGCAGAATATTAAACTCAATACAATCAAAAGAGAAAGAAAGAATAAGTACGGTTCACTGATTACACACTAGATTATTAAAGTTTCCGGTATGGATGAAAAAATTATAATGTAAAAAGAATATATTGAAAGTAAAAACATTTGCTCAAGGAATATTACAGAATGCACAACATGCTAATCTCAAATTACCAGAATTAGGGCCAAAGTTAAGTTGACTGAATCTGTAAGAAGACTTTCTCATTTCTAATGTTTTAAAGAACAAATGATTAGTAAAGAATATAATCTGCAGATGAATCAATAATGACAGTAACCATCAGCCGCAGCCGTAGCAGCAGCTATAACAGTGTGATTTCAATCGACGATCCTATGACAGCATCTGTGTGCTCTGGACTGCATATGACACTAAATGAATGCATGAAGTGCACATAACAAAACAAAAATCTGCTCAGGCTCTTGATTGGAATAAACCCTGCAGAGGACATCAAAAAGGCCATTATTCTTCTCAACGATGGAAACGCGGCAGGCCCAGATGGCTCGCCTGTTGAAGCCAAGAAAGCTGATGTAAATACTCCAAATTCTCCAAACATGCTGCACAAACCATCGGGCAGTCTGGCAGGAGGGAGCAGGTCCACACAAGAGGCCCTAACACGCTTGCACAAACCTTCAAGACCACCAGCCTCCTGCCAATAAAGGTCTGCACTGATCAAACTGCAGCTCATACTAGAGCCATCGATCCAGTAGCTGGGTCTATTAGGTTAATTAGCTAACTGCAGTCATTGTGGTGCAGACTTTAAAGACTGCCCTGCCTGTATGTGTGCAAATGGTTGTCGTTTATCAAGCTATCAGGAGCGACGGTATGAAAACGAACCAGAACACAACACCAGCCCCAGAACAGAGAGAGAGAGAGAGAGAGAGAGAGAGAGAGAGAGAGAGAGAGAGAGAGAGAGAGAGAGAGAGAGAGAGTCTTCTGTCTCCCTTCCCAAACATATGACTGTAGCTCTTTTGTGCTCCAGGTTTTATGAAGTGGCGATATTTATCTAACTTTAGCCATTATTCAGCGTGCTTTTTTAGCTGAAGGGCTGTCAACTGAGAGACAAAAGCAGAAAATGAGGGAATCAAAGTACTTGTGAGCAGGTATTCAAGGTAAGAGAAGAAAACATCGACAGGTCCTTAGGATTAAAACTGATACAGAAATGGGGATGTTTCATATTCTTTTGTAATTTTATTGATCAAAAATGTAAAAGTATGTCATACTCAAACTTCAAGCTTGCTCAATTCCACATAACACAAATGTGGCAAAGTGAAATGTCTCAATAATCCCACTGATAACTGCAGTAGCAAAGAGGAACAGTACTCACAAGTACACAGTCACCAATACTGACCGAAATGCACTTAACAGGATATTTATTCTACATCACTCTGGTCTTAGAATGAATAACAGGCCTGTGATAACTATCAAAACTATCTAAAAGAACCACTTAGAAGAAGAGACGTTTAACCAATTTATCGAAATCACTGTTAAAGATTTAAGACTGTAGACAAATGTTTTATATAACGTTTTCAAACCAATATCAATCAGCACAAATTGTATTTGGCACAGACACAAAATGACTTATTCTACTACTCAGGTCCATATTTAGAAACTTAAATCATCATTTTTAAGAGACTATTATTAGAACAGAACATTAAAGTAAAGTCTAAAGACACCAAAGTCCTGTTTTGTGCCAGCTCAACGAGGCATTTTTATTACTTGAGACAGAGGTGCTTGTCAAAAAATCTACAAATTAGAAAATCATGCCAAGACAGAGGGCAACAACTCCCATGAAAATTCACTCTCAGTGAAGACTCTTGAGACAGACTGTAACACTGTTAATGTTAAAAAATAGCTCTCTTTATTGTTAAAAATAACAATATCTGTCTATGTGACATGTTAACAACGTAATCACAACAGCCAAAACCAAAAGCCCCTAAGTTCCTTATAAAACAGCTCAGCCAGACAGTTTAACAAGTTTGTTTGACAAATAAGTGGATTTCTTATCGAGTCTCAAAAGCCAAATCAAATAAAAACCAGTTTGTTCAGAAACTGTAAACACTAACATTTAGATCTATACAGAGGTCTGTATATCAAAGTATGGTGGAGATGTACTGAGGAAAAAACTCTTAGAAAGACTTCATACTACAAATCCTGCCTCCATCACTCGGACTGGCAGAATGCATTTGTTTATGGGCAAAGGTCGTAAGTAAGAAGTAAGAAATGCACCAGTCCGGATCTTCCTGCATTCAATCTGCTGTGTGGGAAGAACAGCTGAGGCTTCATGCTGATACAGGTTAATTCATCACACAATAACATATTGACATACTGACTGATTTTAAAACATGCTGAAAATAAAAAGTAAACCTGCTGACTGTCTGGGCTCATCATGTTCAATTTCTATACAATGTGTGGGTCAGGCAGGTTCATTTGATGTCTTGTCAGGAACTTCACTTTGCAAAGATCCTAAATTGGACCTCTGACTTAAAGGAGTTAGTTTTGTAGCTTTACTTTCATAGCAGCATCATTTATAGCCAAAGTGATCTGATTGACAGGACTTATTGGAGGCAGCACAGACTGAAGGACAGAGCATCCTGTCAGACTTGGTTCAGGGCAAATAAAAGTTTCTATAATTAGGTTATTATATCAGGTGTGGATGGACACATGTTCCAGATGTTGGTCACCAGTTTAGATGTGACAATGCTTTGCAAATGTATGACAGCTTGACAGACAGGTGACTTGATGCTGTCGCGATCTGATAAAATAAAAGGGGGCTGTTTTTTGGATAAACGATCCGGTTTGACTGAAGAAGTGAAGCCTCGTGATTGTCGCCTGTTTGTCCTTGTGGAGCTCTAATCCTTTGCTAATCTCCCTGCACATGGAGAGAAATACTTTCTATTTCACAGCCTGTCATTCATCAATAAACCTTACAGGGGACATTTTAACAATTTCACTAAAGGACCCTTGTTTCCCTTCGTTCTGTCATAACTTATTTCTCTCTGGTTTTCTTGATTATCCAGACATGTTAGCCCTGGTGCTACAGGTAACTAGCTGTTAGCTAACATGACTATTAGATGATCCATGTGAAATCTCAGCACTTCAAGTGTTTTATCAAAGGCGAGACTTCATGAATACATGGATAATAATGTCATATAGTACTCGTGGCCCGTTTCATGAAGCTACCTGCTAGCCCTGGTGTAGCGTCAAGACAAAGATGGACCAAACTGCATTTGAAATTCTGGCAATTTAATGCAAACTGACCTGTATGTGCAATATAAAGGTGAAACATTTGGTGAAAGGTTTTGCGAGCATATTCTACGATTCAGCGTGCAGCAAACACATGCATGCAGAATATATCTTAACAGAAGTACAAATCCTCACTAGCAGTCATTCACAGTCGTTTGCTGCCAACGCCCTCTGATTTTGTGGAGTTAAACTTGTGAAAAACACGTTTTATAAGCTATTTTTTGACATATGTCCAACTCGAAAGTGCACCTTCACGTTTAATGAAATGTTTTTATTGATTTTATAGTTTCTCAGTAACAAAGTTGTGCTGCCTTTGTTGAGAGGCAAGTCAACCTTAAACTGGCAGGTTTTTGAATGGAGTTCGGCGTACGTGACCGTGAAAGCTACGCACGGTTAGCTAACAGCATGCTAGCCGGCGCGGAGCCGCAGAAATGTCTTACCTTGTGCAAACTGAACGCTGTATATCTCGCTGTAAGGTTAACTGGATCATAGAGGCATCCGGTTTGGTGTCTTAACCCCCAGTTTAACGGCTCATATCAGCCCGGTGGAGGATCGTTTATCGCCCGCTGCGGCCGCCGGGTCGCTTCTTCGTGCGTGTCTCGGTCCGCCAGAGACGTGCGCCGTGATTGGCTGATTCCGCCTTCCAGGAAATGAAGAAGGATGAGACGCTGCTTTCAAGGTTTCGGCCAAAATCCAACTTTTTAAGCGCATCAGCTAATAAAGAAATCAGATTATTATTTATTTCACTAATTAAAAATGAGTGAGGTTTTATAGAGCAGCTGAAGATTAAAGAGGAATAAAAGAGCTTCTAGGATATTATAATAACAGTTTTGGGTGTATTTTTCACCAAAAGCTACATATCTCATTAATTTTAAGAAGAAATTAGCCAGTATATATATGCAAATATCCAAAGAAAATTAAGATTGAATAAAAAATAAAAACAGTTTCACAGATTATTTCTATATGATGTCAGACAATAACATGAAAGTAAAGGGACTTAAGATCGATCAGTGTATCCAGCCTGGTCTTTAAACGTCTCATCAGCTTCAGTGTCATTCAACAGTTCAACTTTTTGATTTATTTATTGGTTCTTGTAATTTCATCTCATGCCGACTCAATATTTAAATCTTTGCTGAGTCATTCATGCACCCTGGTGAATTAGACTGAATTTGGGTTTTTCTGACAGTAACTGAATGCAGCATTAATTGTAACCCCACTTTTTTTTAAATCATCACATGGTGAATATTTGACTTTTGTTCATTAACATCTATGCAAATTTATATCATAACAGTGTTATAAATCTTGAATTGTTCAGTATGCTTAATTTATTCAAGACAAAAAAATACTTTAACTCAAAGACTCACTAAGGAACCTTTTCCTGGAGCTTTCAGCTGCATCATCATCAGCTCAGCTCCAGAAAAAGCCAGTCAGTGAAACCTATCAGAGATTCAGGTCCAACATCTGGAATCACTTATTTGATTTGCCAAGAGTTATGATAACTTCTGAATTTTTTGTGCCGTGTTGCTTCATGTTCATTAATGACAATGTCGACTGCAAAACTGTTTTTATTATTTATTTCTCCACATACAAAGTCATTCACCAACAATTAAATGACATTAATCCCACATTTGGATAAAAAAAAAAAAAAGAAAAAAAAAAGAAAGATTGTAAACCGCTACAGAATAAGAAGCCATGGACAGTTCCAGCAAATACCCCTAAACCATCAAAGACCATGAAAATATTCATCCGTTTTTCAGTTGCTCTGCATGTTCTAACAAAGTAGTGACAACAGGCTTCGAGTGCAGGACATGTAAAAGGCACCATTATTGAGAAATCATTTACACCAACCTGCTGGATGTCATTTTCCATTTCCTCCCTTTTAATATCCTGACTGGTCCCTTTAAATGTTTCTAGAGTTCAGTGATGAGGAATCCGTTGGGCAGCAGCTTTGTGACAGTGGCTGCACATGTGATCCAGCTACCAAAAGATTTTCATTAATGTTATGACTTTAATGCCCACCTCCCTTTTTCAATTCCAAAAGGTCTTTCCCAGCTCCACCAGTTGGCTCACTGACGCACAAATACTGACGGTGTGTTAACCATCACAAACAGACGAAAATGGACAAAAACAAAATCAAATTGGTCCAAATACAGCATCTAAACTATTTTTAGTTAAGAAGCAGTTTAAAGAAAAATGTTAAATGATAGACATGTAAAAAAAAAATACAGTAATTTTACTGGTGAGACAGGATGAAAAGAAAAGCAGCTTCATGTTACAACATGATTTACTTTATAAACGTTATGACCTAGTTAAAGTCTTACTGTTGTGTTTAACTCTACTAACACTTGATATGCTAAAGGTTTGAGAATTTGTGCCACAAGTACCCAGCACATGGATCTATCTGCCCAGTACGGTGGCCAGCAGGGCCATTCGGATGTACATGCCGTTCTCTGCCTGACGGAAATATGCCGCCCTCGGGTCTGTGTCCACCTCCGCACTGAGAGACAGAGACAAAGGAAACAGAAAAGGAACAGTGAGAAGTGAAATAGAGGATAAGTTTATACTCATGTAAGATGCAATGATTTAACAAGACTAAAGTTCTGCACCATCTACTCTGTACAGATAGTAATAGAACAGCCAATAATTATACAAGTATTCAAATAGAAAACAAAGAAAATGTGCTCTAGTGAATTACTTTCAAGAACAAATTCAATAAGATTAAAAATAACTTTATTGGCAAGAAATTCTATTTCCAAGCTCCCAAAAAGTCTCCCATCAAGTGACTGCAGCTGCAATGATGAATCAATTATCTGATGGCTCACAAGATTGGATTTGGATTGGATCTTACCTGATTTCATTGACTCTCGGCAGTGGATGCATCACCACCATCTTCTTTTTGGCCACAGTCATGATGTGAGGGGTGAGGATGAACTGGCCAAAACACTGAGAAAGAAAAAAAGTCACAACCTCTCCTGCTTGTACATTCAGAAAACACTGCACAAATTCTGATCCCATGTTACAAAAAATTATACTCTGAACGTACGATCATTTCATTTCTAAGCTTATAGAATTACTGGATTTGTCGGGAAATAGGCAGCAGTTACTTACAGCCTTGTACTCCTCCTCAGATGCAAACCTCTCCTTCTGGATCCTCGTCATGTAGAGGACGTCGGTCTCAGGCAGAGCTTCCTCGATGCTGTCAAACTCCTCCTGCAAACACGCACAAACACACAACTGTATTTAGTCTGAGTGGACTGTCAGAAAATAACATTCAAGACAACATTATTCAGGTTTGTTGTCCCACTGTTTTAACACCATTTATCCCCCACCTGTTTGATGCCCTTTGAGTCCACGTAGCTGATGATCTCTGCCGGCATGTGGAGGTTCTTGGGAGCCACGTAGCGCAGCGTGATGCGGTACTGGGTCAGCAGTTTGGCGAGAGAGTGAACTGTGCGGCCATGTTTCAGATCCCCAACCATAGTTATCTGACAGAAAACACACGAGAAGTTTTCATTTTTGAACCAGGGTTAAAATATGGCAACTGTACAACAACAACCAAACTAAACATTAAAAGTTGGAGGACTGCGGAAGACTAAAAGAGGATCAGGATTTAAATGTGAAGGACAGCTTGCTTGGTCTAAAAGGGTCTTGGTGTCCCTCACCGTCATGCCGTTGACCGTCCCCAGCTCCTCTCTGATGGTGAAGACGTCCAGCAGGGCCTGGGTCGGATGCTCTCCCACTCCGTCTCCAGCATTGATTACAGGCTTACGGCAGTGACGTGATGCACTCTGAACGTCACAGAGGGAGACAAGTTTTAATGAGGGAAAAAAAATACTGAAAATACTCTGAATATCAGTGAAGCTGTGTGATTGTGTAAAACAACATTTCTGAGCGTTACCAGGATCGAATATCTTGGGAGCATAAATCCCTCTTGGATTGTTGAAACCCACCTCTACAGCTCCAGGGGTTGGATGTCGGAGCACCAGGACGTCGGTGTAGCAGCTCATGGTCTGGACAGAGTCGGCCAGAGATTCTCCTTTTTGCGTCGACGAGGTGGATTCGCTGAAGTGGACGACAGAGCCGCCCAGACGCTGCATGGCCGCCGCGAAGGAGCTACAGGTGCGAGTGCTGACCTCGTAGAACATGGACGCCATCACTTTACCCTGGATGGTAAGACGCAAGGGATGAGTTTTTGAGCTGGGCTTGAGACAGACAAGTTCTAAACTACTTTCAGACAGGAAGCATGAAAACTGGGGTTGTATGTGTTCCCAAAAACAAACATAATTTCTCTTAGGGCCACCAAATCCCTAATATTTGCTTTATTTCCCATGTTTTTACCGTCTGTTTGATCATGTAGTGTCTGTGCAGTCTCACAGACACTCACAGGAATACACTGACTCTAAACCATTTCTCAATAAACACTGATGATGTTGGTATTAGCAACAAGGTATGAACAGGACCTACCTTCAGGATGTCCAGGCTTCGTTCCTTCTGAACCATCAAACGCAGAGTGTGGGCAACATTAAAAAGGTGCGAGATCTGAAACAGACAAAAAAAATACACAAACTGAAAAAAAGTCTCAAATATTAAGGTTATTTTGTTTTGTTATTTAATAAAAAGTAGTGGCTCATCAAGTGTGTGTGTGTGTGTGTGTGTGTGTGTGTGTGATGTACCTGCTCTTTGCTGAACTGCCTGACAGACAGGATGTGCTGACCCACCAGTGGGTGCAGCAGAACTGAGGTCTGGATGTGGGACAGCTGTCCAGCAGGCATCGGTCCTGATCCTGACTGAGGGGACAGCAGCCTGGACAGAGGAGGAGGGTGGCTGTAACCGTCGCCAGCACCGGCTGGAGGGAGCATAACCACCTCTGCAGAGAGCACAGGGACACGTGTACAACTGATCAGTTTAAATACTGCATCTTGCGAGAGAGAAATGTTTCTGTCCAATGCGTCCAGCCGATTATGGGAGTTGTAGGACCTGGTGGTAATCCGGGATCAGAGGAGCGGTGGATGCGAGGCGGCAGCAGGTAGCGGCTCTCTCCTGCTGGTCGTCGCGGGCTGGGTGCTCTGGTTCTGACCTGGCCGTCTTGGGGAGGAGTAGGACGCGGCTGCTCCGGAGTCTAAGCCAAAGGAAATACAGAAAATATAGAGTTACAATACATGCAAACAACATCTGCTCATAAAACAGTGGTTGTTTGGTAGTAGTTTCATCTACATGTTAAGACCTGCTGTGATTAATCAGCAAAATGGAAAGTTGGCTATCAAGGAAAAGCACACATCTATTATTTGCTTTGAACTCTTCAGTTTCTGTTCTCTTTGTTTGTGTTAGTATTTTACCCTGGGACTTTCTTTAACAGGTTCAGGAAGGATTGAAGAAATGGGCCAGGTCTTCACATCTTCACCGTAACCTGGAGGCACCAACACCTGCGAGAGGGACACAAACTACAGCTTTAAAGACAAACACATTTCAAAGCTTTTAATCTGAAGTTTTTATAATTCTATAAATTCCATAATTCTTTAACTATAGACTATAAATGTAGCAGTAAAAATATCCATTCCTGTGATAAATGTTCACTCTAACTCATAGATCTAAAGCTTAGCCCCTTCGGTCTGTGAGGCTCCAACAAACGTGTGTTTGCTGACCTGGCCGTCGATGTAGGCCACCTCTCCTCGTAGGACCACGCGGCGAACTTTACCCTTCACCTTCATACCCTGGAAAGGCGTCCACTTTGACTTAGTGAACTGCATGGCCTGTGGAATAACCCACTCCTGCTCCAGGTCCACCTGAGAGACACAGACAGAAGACAAACAGATAAAATTCAGCACAAAAATTAAGACATAAGTATAATAAATGGAAAAGTAGTGATCAACGCACAAAAAATCATGTTCTATCATTGTGTGTTTGTGTGTGTACCTCCACATAAGTGTTCTCCTGGACGGGCAGGTTGAAGATCCTGCGTGGGTTGTCATAGAGACGCCTGATGATGTCATCCAGGGAAAGACGTCCATCGCTGACGGCGGTCAGCAGCAGAGGCAGCATCGTTTCCAGGCCGGGGTAACCAGGAGGAGGACGATCGCCGCTCTTCTCCTCTACAGAGTGGGGAGCTACAAACACAAAACATTTCAATCTAACCCTCCTTTCAACCCACAGATTCATAATCAGACCGCTCTCTGTGGTTCTGTGTGGTTACTGGCCGTGGTCTGTGGCGAAGCAGTCGATGATGTCCAGGTTTTCCCACAGAGCCTCCATGTCCTCGCGTGTTCCCAGCATGGGTCGGACCTGCGCTCGTCCGTCGCCGATATCTGGCACGTTGTCCTCGCAAAGGAAGAGGTGATGAGGTGCCGCCTCACATGTGACCTGGATGCCCTTCTGCTTCGCCGCTCGGATGATCAGGATCTGAAAAAGAAGAGGTAAGAAGTTTAATAACACCCATGGGGAGCATGCACAAAACCTTTAGACAAGTCTTGGTACTGTAACACTCCAAATCTTTGCATTTAATTATAATATAAGTAAAAGTGTAAAATAAAATAAAGTGTATTTTACCTCCTCCTTCCTGGCCACGTGGCAGATGTGGACCGGCCGCTGGTACAGCTGGGCCACCATGAGGATCGCAGCCACCGTCTGTTTCTCAGCGTGAGCGACGATGGGCATCTGCTTGGGCCACTTCTCAAAGTGCTTCACAGAGAACCAGACAGTTAGAGTTTAGTTCAGTGTGCAGGCTGGGGCAAATTCTTCCTCTGGTCTTCTGCAAGCATTAGTCAGCACGGCTAAATAGAGAAGCCAGTGAAGTGCCTCGCTGGGGATTAGAGGCTGGCTCAGAGAAATGTCACACAGCAGAGAAGCTTTGAGAAATTGTTTAATTGATTTATCGTGAAAATAATTTGCAGATGAATCGATAATGAAAATGATTATGAGTTGCAGCCCTACACACTTATAAGATACATTTAGCTTTGGTTTTAATTACAGTTTTTAGGATGTTATTAAAGGATTTCAGAGTGTCTAAACACACTGGGACCCAACCTACCTCCATCCAGAGAGACACGTTGTCCATCTTGAGGGTGGAGTACGTGTCATTCAGGTACATCTTCAGGCCGGCGGCCTGGCCCGCGATGGACGGCAGGACGGTGGCGTTGTCGAAAGCGGCGCCCAAATACAAGGCGTAGTCACAGCGGCAGCCCGCTTTGGCCAGCTGACGACACAACATGACACAGGATTCATTGATTTCAGTTTACTTCAGTTAACATTGGCTGAATAACTGGAAAATCAGAATCTCATTTTCAGGACAGGACGACAGGATCGACCAGGACAGAAAATGTGGGCGTACCTTCTGCACCAGGGCCAGAGTGCTGGGGTCAGTGATGGCAGGGGAAGTGTTGGGCATCGCACACACCATGGTCACGCCTCCTGCCAGAGCAGCTGCCGTACCAGAGGAGAAGTCCTCCTTATGTGTGGCTCCAGGCTCCCGCAGGTGAACATGCACATCGATCAGACCTGAGAAAAGGTAGAACAGTCAGCACATCTTTGTTTTGTATTAAAAATCATATATTGTTTACCAGTGCCACTACCATCAGTATTATTAATATTGTTCAAACCAATGTTCAGCCAAAATGAGCATCATTATTATATACATTCTGTACATTGTGAAAGACTTTTGTTAGGAAGGTCTGTTTTTGCAGTGATGTTTAATTAGTTTTCTTGCTACAAGTGACCTGACATTATGAAGCTCACAGTCAGTCAGAACAGAGCAACACGTCCATCAGTGACTCACCAGGCAGACGGACCAGCGTCTGGGATGTCATGCTGTCGATGTGAGTCTTCACTGGTGGAGTCCGACCAATCTGACGAAGAGCCTGAAAGCACATCGATTCATGTTGCTTATGTTGCCAACTGCAGGGAAAGTTTTCAAGTACGAGACTAAAAGCTTTCGCAGTACTAAGAATAAAAAAAAAACAAGCAAACAAAACTATTTTGGACCTGGACAAAGAGCTTGGTGCACTTGATATCGATGATGAGCGGGACAGAGTAATCAACAGCCATGCGTCTCGTCCTGTAGCCTTTGGTGACAAAGGAGGAGAGTCTGCGACCTCCACTGTTCCTCATGGAGAGGTTGACGACCAGATCGAAGTGGTTTTCCTCCAAGTAGTTCATGATGCTGCGCTGCTTCTCTTTAGTGGGACACTCGCTGTCGTCCTCCTCAAACGGCCAATCCACCGCTGTCACCTGCAGCAGGAAAGTCAGATGAAGATACAATAATAGGTGGTCAATCACAAAAGCTTCGAAACCTAGTGCTCACGTGCTTTTGGAGGACCAAACTGTAAGGACTAAAAACTTGACAAGTCAAGTTTTGATGCACAAGAGATCTCTCCAATATCATCAATTCAGTGCCAGTGTGTAAAAATATACATCTGTCAATTAGTGGAAAAATTATTTTTCCATGATGAGACTGTTAGAGTGATAAAATAAATCAAAATCTGAAAGATATTTTCAGTTACCTTGACTCCATGTTCTGTGTAGAAATCTGCAGTACCCATACTGGCATACAGGTCATAACCCAGAGACTCCAGAGCCTGAACGGTGGGCAGCAGCTCGCTCTTGTTCTGGAAATTAATACGAACAATAAAACTAATGACTAATCAATTAAAGCTGAAAATATTCAGACTGATGAATCGATAATGAAAATAATTGTTAGCTGCAGCCCTGGTCACGTCCTGCAAGTACCTTATAGCTGCCGATGGAGAGCAGGATGTTCTTCTTGGGGATCTTGAAGCCCGTTGAGAGCATGGCTTTGAGGTAAGCTTCATACCTGTTCTCCCCAAAACAGGCCACCTCACCGGTGCTGGTCATCTCCACCCCGAGCACCACGTCGGCTCCGGCCAGCCGAGAGAAAGAAAACTGAGGAACCTGGAGGAGAAGTGACACATGGTTAGGATGAATACAGCCATACAGTCTAACAAGTGAAAAACACTGTTGATGTGAGTTGGCCCACTTACCTTGACTCCTACAATCCCTTTTCCTCTCATGAGGCCCACGGGCTCGACTTCCTCCCCCATTATGGCCTGAGTGGCCAGAGCAACAAGGTCCACACCGAGCGTCTTGGATATGAAGGGGAAGGAGCGGGAGACTCGGACGTTGCACTCGATCACCTTCAGTTGATCGTCCTGGCAGAAAAAGCATGTTGATGATGTTGTGGAAACTTACTTCCTACCATTAGTGTAAAATCTGTTCCATTCAATGGTTAAAACTCCAGATATATTCTAAAACATTTTCGGAGCCCGTTCCTGTGTCTGATATTAACGTGGCAGAGTTTCCAGAGTGATCCTCACCTTGGCGATCAGCTGCAGGTTGAACGGTCCGGTGACCTGCAGCTCCTGGCCGATGGCATGGACGATCATCTTGATCCTCTCTATCGTCTTCTGATTGAGATCCTGGGGTGGCGTCACCAGCGTGGCATCGCCAGAGTGAACGCCGGCGTTCTCCACGTGTTCGGACACTGCGATGGCCATCACGACCCCGTCACAGGCCACAGCGTCCACGTCGATCTCCTGGGAAATGTTACAGACACATTGAACTCTGAGAACAACAGATTTTTAACCACAACAACACATGTAATTATTAATGAATTAAAAGATTCTGACAAATGATCTTAGAGCTCAACTTCAACTGATCTAACCTTGGCCTCCTGTATAAATTTAGAGATGACAACAGGGTGTTCCTTGGACACAGCTACAGCGCTGCTCAGGTATTTCTCCAGGTCACTGTCACTGTAGGCGACGTTCATGGCCGCTCCGCTGAGAACGTAGGAAGGACGAACCAGGCAGGGATAACCCACAGTCTCACAGAACTTCACGGCAGACTGGAGGGAAAAAAGAAAAAGGATACAGATGTTAGGACTGAGGAATATTTTGTTAAAAACACAAACTTGTAGTCCGGAATTTTAATGCAGAAAAGTGTGTCAAACCTTCACACATAATAGAGCTGCAATAATTTGTCAACTAATCAAATTAATTGACTGAAAGAAAATCGATAATTGATTAATCATTTCTGTCATTTTCAAGCAAAAATCTTTGTTGGACAAAAGAAACAATTTGAAGATGTTGATGATCTGAAAATGATGATGATGAAAATAATAGTTAGCCGAAAATCATTCCATCCAAAACCTGGAGTCTTAACCTCCAAAAACACTTTGCGACATTTTTCAGTATAAAACAATTTGGTAAAGCCCGTCGGCCGTACCTCCGTGTCAGAGAGCTCCTTCCACTGCGGTTGGCTGATCCCGATTGTGTCCAGCATTCGGGAGAACTTGAACCTGTTCTCGGCGCAGTCGATGAACTCGGGTGAGGTTCCCAAGATGCGGCACTGCTGACGGTGCAGCGACATGGCGATGTTGTTGGGCAGCTGACCTCCCATAGAGAGGATCACTCCCTCTGGGTTCTCCCTCTCGTAGATATCCATCACCACCTGAGGACAGGACACTTATTAATCTCTAATATGGTATTAGTACAACTCTTATAAAGCACATAAAGTTCCGACTGTGTCCACAAGGTCTTCATTAGACTTCATGGTTGCATTTTATAATGTTGAGACCCAAAATCTCACTTTTTCTTTCTTGAGGACTGAAGTTAAAGCTTCTGATCAGCTGCAAAAGTCAAAGATATTTATTAGTATTATTAGTGAGAAACTCTTACCTCAAAGGAGATCTCATCAAAGTAGAGGCGGTCACACATGTCGTAGTCTGTGCTGACTGTCTCTGGGTTGTAGTTCACCATGATGGTCTTATAGCCCATCTGCAATCAATGTGACAGCATGAATAAACATTGTTTGATATGTCATCTAATATTTATATTGTCTGTTTGTTGTGTTAACTGAACACCAGCCACATAAAGGTTTGGCAAGACAACAAGTATTTCAATATATATTTTTGGCAATAAAATCACAAAGGTAGGCTCCAGCAGGTTTTAATAATTAAGCTGGAGCTAGAGTTATCATCAGCCAACTTTTATCATCAGTGCTGAGGTAAAGAGCAGGAAGAGCCTCTCTCATCTTCCTCCAGGTCAAATCAGAGCTCCAGAGCTGATCACTGAGAGGCTCGGTTTAACTGTACCAACAACCACTCACTTCCATCTTAGTCATGAACGTGCAAAGACATCAATCATAAACTTTCATCTGCAGCATTGTGGGACGATGCAGGATTTACCTTCCTGAGCTCCGTGATGCAGCCGACGGCACACCAGTCGAACTCCACGCTGCTGCCGATGCGGTAAACGCCCGAGCCGATGACCATGACGTGCTGATCGTTGAAGTGCAGGTCGTTCTCTGTGCCGTGGTAGGTCAGGTACAGGTAGTTTGTGTAGGCAGGCCATTCGGCCGCCACCGTGTCGATCTGCTTCACTACGGGCAGGATGGACCAATCGTGACGCAGCTTTCTCACTACGAGCTCTGTGCTGTAGGAGGGGAAAAAATTCAGACCATTAATTTTGGTATGAATAACAACAAACTGATGAGTCTTTGCTGCTTCACATCAGTCCCAGTGAAGTGCAAGTCATATATACAGAAGTATGATAAAATTAGCATTATAAAATATATTATATTCACACAGGACAGGATCATCTATTCAGCCTCCTTACACCAGTATTTTCTGACTTTGTTGTGTGGTGTTAAAATGCATTTGTGGTGCCAACTGCAACAGGCCTAAAAATAATCAGGTCATGTGTCCTCAGGTCCGTATCGTCTTTCTCGCTCACCTCTGCACAGCTAATGCGATCTGCTTGTCTGAGAAGCCCAGCTGCTTGGCCTTGCGCATCACCTCTGGAGGCATGGTGCTCTCATCCTGGTGGGAAGAACAACGTTAACAAGAAATATGAAGATTTAAGACGACTGCTGCTCATTTTCCCGCCTACGTCACATCTTCATCAGCCTGACCTGGCTGTAGGTCTCCAGCAGCAGCCCGTGGTCAGCGATGTTCTTCATCTTGTGCAGGAACCAGCGGTCGATCTTGGTGAGCTCGTACAGCTGGTCCACCGTGTAGCCGGCTCTGAGCGCCGCCGCCAGAACGAAGATGCGCTTATCTGTGGGAGTCTGCAGCTCCTGGTGAGCAGAGGAGGCAGGAACAAGGCAGAATGATTGAGATCCAGCGAGTTATTTTTCAGCTATGAGCATCTGGTCAAATAATTTAGTAACTGAATATTTTCTATGACATTAGCCACAAACACAGTTACAACAGAAGAAGATTATTTTAACACACAAAGAAACATCCCTGTACAAACAAACAGCATCAGTCAACAGCATCATTTCCAGGTATGAATTACGTGGCCATATACAGTTTTCAGGCTCAGTAGCTGATTAGCACCATCTGTTGGCACAATTAAAACATCACAACAGCTGTGTTGCAGCATCTCGAAAGTTCAACCTGTGACTTGTGATTTTGTGAAATAATAATGGAAATACTGGGGCATTGAATGTGTTTGTAATGTAGTCTTCATATGACAGCTTTAAGAACTGAGCTCAACGAGTCAAAGAGGGGACAGTTGTGAAGAAGCATATGTGACATTTTCTTCTCACAATGTGTGACAGGGCTCATTCAGCTTGTGTTTCAGAGCTGATTTGAGAAAAATGCTTAAATAAATGCTTTTCTCAAAAATGCATATGGGTGATTTGATATTATGTAAAAAAAAAAATGTTTTTACCTTTTCAGAGACAGGCTTGATGGTGTGGTCAAAGCCAACACAGTTCTCATCCACCATCCTCAGAGCTTTCTGGAAGGCCTCCTCAAAGCTACGGCCAATCGCCATCACCTCACCTGTCGAGAAAAGCACCGGTCGAGACCCACTGTTGTTCTGAGCTAATGCAGTTTTATAAACAGCAGATCTCATCAAACACTGGTTTGTCTTTCCAGCACCAAAGCATAATATTCATTAAGGCACTGAACACGATAATAAAATTCACTTTGGTCACAGCTTCTCACCAACACTCTTCATGGAGCTGCCGATCTTGGTGGAAACCCTGAGGAACTTGCTGAGATCCCAGCGGGGCACCTTCACCACACAGTAGTCCAGACTGGGCTCAAAGTTGGCTGTCGTCGAGTTGGTCACAGAGTTCCTACAGGAAACGCATTCAGAGACTTTTCATTAACTGAGTCACACAATTGCAAGAAGTTATGAAGGATTTAAATCAAATACAGAAACAAACAGAACAGGAAAAAACGAAACATAAAAAACATGTAAATGGTTAAATGTGACAAAAGGAAACATGAATTTGAGAATTGCTGTTTTCTGATTTATTTGCTGTAATTCTTAAAATGGGGGACATACTTGAGCAGCGGCAGCGGGATCCCCAGGCCAAGTTTAGCTGCTACATAGGCCAGAGGATAACCTGTGGCCTTACTGGCCAGAGCCGAACTCCGCGACAGACGGGCGTTCACCTCGATGATGTAGTACTGCAAAACACCAGCACACACAGGTTATAAGAGAATCTGGAGACGGAGACCATTATTCAGTGTTTTTAAATGATTGTGTTCATACCTGTTCAGACTCTGGGTTGAGAGCGTACTGGATATTACACTCTCCCACAATGCCAAGGTGTCTGATGACTTTGATGGCCGTGTTCCTCAGCATGTTGTACTCGTGGTCGTTAAGCGTCTGACTGGGCGCCACCACGATGGATTCTCCGGTATGGATGCCCAGAGGGTCAATGTTCTCCATATTACACACCTGAACAAGAGGAAGGAATGAAGTCTCACAAACACTGTCAAATACGACGACATATCTACTCTACGTGAAATACTGACACTAGAACCTAACATCTGAACTTGGAAAGAATTTATTTATCAGATAGGTTTTAACTAAACAGCTTTAAAGATAATTTGAATGTCTGTGTTGATGTGAATGCCAGCAGACTGGACATTAACTGTAAAAAGCCTATATCAAAACATTTGTCTCTTCTTTACTCACAGTGACACAGTTGTCGTAGGCATCTCGGACCACCTCGTACTCGATCTCCTTCCAGCCCTTCAGGGATTTGTCCACCAGTACCTGGGAGGTGTGGGCGAAGGCTGAGGTCACCAGGGAGGTTAACTCCTCTCTGTTGTTGGCAAAGCCCGAGCCCAGACCCCCGAGAGCGAACGCTGAGCGGACCAGAACGGGGTAGCCGAGTCGTTCTGCAGCTGCCACTGCCTGTAACAAGGTGAGAGACACATTTAGGAAACTGAAGAGAAAACAAAATACGAGACATGTTTTGAAGGATCTTCTCACCTGCTCCACAGACAGAGCTGCTTCACTGGGAGCGACGTGTTCGTTGATCTCTTCCATTTTCTCCACAAAGATCTTCCTGTCTTCAGTCATCTCGATGGAGGCCACCGGCGTCCCCAGGACCTTGACTTTATACTTCTCCAGGACGCCCAGCTTGGTCAGCTCCACGCCGCAGTTCAGAGCGGTCTGACCACCGAAGGTCAGGAGGACGCCGTCCGGACGTTCGTTCTTTATCACCTGAGAGTGAAAAAAGTGGGAAGATGTGCAGCATTTAAAAAAAACAACTGGAAACAATTACTTTGAAACACTGCAAAACAAAAATTCCCATGTTTTTTTCCCCCAATGAAATCTAGAAGTACAAGAAGAAAGAAACAATAAAATCTGTTATTGAAGTACTGACTACTAACATTTTCAGGAATCTGTCAAGGAATTTCAGTTATCAGTTACCATATTAAGTAACGAGAGTTCATCCGTACCTGAGTGACATAGTCCGCTGTGATGGGCAGGAAGTAGACTTTGTCAGCCAGGCCCTTGGAGGTCTGGACGGTGGCGATGTTGGGGTTGATCAGCACAGTCTGGATGTTCTCTTCCTTGAGAGCTTTAATAGCCTGGAATCAAAACAAAATAGCATCAGCTCAAATGATGACCTGAGGAGCTACGTCAACTGATTATCTTCTCTTATAAACTCCTAATTTACCCTGCATCCCAAAATAACTCATTTGTCAAATGTACATGAGAATATCTGCAGCTGTCTGATCAGAAGACACTCCGACAGACCTGGGAGCCGGAGTAGTCAAACTCTCCAGCCTGCCCGATGGACAGTCCTCCAGAGCCCAGGATGAGGACCTTCCTGGGTCGGAACACCTCCTCGGTCTTTGGGGAACCCGAGTAGGTGAGGTGGTCCATCAGACGCTGCTTCACTGGAAAAATCATGCACGAGCGTTTTCATTTTGTTGCTCCCATTTATATTTTACATGAGAGGATGAAGTGAGAGAATGTACTTTAAAAAACTCTGAAACTGGTACCAGATTTAGACGTGTTGCCGTCCTTGTGGTCCTTCACGGTGTCGAGGAAGACATCAAACAGGCTGACCAGGTCTGTGGGCCCGGCCATGTGCTCAGGGTGGAACTGAACACTGGAAAAATGCATCAAACCAATGTAATCGGTGTTTATTCACATTTGAGCCATCAGCCCAACTAAATTAGAATTATTATCACTGTATGCGTTACCTGAACAGGGGTTGCGTGTTGTGGACGATGCCCTCACTGCTGTGATCGTTGGCGTTGGTAAAGAGGATGTCCCAGTCTTGCGGCAGGGTGTCAGGGTCGACAGCGAAGCCGTGGTTTTGGGTGGTGATGAAGCAGCGATCTGTTCCCTTGTGGATGCACGGCTGGTTGTGGCCACGGTTTCCGTACCTGAGACGAGAGAGAAGAAAACACAGACATGTTAGTTTGATAATCAAAAATTGTACCTGTAGTTTCTTATGAGGAAAACTTGTGAACTATCCGTAACTTGAATTTCACTGCAATCCCACCTTCACACCGAGCCTGATAAAGCTCCCATCAGCGGAGGGGAAAGAAACCCTCCCCAACCCCACAGACGGTTCAGGACAGTGAGGAGCGGAGGCCTCGTCTTGCGTGCCGGCTTGTTTGTTTAGTCTTAATCATAACAAGGGCAGAACGCCAACACTCCACTGCTCGTACAGGAGGAACCAGACTGCTGAGAACAGCAGAAATCTGCAGTTCACATCACATCGGTCTCCCAATGGAAGTGTGTGGGTCTGTGTTTCTAGAGAGTGTAAAGGGCTTTTGAAGAGTTTCCCACTCAGGTCACAGAGGACACATTTCTGTCTTACAAAGAAGCGACTGGATACCAGCAGTATGCTCAAAACCCAGATTGTGAATTATAAATCAGCCATCAATTAATGACCATTGAGATTTTAGTCAATCAAGAATATATTGTAAAAAAGGTCTTTACACAGACTTTGTCATGTTCACAGTCCAAATTTAAAATCCTATCAAAATAGAAAACTGATTCCCAGCCCTTTAAGTCTTGAACCTTTTGAATTTAAATTATTTGTTGGTCTATGCAAGTGTTCATTCTGAGGTACTGACTTCATCTTGTAGGTCTTCGATCCAATGGCTAAAGAGAGCAGCTGGTGTCCGAGGCAAATGCCGAAAACCGGCTTGGGTTGATCCACACAGACGACCTTCCTCATGTTGTCGATGGTGGCCTGACAGAACTGAGGATCCCCGGGGCCGTTACTGATGAACAAACCATCAAAATCTGCAAGAGATGAGAAAATAGAAACGTCCGTGAAACGTTGGACAAATACATCACACAGTCAATACACGCGAACTGCATTGGCCTTTTACTAGTTTATGCCCCAGTCATCCAATTTGCTGCTCTATGTGAGAAGTGTGTGACAGACCTGCGCTGTCCAGCGGGTGGTCCCAGGGTACGACGGTCACACGGGCTCCTCTCTGAGCCAGGCAGCGGATCTGGTTGTATTTGATGCCGCAGTCCATGGCTGTGATTCGCAAACTACCGCTGGGGTTGAAAACTCTCGGCTCCTGGAGACAATCAAAGGAGAAATTAATTTTTTTAACAAATTAAGAGGTCAAACAAATATGTATCCAGCTAACAGGGTCAGAACAAGGAATGTTTAATTTCTCTACTTCAAACCTGTTTTGTCTACTTTCTAGCTTAAGTAAGAGGTTTAATATTGAGCGCTGAATTTAAGCTCATACTGGAGATCAAACCACCGTTTTCTCTTGCCTGATCTTAAGTGAGGAAAACAATGTCCCAATCTCTGCACAGACGTTTTATGTAATTTGTTGATGACATAAAGACGCACAAACGGCACAGAATTTGGTATCTAGTTGCAGGATTTTTACCTTCATGGAGACCTCCTGGACCAGGTTCCTCTGGTCCGGGTTATCAAAGGGAACACTGTCCTCAGGAGTCCCGTCCACAACCAGCTTCCCCAACATGGTGCCCTTCTCTCTGATCTTTTTGGTCAGACAGCGGGTGTCAATGCCTGCAGGACATGGAGACGACAGATCATTCATATTTCACAGTTGAGGTGCTTGCAAGTATCTGATTGTTTTATACATTATTTTATGCATCAGATCAATTTTCAGGACACTTCTAATTCAAATATTAGGCCAACTAGCTTTAGTCCTTCATGCTTTCAATTCTGCATTGACTTATTTTCTCTCAATATTTTGGTAAAAGTCTATTTCTATTTTGATTTTCTGACCTTGTAATCCGGGAACACCTTGTTCTTTGAGCCACTGGTCCAGTGACTTGACTGAACTCCAGTGACTGGGATTCTCCGACAGCTCTCCAATGATCAGAGCTGCAGCGTGAATCTTTGACGACTCGAACCACTGAGAGAGACAACAGAAACACCAGAGAACACATCACTATGTGGTGCTGGTATGAGGGTCCGCGGATCTATCTTCCTTCATCTTCCAACACACTCTAGTGACTTTGTGTAATCATAAGAAAGCCTAAGTATCTGCCCACCTGGCTCAGTCCAAACTCTCCCTCCTCATCCTTTGGAACACCATAGTTGCCGACCAGAGGGTAAGTGAGGGTCAGCAGCTGGCAGCGGTAGGATGGGTCAGTCAGAGCCTCGGGGTAGCCCACCATGCCCGTCTGAAACACTGGACACACAAAACATTGATCAGTACGTGATCCAGGCATTCATGTCATACTCATGCATGTCATATCCATTCATATCACACCTGCAGAATAGTTCATATGCTTTCACATTAGTTGTATTTAAGTGATGCTAACAGTATATATATGTGACTGAGACCCACATTCACACCGTGTTCATGTGCTGGACTAAATCCTAAATCCTTTGCACGACATGAACTTGGGTAAAAGTCATAATTGTCTCTATATGTTAGCTGAGTCATGAAGCCAAGAGTTGATTCAGGTTTATGGTAATTTATAAAGTCTAATACTTGCACCAATTTACTGTAATAAAACTGGCCTGGATGAGGGACTCTATTAAACTACCAGCAGCACAGATACATTCCACTCTATTGCGTGTGGTCTGTCCCGCCAAACTACGTTGTAAATTCCATCACTTTTAACGCTGCCTCGCTCCGCCGCACAAGTGCACAAATCACAGAGTGAAGATCGGCCTTCCAAAAACCCAGTATTGCCTAATCTTTAATTCGGCACATGTCCAACGTTGAGCTGCATTTGTTAGTCCTTGCAATACCTGTTGTTACCTACAAGCAACTTCGACGAGCGAGCAAACGTCCATAAGAACAAAACGCGCAGAGCTAAAAGTAATATCCTTAAATTAGCTATAAACGCAGGGAGGATTCGTATGAGTCACTCACCAACTTCTCCCGACACTGACACATCTGCGCCGAACAGGAGGCCTGTGAACGTCGTCCCGTCCTCCAGGATCAAGGATGCCATCTTTGTCATCTTGGCTCAAATGAGTTTTAAGCGGAGAACTTGATGGATGAATCCGGGTCGTGATGAGCTCCGGTCGGTCCCCACGTGAAACTCACGCCGCGCCAGGAGCCACAAGATGCGGATGAGACCCGGCGAAAAGCTCCGGTGAACAAGCAGCTCCGACCGGCGGCAGATCTCCGTCAGAGTCCGAGCGAATCCGGAGCCAAAGGGGGAAAAATTAAAGCTCGAAAAGCGAGTTTAGAGATGATTTTCCGGTTGTTCGGATGGAACGACATGTGCAAGGTGTCCCACATACACCACCTGCAGGGTGGAAGACGAACTGCAGCTTGACTCAGTGAGCCACAGCGGTTCCCGTCAGGAACTTCAAAATAAAATACTCAAATAATATTCATTGAAGGCAAATTAATTACAATTATAAAACTCGAATGTATGTCTAACTTTACTTTATAATATATTGTTTATACTGCTGTTTGTTCATTTTCAGGTTATGTTCATATCAATATTTATATCTTATTTACATGTCACAATAAAAGCCCATAGAGTTATTGAGTCGTGTTATGTTTGATAATGAAAATGTAATGAAGGCAGTGATAGTTGAAGGCATATTAAAATACACTGTACAGTAGATTATATTTTTCTAAACAACAAATCAAACAAGCCTGATATATTTTTATAAGATAACATGAATATTATTGTGTGTTTTTGTAACTGCTCTAATCACTTTTGTTTTTTGACAGGTGATTACTTTTACTGATTTGTGCAGCAAGCTGAGAACATAGGAGACAGCAGTTAGTTGGTAGGTGTTTTTGAAACTTTGGTTTTGAGTTTGATTAGGACTTATTGTCAGACTTTCCCTCCTCACTGCCTGTAGGCACAGGCCCTATCTAACTTCAACTTTATTTTCTGGCACTTATCCAGGTTGTTTTCTCCTGACTAGATCCTTGCTTGTGTTGTATTTACTCTCAGATGTACGTCACTTTGGATAAAAGCTTGTGCTTTTTGTGCTTGCCATATGGGGAAATTAGAAGAAAATAAAATCTAAGCAAATAAGGTGATTGTAACATTTGATTTCAAACTATTTTTTTTTTTTTTTGCTTTGCAGTTTTTTCAGTTTGATATTGACAATTCAATGTGTGCAGGTTTTTTTGTGTATCATGAACTTTTTATTTCTGCAAGTAGCCTCCAAGTGTATGAGCTGATAAAACAGTAAAATCTAATGCCATGTTGTCAGGCACGTGGGCCTTTATCTTGAAGGTCAAAATCGTTTATTTCCGGTACAATCAGAAACATAACATAGTTGTGCGTCATCTCGACGTCATAACGCCACGGGGTGGTGGTCGTACCTGGAGCAACACCTGCAGCTGCAACAACTTCCCAACAGCTGGAATTCTGCATCCACTAGGATGACAGGAAGTTCCCAATTCTCAATAAATATTTCGTAATGCGTAATGAACTTTGTGTACATTGACATGTCACCTAAAGACAACCCATCCATGGGTTTAAAAATACTGAAGTAAAAGTAGTAATACCACAGTGTAAAAATACTCTCTTACAAGTTAAAGCCTTGCATTTAAAATCCAAAAGTAGAAGTAGTCATTATGTAAAATGACCCATTTCAGAATACAGGATATTATATCACTGGATTAATTAGTGATGCATGGGTCTAGTTTTTGAAATGAATGTACCAATGAAGTTACACATTCAGGATTAATTAAAGATATTGTGACGTAGATACAAAATACATGAGACTTTTAGTAATCTGAAGACTGCTGCCTTAAATAAGCTGCTTCCGAAGACACATTCACGGGGATGTAGCTCAGTGGTAGAGCGCATGCTTTGCATGTATGAGGCCCCGGGTTCAATCCCCGGCATCTCCACCTTTTTTCTTTGACCGTAAAAAGAGATACTTGGTCAATTCACCCTCTGATCTAATGAACTATTTACTTATGACTGTAGAGGAAACATAAATTTGACACACATTTAGTAGTTTGTACGTTTGCGTCTGTGTGTTAATATGTAGGCCGCTTTATAAATATGACGGAAATCACAGCTTCATTTGTTCGCATTCATTGCTTAGTCTTGAATATACAAACATATATTGATGCATTGTCTATGATCTATTAGTTATGTTGATATTTCCGGAATCTAGCGTCACCTGAGGTAGCTTCACTGCTTTTAAAGTTTTTTATTTTCGAGACGTTTGTGAGAGCGGTGATATTTCCCACAGTGTTAAACGCACCGTCTGTCCCCGCCGCAGCGGTAACTAAGGAGATCACAGTTCTGTTTACTACAAAGATGTCCTCCATGCTAGCTGCTAGCTTAGAGCTGGCCAACAAGATGACCACAGTCTGAAGCTTTATCTCAGCACTGATAACATCCTTCCCCGTACGAGCTTCCTGAAGATTGACGAAAATGCAACTGAAGCATCTAAAGACACTTTTAGCTCCT
This sequence comes from Holacanthus passer, assembly GCA_025331565.1. Lineage (NCBI taxonomy): Eukaryota > Metazoa > Chordata > Actinopteri > Pomacanthidae > Holacanthus > Holacanthus passer. The sequence continues at coordinate 1,284,857 of JAFREQ010000082.1, read as the reverse complement.
CAGGTAAGTTCAGTGATAAGAGAGCTAATGCTAGCTGAAGCTGGAGATCTGTTAAAAGTGTCACTATCTAACGGGAATAATGTGCCTAAAAAGCTTAACTTCTTCATGTCTATTCGGCATTTATATTACATTTCTAATCCTTCATTAACTGGTATTAAATAGAGATTTTTACAGTTACCACATTTTGCTCGTTAGCAAGTGTGGAGCGTTACTTGGTTGACTAAAGTAAATTAGCTAAGTCTGCCTCACAGTGATTCAGGAGTAGTCATATACTGTGTTCTAGCAGCTGTTGCAACCAGACAAACTGTATCAACCATAACAGTAAAACAATAAAATCTTCCATGGAGTTTGGTGTCAGCCCCTGCCATTACAGAACATAGCGGAATGTATCTGGGTATGGTTAGCTAAAACTAGCCTTAGCCAAAGAGATGCTCGGCTAAATGCATCAGTTCTGATTTCTGATTTTTCTCTGCCTTCACAGGAGGGAGCAGCCAAAGTGACCTGCATGGCCTGGGCACCCAATAACACCAAGTTCGCTGTTTGCACTGTTGACAGAGTGGTGCTCCTGTATGATGAGCAGGGAGAGAGGAGAGACAAGTTCTCCACCAAGCCCCTGGACTCCAAGGTGAGACAGGAAGACCAATGCTGTCAAACACATCTAAGTCACATGTATTCATTTTTAACAACAAAACAATGCCAAACACAACACTGATAACAGCAACACAACAATGCCAAAGAAAAAATAACTCCATAACAAAAATAGTAAAGGATAAACACAATCATAAACACAGACATCTCCGCTAACATCATGAAACATAATTTGACCCGTTTTGTTATTAGAAACCTGTATTATCTATATGAACATGTATTACTTCTTTTTTCATACATTCACTCAAAACAAGAGGATCTCATCAACAACACTTCCATAATACACTTATGTGAATTTCCCCACTGTGGGACAAATAAAGGTTGACACAAGATGCCTCAAGAAAGGTTGGCTCACCATCTCTGCTTAACAATTTTGTGGGTCAGAAGGTTTTATATTCCTGAGGCTTTCGAATGAATATACAGATTGTGTGTTTATAATAATGCAATGTAATCTTTTGTCAGTATGGAAAACAGAGCTATGTTGTCAATGACATGGCCTTCTCACCGGACTCCACCAAAATCGCCATCGGCCAGTCAGACAACATCATCTTTGTCTACAGAATTGGGGAGGATTGGTAATGTCATTTGGCTGATTTAATCTCTCATATTAAACTGGATTTTGTTATCTATGTTGATGCATGCAAACAGATTTTTATTGTGTTATCTTCTCTCTCAGGGGGGACAAGAAAGCCATTTGCAACAAATTTGTTCAGACAGTGAGTAAACACGAGTAGATGTTTGATAAGTAATACTGTTACTAATGCTAAAGTGTTGTTTAAAAGATATTTGGCAATTTTGCACAGTACGTTAGCATGTGCTACAGATTAGAGTAGCACTGTTGGACTGTTTTATTTAGTTTAATTCACTGTATTGCAGATTGCTGTGACTTGCTTGCTTTGGCCTGCAGAACATGCAATTGTTTATGGATTAGTGGATGGCAAGGTAATTTAGCAACACGCTCTCACCTTTCATCCTCTTAATGTCACAGTTTATTTACATTTTATTCATGTAATGTAATTGGTATGACTTTAACAGAAGTAGTTAGAAGTTTTCTTTTTTTTCATAGGTTCGCCTAGCCAACACTCAGACGAACAAGTCATCAACCATATATGGCACCGAGTCCTGTGTCGTCTCACTGGCATCCAAGTAAATGCATATTAATATGTAAATTGACCAACAGTTAGTATAAAGTGCCCTGTTGGTTTATTATTCCCAAAACATTTGAGGAAATAAGAAGAAAAGTTGTGTGCTGACTGGTCTTATCCTTCTCAAAATGCCAAACTACAAATGACGTACTAGTTCTTCTTCTGTGGTACACTCATCGCTGTCTGTCTGTTCTGTGTCAGTGTTTCTGGTAAAGGCATCCTGTCTGGTCACGCTGATGGGACAGTCGTACGTTACTTCTTTGATGACGAAGGTTCAGGGGAGTCTCAGGTACAGTGTATATGGTTTAATTCAATACATTTTACGTTTATCATCATATAGATTATCTAACAAAACACACTCTCTCACACACTCTGACACAGGGTAAGCTGCTGATGCACCCGTGCCCACCCTATGCTCTGGCCTGGGGTGCAAACAGCATCATGGTGGGCGGCTGCGATAAGAAGGTGGTGGCCTACGGCAGAGAGGGTCACGTTCTGCAGACCTTCGACTACACCCGCGACCGGACAGAGAGGGAGTTCACTGTGGCCGCCACCAGCCCCAGCGGGCAGTCGGTTGTGTTTGGCAGTTATGATCGGTCAGTATGTGGTCTCTCACTAGATCAAATGAACACCTCAGTTACCATTTACAATAGTGATATGAGTGATGCTACGTTAATATGAGTAAATCCAATGTAAGCAAGTTGTTTTGAGTGTCTCAGATTATTTTGATGTGATTCAGCAAGTTGTTTCTCTTCCTGATATTTCACTTAGGCTGCGGGTGTTTAACTGGGCTCCCAGGAGAGGTGTGTGGGATGAAGCCAAGCCCAAAGAGATTCTCAACCTCTACACCATCACTAGCTTGGCCTGGAAGAAAGATGGCTCACGACTCTGTGCTGTAAATACTTTAGCTATCATATTATTTTAATCCAGAGTGTGACTGTAAAATAAACCTGCTGTTAGTTTGCCTTTTGCTCTTCAGTGGAGATTTGTCTGTCTGTTCTCTGACGTAACCTGGATTTAGACTGATATTACTTTCATATTAAACAGCTTACTGTTGCAATGCTGTTGCTTTAATTGAAAACAACAAAACACAAATCTGTATTAAAGTAAATGGGTTTTATGAATTGATTTTTTGTGTGTGTTTCGTGACAGGGAACACTGTGTGGGGGAGTGGAGCTGTTCGATTGCTGCTTGCGGAGAACCATCTATAAAAACAAGTTTGAGATGACCTACGTCGGCCTGAGCCAGGTAGAGACAGAGACAACCAGGAATAAAAATTAAATTAAATTATTTGTCTCAACCCCAAACCTGCAATATCTTTAATGACACAGACAATGGCAAAACAAAAAAAGCAATTCCAGCCCTCGCTTTGGTCTCTGCTACTTGCCAATTAACAGATGATATAAGAATTGAAAATAGACGTTTGGTTTTAATACCAAGAGTTTGCATTTAATTGATTCAAGTGCAAAAACAGTTCAGGATCCCAATTTCATTATTAAGAAAATGACAGCAGAAATTATGGTTTTTGGAAACAATCATCCAGCTTTTGTTTAGCTCCAGTATCTTCTGATATTCAGCAGCTGAGAACATATTGTATTTCAGTGGTGTCCACATCCATACACCAATCGAATTTAAACACTGGCCAAACAATTGTAATGAAAAAGAGCTATACATCTTACAGACATAATAATTAAGAGTGTTTCCAACAACCTTGTGTGAAAGTCATCTGATTACAGCAACAAACAAGTACCTCATCTGCTGGAAATGAACATATTTTGCATTATTTGTCAAATAGTTCTTGTGTACTGTAATTCTTGTGAACAAACATTATTATCTTATTTGTAATATAAACCACCATAGAAACTGGGAGAGAAATAATTTAAGAACTGCAACAATCACTAATTTTTGGTACAAATTGACAGAATAGTGACGCTGGAAACACAACCGATAGAAATGTGCAATAATGGCCTTTGAACTCAATCTAGGATTTTCTGATTAACAAACAACGTCCTAAAGCATGAACTGATTTTGTTACTGGTTTGTAAAAACAAGCATACAAATTAAAATGGATGAGATTATGATTGAGGAATTAATTCTAGCTGCTAATGAGACAGCTGATGTCTAATTACGTTTTCTAATCAAGAGTTCACGAGCAACTTTTTCTGTTTTTCCTGTTACTTGTACTGCCTTGTACAGCTGGTAGTGAATTATTTCACTCTGACTCTGACTGAGGGAGCAGATGAATCCATGTGTGTATTTTAAGACCTTGGCCAGTATTGTTTTATTGTGCTGATGCATCAAGTTGTTAAAATTCACTCCTATTGTTTGTAAAAAAATAAAAAAATTAAATGATGGAGAAATTAATTTCATGTGTCTTATTTTATTCTTTGTTTTGTCTTCTCCACTTTGCTGTCTTCATCTTCTCTCCCTCCTCTTCTAGGTGATAGTGAGGAACCTCTCTACAGGAACACGGGTGGTCCTGAAGTCCTATTATGGCTACGAGATAGAAGAAGTCAAAATCATGGGCAAGGATCGCTACCTGGTGGCTCACACCTCTGATACTCTTCTGCTGGGAGACCTGCTGACAAATAAACTGAGCGAGGTAGGACTTCACCTAAATCGACAAAAGAAACAAAGATAATTTCTCACTTACTTATAGTGATATCTGGTCTCAGGTTTATCTGGTTTTGAAGTTTCTGCCTCTTTCTCCCATCCCAGTACAATAGAGATTAATATAGTTTCAAATATGGTGTGAAAAACAAAAGAAATTTGAACTAAAGGCTTGATCCCGCTGCCTCTCTCTCAGGTGCCGTGGCCCGGTTCTGGGGGAAATGAAAAGTTCTTCTTTGAAAATGAAACAGTGAGTACAGGTGTATTTTTGCTATGTGAAGATTATTATGAAGAAAGCTGTTGGAGCACATGTACCAGTTAGAACAACACTTGCTAAAGGGTAATAATTTGCAGTATATAATTAGAATACTGATACAGTAGGAGGTTATGTGGCAGGTCCTGTCACGTCTCGTGTCTTTGACTATGTGGCTACCAGCTCCATTACAACAATACGTGCTGCTGTGTTTTCATTTTATTGCATTTTCTGTTTCAGGTGTGTATGATTTTTAATGCTGGGGAGCTGAGTCTGGTGGAATACAGTAACAACGATATCCTGGGATCAGTCAGAACAGAATTTATGAACCCTCACCTCATCAGGTAGGTCCAGTTACGTAACACAAGCGCACCTCGTGTAGTTGGATTAGTTACAAATATCAACATAAATTCTAACTTTGGGGGTTCTATCGGAAAAAGTGTGTCAGAAATGAGCCAATACTTTGATTAGTTTTACTTACCATTTAGCATGTTTGCATTGTAAGAAATATCCCCCTCTATATGTATTTAACATTTTTGGGTTGTTCAAACATACTTTATCTGTTATTACTATCTTTCTGGCAGCAGTTGAAGACGCTATCTGCTTACAACTCCAGAATAATTGGAAGGAAATTGTGTTGGATGTGGGAAAATGTTAATGATAAATGAATTAAAGTACATTTTACTCTCCTTCTTTAAGATAATGTTTTTAGTCCAAGTATAAACCTCTAAAATTTTATACACATGCAGTTTAAATACAGTCTTTTAGAGCACCTACATCTGTCAATAAGCGTAAGCACAGTCCCTGATGTTTCCTATTATACTATGTGTTTCCAGCTCTGTCCATTAGATGGGTGTATTGAGCTGTGCAGAAATTCCAGGTATCATGTCAGTGTCACACACATCCATGCTTAAATATTCAGCCCTGTCAAAAGTGTCAGGACTGACAGTCCCCGGGTGACTGACTAATGGCCGACTGCCGGTGAGGCCAGCAGGTTTCAGGATGCTCTGACTGCTCCTCGCCTCTGGCTGGACACTGTAGCATGACAACATCATGATCAGGTGTATCCTGGGATTTCAAGTCCGATGAACAGCAGCTGAAGCCAATTACACTGAGTTGATGCTGGATTTAATACTAAGATGATACATTGGTATAAAGTCACTTGTGTTACGCTGACCAATGTTTACTAAAGGTGTGTTTGTGTGTGTTTGTATGTGCAGCGTCCGGCTAAATGAGAGGAAGCAGAGAGGAGTTGAAGACAACAAGAAGCTTGCGTATCTGATTGATATAAAGACCATTGCTATTGGTAAGAATGTGTGTTTGTGAAATGAGATTTTGTGGATGTGCACACGAGTCTTGTGGCCATTTGTGTAATTAGCCTCTGATTTGACACCGAGATTAATGTTTAACCACCTGTACTTTTCAACTAAAACTGCTAATTTCTAATATTTTGTACTGATTTTCAATCTTAAAGGTCCATTATTCTCTCGACAAACAAACTTTTTTTAGCCATTGTATCAGACATTTACTGTGTCAACAAATCCTGTGAAAAGACCAAGACCAACTCTCGGTACTTTCTGACTTCCTTACCTTGTCTGTGGTACACAATCCCAAGCCTATAGACGTAAATCTTAAAAGCAATGATCACAAATATATACTTACATTATATAATTCCCCAATACATTGTTGTTTTTATCAAACATTAGTCAAACAGGAGTAAATAGTGCATTTGCTGGGGACTATTTTCAGCTGTGGATTCATATACATTTAGTGAGTATTTACAGCTGCAGTGTGTGTGTTCATGGTAATGAAGGATCATGTCTGCCAGTGCAACAGTGTGACTCACTGATGTGTTTTTAATAGTTTTTGGACAACACTGGAGCTCTGTGGCACAGAGGAAGATCAGGCTTTGGATACACAGACAACACTTGTTAGTGGGATCAATTGTTTGTTGGTTTTGGTCTTTTCACAGGATTTGTCAACAATAAAAAAAAAATGCTGACTATTGTCAGCCTCATCCTTAAATGCCAACTTAAAATCTGCAGTGGATGACCGGTTTTTGTTCCAGGCAAGAACAGCTTGGTTAGAGAATTTTCAGAACAATACTTCTCAGTACCTGACCGAGTACGAGTGAGTCATCAACAATCCTGTCAACTCTTGCAGATTTAAATGTTCATTTTGTGCTGTGGGATTATGAAATGCCTTTTGATTGGAGAACATCTTCAGTGTGCAACTTTTGAATGCTGTCGGATGTTGATGTTGCTGCCATTATTATATTAAAGAGCTCGTGTTCGCACATGATCACTCACCATATTAATATTAAACTCCTGAGCTGCTACAATAATTGCAGTGTATCATCAATTGAACTGGAACTTTTCCATTGACGTGACCACATTCCATTTTCATTAAAAAGTTGATGTAGCCACGATTTACCAGCAGACTAATAATATCAACTTGATCCCAGAGCAGGTAAGTTTGTAGAGCAGAGAAACTGCTCACTCTGCCTGATAGACTCATGACTAATATACAATACAATGACTGGCTGATTTCTAATCTGAATAAAAGGCCAATTTTAGACACACTGGCGCTCTGACCGCTGCTCACTTGTCCTTTTTTTCTCCCCTCAGTGGACTTGGCCGGGGGCTACAATCTGGGCACCATCAGCCACGACTCCAAGATTGACTGGCTGGAGCTCAATGAAACCGGACGCAAACTGCTGTTCAGGGACAAGAAGCTGCGGGTGAGAATGAAACCTGTCCACCCTGAGGGACTGTAAGGAACAAGGGGAGAGAGGCCTTAGACGGAGAGGGCAAGTGATAGACAAGAACATGATTAGTAAAGTAGTACTAAGTAAGTAAAGTAGAAAAGTCCACACTTTGGTTGGCACATATCTAAAGTTATAACCACGTCCATCACCCAAAATATGTCCTGTGACCATTAAAATAAATGTGGATGTGCTTTGCCACAGGTGGTGCCATAAGACTCAAGAGAACTTTATTGTCAACCCATCTATATACACACAGCGGGGGTGACAGGTCATTTCTTTGGGGCCAATGCTGCTACATTTAACAATGAAGCAGTGCAGGAGAGGGAGACAACATAAGGTGCCAAAACAAATAAGTACAAAAAGACAGTGCAGGGAATCAAACCCTTTTTTTTGCTTGTGACCCCTTTAAACAAAGCAATGTCTGCTTTCCATGTTTTGAGTAAAGACCTGAAGAGGTGGCGTTGCCCAAAAATTGTATTGCCTTCAATACATACAATGCAAAATGAGTGCTAAATTCATTTTCTTTATCTTTTTCCTTATTTCAAAAAGTATTCTTCATTATAACTGATACATAAGATAAGATCATTCTTTATTGATAACGTAAAACATAAACACACATAAAACTGACTCTGCTATAATATGGCTTGTCTTGTACTTGATTGAATATCTAAAATCATTAAAGTGAATTTATGAAATAATTCTTTCCAGAATCCAGAAATAACATTTTTCTAATAATGAAGAACTTTCAAGCAGCTGAATCTGTAGAAACTGGTTAAACCCAGAACAAAATCTTTCAGATATTTTATTGAGAAAGTTTGATCACAGAGTAATAACTGAAAAGCATTGTGATTTTATCATTTTCATGATGTTTTTCTTCACTTCTTTATGTCCATTGATTCACTTTTTCCACCTCGATACCAAAAACAAACATCTTTATATGAAAGGTCTATTCTGTTCTTTTGTCAGTGCTGAGATTCACTTTTTTTCAAACTGTGTGCAGGATGAGAGTGGCAGGAAGTCAGTTGTTGCCCCGGGGTAATGAAACAGTTTGATGTTCGAGCCCTGGGGCAAAGACATGGAGAACTCCGGTAATTGGGAATCACTCAGTGGCTCGAACTTTCTGCTTCACTTTTATGGCACATAATGACGTTTAAGGATTAAGATTCTTTTTTTGAGTACCAGTGTAGAATTTTTTCAGTACGTACAAAAATGAGCTTTAGTGGGACAGATTGTGAAATATTTATGTATGTGCACAAGTGAAGAACTGCAACACGCAAACGATGGAAAGTTTGAGGGTAATTAGAACCAGAAAAATCTCTAATCTGTCTCCTTGTTTTTAGACGCTGTAAAGTTCTGTGTTTCCTGTGGAGATAGAAATCCTTTGAATTATTTCTAGCCAGAATATTGACGTAAATACTTTGGATTATAGTCCGTTGTTTCTTCTACACGGGTGTATTTAAAATATTTACTATGTTTTTGTCTTGATCCAAATAATATTAAATGCTGCTACATTCATGTCACTGCAAAAGAATTATCTTCCTTACACCTTTAATTCTGTGCTGATGGTGCATAAAGATTAGATGTGCAGCATACCATCGCTTGAGTGGATAAAAATGCAACTCCCTATACTACAAAAGGATTTATACTATTTCACATTTTCACATTTAGATCTTTTAAATTCAGAGCACATATGCATTGCACTTCCCATCAGTAAAAAATCATTAAAAGTCAAGTTGTATAAAAAACGTCGCTTTAATTGAAACTCGCTTTCAAGTGAACTTATCAACAGGCTGCTCTTCCTCGTTGCATTAAAACTTGGCCAGCTGAGCTCCAGGGTGAAACTATAGACGGAGCATTATTAAAAATGGTGGGGGGGAAGATATTAAGGTAGCTGATTACAGCAGCGGGCGGCCTCTCCTACACTCACATACATATTAAGTGCTTGGGGAGCCACTGTAGTTTATAGAATATAAATAATCTCAACTCATCAGAGGAGAATAGATTGCAGTGTGAGTATTCATATGGAGCTGGTGGAAACTACTTTGTTCAAGCCAAATGACTAAAACTATGATGTGTAAACTTTCCAAGAGAGGGAACCGGGACACAAGGACACTCTGTGTTTACTACTGAACAAAATCTGTCTTTTTTCCTTCAGCAACATTTCTCTGTAATAATGCTAAAAGTGCTTCTGTCCCAGCTCTTCCTTGCTGTTTCCGCCTGTTCCCAGTCTTTGTGCTAAAGTCCTGACTCCAGCTTCATACTGAATGGGAATGGATGAGTGATGTCGATCTTTTCATCTAACTCTCTGAAAAGGTCAGACCATCGCTTCGCATCAAATATGAAAATAAGTATTTCTGTGTCTCCCTCTCTGACCTCCTCAGCTCCATCTGTATGACATCGAGAGCGGCGTAAAGGCCACGCTGCTGAGCTTCTGCTCCTATGTCCAGTGGGTGCTGGGCAGCGACGTGGTGGTCGCCCAAAACAGGGGAAACCTCTGCATCTGGTACAGTATCGACAGCCCCGAGAGCATCACCATGTTCCCAATCAAGGTGAGACTTTGTTCTCTTTGTCCATGTGAGCGTTTGGAGCAAGAAGAAACCTCTCCAACAGGTTTCATATTTACATGACTGAAAAGGATATTTGATATATGATTTCACAATAAAACATGACTCGTATTTTTATTTAAGCCTCTCTGCCCGGTAATATTTAATGTCTTTCAGACTCCTCCAGTTTTTCAGACATAATAAAGCTCTTCCAGAACCACAGAAGAAGAATATATAATTGTTTTTCCAAGGCTGAACATTTCTCCTTATGATGAGTAAACCCATTTGTGGATGCAGAATTGGTCGAGTTTTGGTCTTTAAATAAACAAAATTTAATTCAAATATTAAGACTTTCTGCCTCAGGCCCTTTCATGGTGATTGTGCTACTAAGTTCTCAGTTGATAGCTTTCTATAGTTTCCTGTTTTTATACCCAAACCTCTTGTTTTACTTTTGCTTTCCTCGAGCTTTGGGTCTCTGTGCTCCGTGTGACGCCGACTGAGCGACTGTTTTTAATGCTGCTGTCCTGGAGCAGTTACTTGCCCTCGGCAGGCACAACTTTTTAAAACTTGTGGAAGACTCACTGATGTTCTGATTAATAATAAAAGCAGGCAGAGCAAGACAAACACTCTATTTTGCAGACTAATAACATTTTGTGAATGGACAAATGATTGCTGCTGTACATGTCCATTTTATGTATGGCCCATCATTTTAAAGAATGTTTTAATTTTTGCAGTGAATTCTTTGTGTTTGGTGGGAGTTTACCCATTAGAGCTAATAGCTAAATAATAATCAGAACATCCCAATGGTGGAAGAAGAATTCAGATTTGTTTCACTTCTCTTTGTTAGGGAGACATTGTGGATCTGGAAAGAGCCGATGGGAAGACAGATGTGATCGTGACGGAGGGTGTCAACACCGTGACGTACACACTGGACGAAGGCCTCATTGAGTTTGGTACTGCTGTCGATGATGGAGATTATGACAGGTTAGTTTGGACTGGATTTTGGAGAGAATCAGCCCGTCGCTGTGATTATTGTCAAGTTGAACTTCCGTCCGTCCTTCCAACTACTTGCTGCTTTTCTGGGTCAGAGTCACAGTGACAGCAGGGGGAGCAGAACAGGCCAGATGTCCTTTTATCCAGCAGCTTCCTCAAGCTCTTCTTGAGGGTTTCCTCAGAGCTCCCATGCCAGCTGGGAGATATAATCTCTTCAGTGTGTCGTGACTTGAACACCTCCGAAATGATGCCTATTTATCAGATGCCATAACTGACCTCTCTCAGTTTGGAGGAGCAGCAGCTGAACTCTTCACTGTTGCTCTGAACTCTGTCGCACAAAATGAGAACAGCCAGCCCTCAGAGGGTTCTGGTGACTTGACCATAGGTAAGACAAGGTGTTCAAAAGCGTTTTTGTCATATTTGTCTCCAGTTGTTTTCCATCATACTTTCATACTTCTTCTTTCTGAGGTTTTTTGAAGTCTCGAATTTAACCCTGTAAAAGAACAAAGATTGACTGATGAAGCAAGAACGTCGTCTGTGACTCAGCTCTTCAGAGGGTTCTGTTCTTAAAAAATTGGAAGAATGTCGGTGTCACAAAAAACGCTTCACAGCAGGACTTTGCCAACCCTGCCACTCACTTTTCAATAACCCAAGTCTCTCCAATATTTACATCATTCTGCTGTAGTGCTGTTTTTGTGGTTGGTGAACAACTGCTCTCATACTGCATGTCACACTGCATCTGCCACACAGAATGCTGGTGGAGATATCTGTTCTGTCCTGTTCTGCTTTCTGGCCTGTCTTGCTGCCTGACTCAGCTCTACTTCTGTGTGTGTGTGTGTGTGTGTGTGTGTGTGTGTGTGTGTGTTTGTGCGTGCATGTGTGTGTGCGCCCGTGCGTGTGTGTGTGTGTGTGTGTTTGTGCGTGCGTGTGTGTGTGTGCGCCCGTGCGTGTGTGTGTTCTGACAGAGCCACAGCATTCCTTGAGACTCTGGAGATGTCACCAGAGACTGAAGCCATGTGGAAGACGCTCAGCAAGCTGGCTCTGGAGGCTCACCAGCTGCACATCGCAGAAAGGTCAGCAAGACACACACACACACACACACACACACACACCTTGCAAGCTAATTCGTGTCTCTGAGCTAATTACATTTTGCATCAGTCTTCATTGTAACTGAGACTTATCTTTGTGACTGAAGAGGAAGGAGACAACAAGGGCACCTGGATTGAAAAAGCACACTTTTGGAACACATATAAAAGCGCGCGCACACACACACACACACACACACACACACACACACACACACACAGCAGATGACTGTGTCCCTGCCTGACTTCCCTCTCTAACTTTATTAATCATCAAAGACATTTTTTTAAATTTTTCTATCATAAGCATTTTCTCTCTCTCTGTTTTTCTCTCTCTCTCTCTCTCTCTCTCTCTGTTTCTCTCTCTCTCTTTCTCTGTTTCTCTGTCTGTTTCTCTCTCTCTCTCTCTGTTTCTCTCTCTCGATCTTTATTTCTCTCTGTTTTGAGAAACTTTTTCGAATTTGAATTCTCTGTCATTAATAATGCATATGCTGTTCGTTAGGCATCGGCTTGATTTGCATAAATCATGAAATCGGGGAAAGAAACGGTTTTGTCTGGAGTGGGTAATGTTAATGAGGGAGGGAAGTGAAAAAGACTCAGACAGAAGGAGGTTTTTTTTTTTTTTTTTTTACTTTTTTTCTTTCATGACTTGTTCATTAATCTGATGCAACTGTTCAGAGAGAGTTGGTAATAAAGTGGCCGAATGCTAAGATGTGCCTTTTCATTTCTCAGCCCCTCAGACTGCAGCATATCTAAAGGCTAATTAGACAAAAGCTCTAATTTATCTCAGTTCATTAAGTGAACAGATTTTCGGAGCTTTGACCGGCCAATATTATCTTCTAACCTCTCTCCCCTGAATGTTTCATTCCGTGTTTCTTCTTTTTGTTTCCTTGCTCGCTCACTCTTTCCCTTGTCTTTTCCAGGTGTTTTGCTGCGTTGGGAGATGTCTCAACTGTACGTTTCCTCCACCAGACAAACCAGGTTGCAGACAAAGTTTCACAGGAAATGGTGTGTTTCATTTCAGCACAGATACAAGACACAACAATGCATTTACACACCAGCTAAACTGTATATAAAACACAGGGGTGAAAACTGTCCTCCGGAAACAATACTAATGCAATTCTTGTACAGAAGGAAATTAGTCACTTGTGCTAATTCTGAATACCCCAACTCTCATCATCACACATTTTACACATCTTCACCTAAAATCCAGCACTGCAATTCTTGAAATGTCAGACTATTTACATTTTCTAAACACAAACTGGGCGACCACTGTGTGTGTGTGTCTGTGTTTCACTGTGTGTCTCTTTTGACCAGGGAGGAGATGGAACAGTGTTTTTCCAAGTCCAGGCCCACATGGCCATGCTGGATAAGAACTTTAAACTGGCTGAGATGCACTACATGGAGCAGGTTGGTGACACACCCCGTTTCCATGTGCACACAATAACTTACAGTAAAAATAATAATTCTGTTAATTATATATTTGTATATTGTGTAACCTTGTTTCTGCAGAATGCGATCGATGAAGCTATCGAGATGTACCAGGAGCTCCACATGTGGGACGACTGCATTGCAGTGGCTGAAGCCAAGGTAATAATGAACAGACTAAATTTATACTTAACAACTTTGAATTTTGCCTGAGGGAGATTTGTTCTTGCTGTCTGTTGTTACATACTGTTACCTTTTCTGTGGTGCCAGCCAGCGTTTTCAGGCTCTTCTTTAATACGTCCTGAAGAGAAGACTCCTCAGTGCAGACTTGATCCCTTATAGAAACCTGACGACCAGACGCAAACCAATGACGATCAAGAATGAGCCTGACTCCACAAAGAACACATGCTGCATTATTAGGGAGTCAGAACTTAATACATTACTGACCTGCATATGGGAACTGTAAGATGTTCTTTTGTAAATCCTCATTTGGAGTATGTGGAACTCAAAATGTATGAATGGGATTATTTTAAACTCCGCTTCAAGCATCTTTCACAGAGGGATCAGTCATGTAGTTATGAATGATCTTGTTGATCTTGCTGGTTATAAATGCTGTAGTATGTGGTATTAGTCCATGCTGTACACCTGCCCATAAAATTCAACCTTAAATAAATAAAAAATGTATCAGTTTGAGGAAAATTAAAGGTGCCCACTCATAAATGACCTCAGGGCCACCCGGAGCTGGACAGCCTGCGTGGGAACTATTACCAGTGGTTAACGGAGACGGGGCAGGACGAGAAGGCCGGCGAGGTGAGGGAGAGCGAGGGAGACTTCCAGGGTGCCATCAACCTCTACCTGAAGGCCGGACTACCGGCTAAAGCTGCCCGACTGGCCATCGGCCGGCCGGAGATCACCAGCAACAGTGACACTGTCAGCCGCATCGCCACCAGTCTCATCAAGGGAGAGTTTTATGAGAGGGTGAGTGGAATCTATCTATATATTTTTTGGCCTTTATGATAAATTCTGTGGGCCCTTGTTTATTAGAACTGATCACAGCTGGTCCTGATAACCTATACCAATAAACCTCCTCCTCAATTTCTCCTTTTCTTTAACTCTTGTCTTCATTTCAGGCACCTCGTCCTCCTCTCTTCTCCTAACAGATGCCGGGAGAGGAGAGGTATCGACAGAGGAACAACATTATTCTTTGTTTATTCAGTTTTACAGCTCTGGCTCCCTCCATCTGTCTGTTATTTCTCTGTGTCTCTTTCTGTAGCTGTTTGTCTGAGAACTCAATTCTTCTCCTGTAGCCATCTGTGTTTATGTAACAGGTGGGAAAGAGGCTTGGAAAGAGCGAACGAAACCTCAGAACGAGTTTTGTTGCCATGTCCTGACGGTGGTTTTCAGGTGTTTGAAGGTTGATATGGATTCTGCCAACGTGTGATTTTAACTTGCGGTGGCCAATATGTCCTGTTGACCTTCAGTATATTTTGTGTATCTTACAAAGATCTTTGTTGTTGACAGGTTAGAAAAGCCTCTGAATTAACATTTAAACCACTGGACAAGAAAACTCTCCATGAAGCGTATTTTAATGACGCTGGTTTTTTTTCCTGCTAATCCCCCTTAATTTACTGACTTAGTTTCACGTCCTGGATGCCTGTGGAATCATGATTATATTATTTGATCCTATAGACACTCACCTAATATTGCTGTTTGACATAACTTCCGACTACAACAAATACATAAAAAGGGTCTGTCCTCAGGCGTTTATTAGTTTCTGACTTTGGGAAAGAGGGAAAAACAGTAAATTTCCCCTAAACTACTTTATCTCTGAACTCTCTTTAGCCAAATCACACACATTTAGACTATTCTATGTGATCTCCTTTTGATAACTAATGTAATAACTTATGTAATATTTCTTCACTTCTATTCACTGAGCCTCCTCTGAAACTGTTTGGAGCCCCCCTGGGGAGGCCTGTCTCCCATTTTGAAAATCTTTGGTCTACATGTTATCTAAATAAAAAAAGCAGCCTGGGGTTTGATTCCAGCTGGGAATTTCTCTTCCCTGCCTCTCCTGCCTCTCTCCAGCTGTCACTGTTTAAATAAAGCAGAAAATGTAAAAATAATCTTTAAATGAAAATCTTTAAGGTTCTTCCACACCAAACTGAACATCAAATCCTTTCTGTATGGGCATGACTCTGTTGTTAAACATGTAATTGTGTGCTGGTGCCTTAAGATTTCCACTCTTTGCAACAAAACCTTGAAAAACAACCCTGGAGCAAAAGTACACAAAAGTATGTCTCCCCATACTTTTTGCAATATAGCTAATATTCATAAGAACCCTGACTCACTATGGATATGTAGATTTGTCTTAATAAACTGATATTCTCTGTGTCCTCTGACCAGGCAGGAGATCTGTATGAGAAGATCAGAAACAACCAGAGAGCTTTGGAGTGCTACTGCAAAGGAGGAGCCTTCAGGAAAGGTAAATTAATGACAAGTAGATGGAATGAATATCAGGCAATGTGCAGCTAACATGGCTGTGCACCAGCTTGTTTTACATTTGATCACGAGTACAAAAGGTAGAAGTAATTTAAGTCATGTGGTAAGGTGTCGGCCTACAGGTGGATGTATGTTGTTGTGGTGAGCGTACAGTAGATGACATAAAGTTTCTCCTTCCTGCTTCCTGTAGCGGTGGAGCTGGCTCGCCTCGCCTTCCCTGCCGAGGTGGTGAAACTGGAGGAGGCCTGGGGAGACTACCTCGTCCAGCAGAAACAGATGGACGCTGCCATCAACCACTTCATTGAAGCAGGGTATGTAGAGTAGAGGAGGGAAGAGACAAAGATTTGGGCAGATGGAGAGGAGGCAAGATGACACACACACAAACAGTCCAACAGAGATGGCCAATCGTTCTTTAAATCATCACCAGGACCATAACAGAGAGATGACAAGAGATATCTTTAAACATTATATTCATTTCCCAAAAATACCAAATACAGACAGGTAGTCAGCGCCCAGATTTTTATTCTTCTCAGGTTGAAAAAGCATTTGAAACTGAATTTTGACTGTGGGAAGCTAAAACTCTCCACAGAAACAAAGGTTTTAAAAATACTACTTCCGCAAATAATTTCCTCTGCCAGTAAAGTTTCAATCTGTACCTCCCAACAAAATCATTTGGTTTAACTTAAATCCTCACCAAAGTTAGTTTGCTTTGAATTTGGCCGTCTCTCCATTTTCTCCTACTGTCAACCAAATGTTGGTGGAGCAACACGATTAGTGTCTACACACATAATCCACATTTCAGACTTGAAGCTTATTTCATGAAAATGTTTGGATATATATACAACAGTCACATACAAACATGCTAGAATTGATCTGTTGTCTCTCTCCCGTCCTCTCTTAGCTGCTCGCTTAAAGCCATCGAGGCGGCCATTGCTGCTCGACAGTGGAAGAAAGCCGTCCACATCCTGGACCTACAGGAGGATTCATCAGCAGGGAAATACTATGTGAAGATAGCTCAGTACTACGCCTCCATGCAGGACTACGAGGTGAGAGAAGAGGGACGACGTGTGGAGGCAGCAGAATATGGAAGAAATGTTAACGGGATGAGGGGGAATTAAACAGTTGACCTGTGATTTCCATTTGATAATAGCTAAACATGACAAAAGGCCATTTATAAAAACATATTCATATTTCCAGAAAAGAAGATTTACTGCTCTCTAAGAAGGCAGGTGTCTCAGTGGTAGTTTAACACATCAGCTGATATAAGTGATATATTTCTGATTCTTATTTGCCTCTAACAAATAGTGTGTGGAACTGTTTAGTTTGTAGAATTAGAGTAGAAGGACTCACTAATCAATATTTTGATTTAATTTAAGTGTAATGTCAAATGTGTTGCTCGCGGAGAATTGTTGTCATTATAGCCCAACTCTGCGGCTCTGTGGCGAGATTTAGCATCTTTCAGCTCACTGTTTTGGTTTTATTTGCCACAGCTTCGCCGCAGCTCTGTTCACTTCCTGTTTAGGACCAAACTTCACAGAGACACAGTTAGCAACTTGTAGTGGAGCATTAAGCTGCTGAAGAGCCACTTATTTTTCTCAGGTGTGGGTGGAGACCAAAAATAGAGCTAAAAGGGGAGTGAACATTTGATTAATGGTCCTCAGGGGGCCAGAAACACGACTACAGATGAATGTTAATGTTCCTCTGTGTCTGCTGGATGTGTATATAGGTCACAGTTTGTTCACAGTTTTTACATTTTTTCTAATATGTCCATAAATGGTACGTATGTAAGAAGCAGTAGCCTAATTTGAACTCTACTTAATACAACAGTTATACACTTAGCTCATAAAACTACAGTGCAGTCCTGAATGGACCAGTGGCTTTGTGGTGGTGCGAGCACCTGAGGTGAGTTTTGCTCCCTGAACACCACAGCGGACAGCGAGATGGAGGCAGCCAGAGGGATAAAGTGACATTTTGCCACCGGCAATTAATTTCTGCACATCACTCTGGGATATATACAGTCACCCACCACACACACACACACACACACACACACACACACACACAAACTTTAGTTCAGTCTCCATGGAGAAGTGTGGGCTGTGTTTGCTCGAGGGCGCTTTGGCAATAATGACAAGTTGGACGGTTGTGTCAATAGTTGCCTAAATACCACAAATACAGGATTGTTGAAGAGGAGAAGAGAAGGAGAAATCTGGTATAAATACAAAGAAACGAGAAAAGGAAGCGAGATGATGATGGCGAAGTGCAGCATGCTCTGCTTATTCTGATGAGCTCAGCTGAGCCAAGCAGCCTCCACAGACTGCCAGCCTCTGAAAATAGCAGGCCATTTCAGTCTGTTTGCTCTATGGGCATATTCACAGAAAGTAATTAAGATAACAAGCTCTTTGCTTTCCAACTTGTGGAAGTTGCAGGAAAGTATAATTCGGTGCAAACTCAAACAATGAAGGAAGCACACACCTGTGATTTCAATACAAAAATTATCAGGAAAAACAGTGACTAAACATTTTTTAATCAGAGCGGGACGAACAATCAGCACATACATTTGCTGCAGCGTTTGTGCAGGTTCAATTGAATGGAACTTTTTCCTTTATGTGGCAAAAATCTATTCACAGTCGCTCCAATCTCTCCTAAAGTCGTCCGTTAGCAGTTACACACTTTGGTAACAAATCCCACTCCTCTTTTTGTTTCTAATTGTGAAAGTGTGATTTCCAAAATAATGTCAAATACGAGCTTCTGTTTAGCGAGCTGCTTTTCAAATTGTGTTTTACATTTTCTAAGAGCATGTCGTGTGTATTTTGTGTGTTCATGGCCTGTAGGTGGCAGAGCAGCTGTTTGTGAAGGGAGGTCACATCAAAGACGCTATAGACATGTACACTGCAGCAGGACGCTGGGAGGAGGCTCACAAGGTCAGTACGGAGACAAACTGCACATGCAACTATGTCAAATAAATAGAAACCAATATGAATTTTTGTGGCCCAGTAAACTTTGCACTGATATCAGATTTGACAAGCTCAAGGCTAAAATCTACAGTTAATTAGATTATTATTTTTAAAGGATATTTTGGCCCCTGATTTTGGTCTCGCTATAAATCAGAAATTTAAAAAAGCCGTTTCACTGTGTTTTGGTTTGCAGTTGGCTGTGAAGTGTATGACGGAGGAGGAAGTCATGGCTCTGTACATCAGCAGAGCTCAGGAGCTGGAGAGAGACGGGAAATTCAAGGAGGCTGAAAGGTAAAAGGAGATCACTTTATTTATTGTAATTTGTCGCCTCGCTGGCTGCTGGAAGCACGGAAAATGGAGTGAGCTGAACTAACATGGCTGTGTTTGAAGTTATCTCGCACCTCAATTACAGCAAGAAAAATAATAAAAACAGAATTTGACTGTTGACAGGTGGTAATTTCAGACCCTGCTTTCTGACTCGGCTGCCTTTTCATTTCTTTCCATTATGTCTGGACTGATTTACTGACTCTTTTTAAAAGTCTTCTCTTACTTTTTCACACTCAAACATTAAAAAGCAAAACAAAACAATTACTAATGGTTGCTGTGTGTGTGTGTGTGTGTGTGTGTGTGTGTGTGTGTGTGTGTGTGTGTGCAGGCTGTTCGCCACAGTGAAGCAGCCTGACCTCGCCATAACCATGTACAAGAAGAACCGGATGTTTGATGATGTTATTCGCCTGGTGGCCAAACATCACCCCGACTTGCTGACAGAGACACACCTGCACCTGGCCAAGGTACCGTACTGCACACTGCGATCAAGACTACAGGAGGAACTGACCCACAAAAAAATTAATCAGCCTGATAATCAGACTAAATTTCATTTCACTTCATTTGTCACTTTTCATTTGTCAGTAATCAGTAAGGAGCGATGAATCTGTCCCTTGGACGTCATTTTCGACACAGATGATGTGTTCGGGATTGATAGGAATATATCCTCCTCATTCTTAATCCTGCCCACAAAGCTTTGATTGGTTGACTGGCTATCAGTGGGCAAAACAGCAGTCACTATTGAATTAATAGGAAAAGCCAAATGCTGTTGCACTGTTCATAAATTAAATGCTCATGATGGAAGTCATTTGAATATTTAAATTACATCAGTTCAGTGTTTTGAAATAAACATTACCCACACTTCACCTACAAACATTGACATCCCAAAATACTTAGCTCACATAAGATGAGTTGAAAAGAATCAGAAGGACTTTGTGAGAAGTAGTTTCCAAATTTGAAAAGCTCACGTAGGCTCATAAGAAACACTCCAGTTCTGGCACCCTTAAAACTTGATTATGATTTTCTTATGAGAGCTGCAAGACAGACCATTCTGTTTCTCATGTAACAGCAGATAAATGAGTGTGGTTGATTTGTGGTTGTCGGATTATCTTGTGAGAATCGCATATGCTTTAACATTAATTAGAAATGTCCCTAACGAAGAATTGTGAAGTTTTAAAGCCTGTGCACATGAAGTAGTTGTGTCCAGATGTGACCGCTCCGAGACTTTAAGACTTTAAGCTCCAGATAGTTGCAGCAAAGAAGATTCAGAAGAAATCCAGTAGAGTTTTGTCATTAAGTAGTTTTATTTGCTTTTGTCAGCAGTTTTTCTTTTTGCTGGGTCACAAACTGAAAGAAGGATTGCTGAAGGGACACAAACTGTTCTTTAATTATCATATTCTAACTCTAATTAGTGCTTAGATTCATGAACCTTAACATGTTGTCTATACAGATAATCAATGCTAAGGCCTTAATGTACCTGATATGTATGTTATGGTGATTGTTTCTTGTAGGAGTTGGAGGCTGAATCCAGGTTCTCGGAGGCAGAGTATCACTTCATGGAGGCTGAAGAGTGGAAAGCTGCCGTCCACATGTACAGAGTCAACGATATGTGGGAGGATGCATACAGGGTAAATACGCTCATGTTTGTTTTGTTGGCTTGCTCGCTGTTAATCCCGTGAATTCTCCAAGACAGCGTTTTGTCGTCCAGATGTCTCGACTCTAATTGTATATTTTAAAGCCTAAAAGCTCGTCCCACACAACAAATGTTTACAGCAGCCATTAGTTTATTCCTTACACTCCTGTATCCACCTTCGACTTGTTGTTGGGGAGAAGTAAATAACAGCCTCGATGTGTCGATTAGACCCAGGTACTTATTATTACAAATGTGAACGATGATCTTGACTTAACAAGGAAAAACTTTATATACATGTATATTTATATGTGTCAAATAATATAAAATGTCACACATTATTATTATTATTATTATTTTTAAAAGGTCCAAATAAGTTTTTTTGGCAGCTTCACAATATTTGAAGAGCAGTAAAATGACTCTAAAAGGTTCATTTCACTTGTCACCAATTACACTTGTGACAACAGTCATTAACATACAATAGATGTTGAATAGCATCTTTTGTATTACATCAGCGATGGTTGACAAATAAACATTTCACCGCGGAAAAATAGACACTTGAGGTAGAAAAATATATAAAATATGTCAATTAAAGACAATAATAACTTATGTTCTTATAGCTGTGTGTGGCTGCATGATGTTGTTTTATAGAACCATGTATTTTGGTTTGAATACTGCTTATAAAAGGAGGACTTAAAGTGGTTAGTTAAGGTTAACCGAGGACTGGGCTTCATGGACGCAGCATTATTTGAAGTGTGTGCCTCCCTGTTGACAGTCTTTATTGCTGCTGTTGTGTTGGGAGCTCAGTGCAACTTTATAGCTGCTATCAAATGTTTGTCTCTGGGATTATCTGTGTTGAGGGAAACCGCTGCACAACTCCTATAGAGACATACATACTGTAGTTACACATATATTGTTTTGTGTGTGTGTCAGGTGGCGAAGAGCCACGGAGGCGCCGGTGCCCAGAAGCAGGTGGCCTACCTGTGGGCCAGGAGTCTGGGAGGAGAGGCGGCCGTCAAGCTGCTCAACAAGTTCGGCCTCCTGGAGTACGCCATCGAGTCTGCTTCGAACAACTTGTGAGCTGCAGCACAACACAAAGACCCAACACGCTGTGATTCATCTGCATTCACAGGCGTCTTGAGTTAAATGTTTAAAATCTTAAGAGCAGACAGTTTCTTTAGTTGTAATGTCTTGCAGGGAGCTCCCAGCATTTAACCTCCTTCAATAATTGACACCTTAAAGGTTTATGAGTCATAATAGTCAGAGAATCCCTGAGAAGGAGTGTGAACTGGGTCAAATACAGTTTATGAAGAGCATTGTAGCTGATATGTGGCCCAGAACACCTTCCTTCCACCTGCTGGCTTTGATAAGCTCATTCTTTTTTTAGTCACTCCATCGATGCAAATCAATATTTATCCTCCAGTCAGTTATTGTTCCTCTTGCTCTTTGTTTCCTCCCCAGCTCATTTGACTTTGCCTTCGATTTGGCTCGTCATTCGTGTAAGGAGAAGCTTCCTGAGATCCACCTCAAACATGCCATATACCTGGAGGACGAGGTAAATCTGTCACAGTCCTGCTGCTGTGACCTGTCCATGCTGTTCCTCTGTACGATATACATGACCACAGGTTCTAATCTCACCTCTGCAAACCACACCTTCTCAAAAGACAGATTAATACCTGCTACTAAACCACGAGGACTCCAGTTAATCTCTCTATTCATTTAAACTCAATCACATATTAAACTGTTTTTGTGAGCTGCAATATTTGTATAACCAGCAGTCTTGATCATTCACTAATGATTATAGTCACTGAGAACGGTCTAGACTACATGTCACCTACAGTGAGTCGTGCTAATCCTGATTCTCTGTCACTGTTTCCTCTTCCAGGGTAAGTTTCCCGAGGCTGAGGTGGAGTTCATCAAGGCAGGAAAACCCAAAGAAGCCGTGTTCATGTGAGTGCTGGTTTACTGAGCAGCTAACACGTATAGCTCAGTGTCAGCTAATCACTGGCTAATCTGAATACTTCCTCCACCACTGTTACAGATACATATTGATCATTGATGGAGGTTCCTGAGTCAATCAGTTTTGCTGGAGGATTTAACTTAACAGTCTGTAAAAGCTGCAGTGACCTCAAAGAGTCATACTGGAGCTTTTTTGTATAGTTATTGTGACTTATTATTATTGATGATGATTACTCAAAGCTTATTACATCAGTTCCTCTTCCTGTTCCACTTCTACAAATAGGATTTTAACTTTTAGAAAAGTTGGGGTTTTTTACATTGTTTTTTGGGCATGTGTGTGCGTGTGTGTGTGTGTGAACTGCTCCAGGTACGTCCACAACAAGGACTGGGCCAGCGCACAGCGGGTGGCCGAGGGCCACGATCCAGAGAGCATGTCTGAGGTTCTGGTGGGCCAAGCCAAGTTCTGCTTTGAACAGAAAGATTTCCAGAAGGCTGAAGCCTTCCTGCTCCGAGCCCAGAGACCTGAACTGGCTGTTAAATATTACAAGGTAAATATGCTGTTCCAAGCTGGCTTTAGAGGAAACAAGAAAATCATTTCAAAATGTTCTAAGCTAAAAGAATTTCTTTATTTTTGAGATTTGTCTAGAATTGCTGACAATACACTCACATTTCCTATTTTTAGAATAAATCATTTTGACCATCTGCCTCATGGTCAGTTGTTCTTTTATTTATTCCACATTTGCCATTTGTGTTTATCAGGATGCAGACATGTGGAGCGATGCCATCCGTATCTGTAAAGAGTATCTGCCCAACAAGCTCTCTGTGCTGCAAGAGGAGTACGAGAGGGAGACGTCCAAGAAGGGAGTCCGGTGAGACCGACACCACAAAATGCTAAAATATAAACTTTACCTTCATTTACCGGCGTTTTCCATCCCCATGTTACACTTTAAAAAATGAAGGGAATCTTCTTGCTTGAATAAAAACAAAAGCAGCCATTGAATCTATATCTTGTCATAGCAGCAGCAGCAGCAGCAGCTTGTCATCTTGACTCATAGTTATAGATGAGAGGTTTGTTATAGGTGGGACATTATTTTTAGAGTTTTCTATTAGATTTTGTTGACTTGTTATGTTGTTAAGAAACCTTTTAAAAGGCCTGAGGGAAACTGCAAAACCCACTCTGAACATTTACAGCCTGTCCCCATTCACCCACCAGTATAATCTATGCACAAAGAGTCAGTTTGATGCTTTATTAAAACACAGCTCGTGTGTTATCCCAAATTGAAACTACCAACAAGGAATAGCTCGTTAGTTAGCCAGCAGACCAGCAGCGCGCGGCTCTCATCCGCCCGCCGTCGCTGCTCCCGCTTTGATGACTCGTGGGAGAAAACATCAAAAGTTACCAATGGAAACGCACGAGGAAGAGGGTTAAAGTGAGAAAACACTGAATTATTCCTGCAGAGTTTACAGCTCGGGTCCAGATAAATGCAATGCTTCCCGTTTCCTGCACACCACGATCGGCTTTTAGTTTGCTAATAGATGCGTGCGGCTTTAATCTTAACGTTAAGGAAGGCGATGAAAAAGATGGAGATCAAGAACAAGAAGGAGGAGAAACAAATAAAGTTTGTGATTAAAAATGTTGAGCTGTGACATGATTCCTGCTTGTTAGCGTAACTTTAAAATTTGTGAACAGAGGAAGCTGTGGATTTGAATGAATTTGTTCCACAGTCACATTGTCCCAGATATCATCGAGGGTTTCCAACATGTTTGATTGATGATTTTTGATGATTCACTGTTTGTGTCTCCTTGTGTCTGGCGTTTCAGGGGTGTGGAGGGTCTGCTGGAACAGGCCAGGGAGTGGGAGCAGTCAGGTGAATACTCCCGGGCCGTGGAGTGTTACCTGAAGGTGAAGGACGACTCCAACACGGCCCTGATGGAGAAGTGCTGGATGAAGGTGAAACATTTGCAGTTTCATTTATTGCCACGTGAAAATGAACCTTTAATCTATTTTAATCATCAATTAAATGTTTAAGACCACGTTTTTGGTGGAGTAGAAGTAACTTCGCTTTAAAGGGGTCACAAGCCAAAAATGTTGTGAAGCATTGGTTTAAGTTATTCATCAAGCATTCTTCAGATCCTCCTTCTCCTCTGTGATTATTTGCTGCTTTAAACCTCTGATTCTAAACTTCTGTACTAAACTCTTTCTGCTGCTTGCAATCAGCTACTTTACTGCTACATGTAATCTGAAATTTATCTTGTATAATAATGTTTTTTAGTTGCCTGCCAAAGTAGTTAACAATCAAATAAAATGAGGAGAACACAGACGGGGCCCTAAAACCAAAAATCAACAACACAAACAACAGAAACATAAAATCTGCTTTCACATTCAGTGCTGTAGTGAACGGATGATAGAATAGATGTATAACGTAGCCAACTTTTGTCTTAATGCAAAAGGTCACAGTGTCACCGACATCAATAGGTTTTGTTCCGGGGTTGCACAGCAAATATTGTGTGTTATTGATTGAAGAGCGATGGAGATCAGATCATTTGAAATTTGAATGGTTGGTTGATTCTGTCGCTAAAAGAAAAAGGTCACAGGGTCTCAGAGATCAATAGTTTTTTTCCTTTTGGGAGTTTGATGATCCAGTGTGAGAAGAAGCGCCCTGCTGCTGCTGGAGGGAAGGTCACGGGGTCAACCAAATCAATGTGCGGCTTCCTGGAGAAAGCCTGAATATGCACATTAGATTTTATTCCAATTACTTGTTTTTCAAAGAAACAGTCTGTTGATGGACGGAGACGATCACTTAACCTCCGCCCCTCTGCACATTTACCAGAACAGCTGAAACATGTAAGAGTTGTGCAGGAGATGTGCTGAATTAAATCTAGTCGTGAGTGGAGTATTAACCAATAAAATTGGATCAAAAGAAAATCTACAATATTTTTGATAATCAAATAATTGTTTGTTGTTGTTCAGTCAAACGAAAATGAGAAACTTTCTCCAGTTCCATTTGCTGCTTTTTTAATATTTTTAATTGAAAATGTTTGACCTCTGGACTGTTGATGAGACAAAACAAGACGTCTCAGAACTTGTGATGAGCATTTTTCACTGTTCCAGACAAAATAATTAGTGGATGTGATTCATTAATGAAAACAATCATTAGTCGCAGCCCTTTTAGAAATATTACAATAACAGCTTTTTATCATTTAAACACCAAGGTACTGATTTCTTTTAAAGACATATGCTGAGAAATGTATCACCAACTGTCTTTAAAATCAGAATTAGAAATCTTTGTTTCTTTGTTTTGTTTGCGTACTGATTTTTTTTAGATGACAGATGATGCGTATTTTACATTATATTATATTAATATTTATACCTATCTTGATATTTAATAGCAGGATATTCTTCTTCTTCTTCTTCTCATTATTGTTATTATTATTATTGTGGATCTAAATTAATCATCTTACTTATCATCTTCATACCTGTGTGTGGAAAAGACAAAACTGGTCCTACTCTGGTCACCAAAGGCCTTCTTGTGTGTGTGTGTGTGTGTGTGTGTGTGTGTGTGTGTGTGTGTGTCTGTGTCTTCAGGCAGCAGAGTTGTCCATCAAGTTCCTCGGTGGAGATCGAGCGGTGGAGGTGATCCAGGTGGTCGGACCTCAGCTCACACAGCTGAAGAAGTACAACGCTGTGGGTGAACACACACACAAACTGGACTTAAACCTGTAGGAGACAGTTACGGCTTTTTATACACATCACAGATGTTTTTAATTTGCCACTTTTTCCTCCTGTTGTGTTTCAGGCTGCTGAGCTCTACCTGAACATGGACCTGATCAAAGAGGCAATCGATGTCTTTATTGCAGGTGAAGAGTGGAACAAAGCCAAGCGAGTCGCCAAGGAGCTGGAGCCCAGGTTGAAACACACATTCACACACACAGCACGAACAAACACATGCATGAAAATACCACCGTTATTATTGTAGGCAAACGGCAGCAAAGTCAAAGACTGACAAGGAATTTAAAGCCAAAATAAATGTAAACACACAAACCTGAGGAGACACTAAATAAGATCTCTCATTAGTTGAACAACTTTAATCCACTGTTGTGTCTTTTCACTTTTCTTCATAAGCACACGATCTGGAAAAAGCCACCTTATATAAAAATATACCTATAACCTCATAAAGGTACAGATATTTGTCTCCAGTTCAGAATCACTGGGGTTATCTTGTCTTTTGTCTGTGTGTCATTGCGCTGATGTTTGTCAGGTACGAGGACTACGTGGACCAGAAATACAAAGAGCACCTTAAGAACCAAGGCAAAGTGGACTCTGTGAGTACAGTAACAGAAACCATCACACTGCACAGGAAGTGAACCGATCTGAGTGATGTCTAACAGAAACAGAAAACTTCATCCTTCACCCATTTCGTCCTTGTAGTAAAACTCTGTTTAAGATGATCACAGAAGAGTTTTCTGTGTGCGTTTATCTACTGTTTATCTTTATTAAAAGATAACAAGATTTCTGAAACTATATTTACTTTGCAAATTTTACAAGAAGGAACAAAGCAAGACAGAAAACATCACATTTATTGGTTGGTTTGTTTTCAACCTTCACGTTGTTGTTTCTGAAACTGAAAAGCTGTTTTTTATGACTGTGTGTTCAGCTGGTGGGTGTGGATGTCATGGCGGCTCTGGACATGTATGCAGAGCGAGGCCAGTGGGACAAGTGTCTGGATACAGCGTCCAAACAGGTAACGAACACACAAGCAACCATGCTGGTTTTTTAATAAAAGTCTAAACTGAAAGCAAATAAACAAGTAGGTGCAAGTAAAACTTTGCTGATGTCATGTAGTGAGGGCTTCTGCTCATAAACCCGTCCTGATATATCGGTGCTCCTCATCATCCCCGTTGTGTTTTGTCAGAACTTTAAGATCCTCCATAAGTACGTTGCTCTGTACGCGACACACCTCATCAAGGAGGAAGAGGCTCCGAAGGCTCTGCAGCTCTACATCCAGCACGGAGCGCCACCTAACCCTCAGGTCCTGAAGACACACTCTCTTTTACGTTTTAGAAGAAAATCTGCCTTCTCACGCTTCTGTTGTTTATTAGAGCCACAACAGTAGAGCAGAGCAGTACATTTATTTTATGATAGAAACACAAAGCATCGCAATAAATTTCACCTTTTTTTCACTCTCAGAACTTTAACATCTACAAGCGCCTGTTCCTGGACCTGATTAATCTTCCTGACACTGACGGACCGGAGTCTTACCGGATGTGGGCCGACCTCCGCAGTTTCCTGCTGCAGCTGGTAAATCAGATCAGTACAAAGCAAAGACTGCTCCTTGATCTGCATTTCCTGGTGATATTCAGCAACTATTCTCAGAACTATAATTCTGTGTTGTGTGTTTTGAATGATTTCAGTGCGAGAACATGTCGAGGTCGGCCGAGGCCAACTCTCCAGCTCATGAAGACTTTGAGCAGATGCTGCTGATCGCTCACTACTACGCCACGCGATCCGCCGCCAAAGGAGTCGAGCAGCTGGTACCAGAAACACAGAGACTTCGCTGAAAGCTTTATTTTTACGCTTTATCCAAAACAAACTTACACCTCCGATAGATTATTTGTTCAGAGCTTAACGTTCCTCTTCTTCCTCCACAGCCGGTGGTGACAGATTGACAGTTGACTTGTTTTATTACTAATTTTACAATCAAAACTTCTTCTTCTTCCTCCTCTGCTGTTTATTTCCAGACCAGTATAGCAGCCAAGCTGTCGGTGTCTCTGCTGCGTCACACTGAGCTCATTCCTGCAGACAAGGCTTTCTACGAGGCCGGTCTGGCCTGCAGGGTGGGTCCAACACAACACTCCTTCTTCTTCTTCTTCTTTCAATCTGATTTTTGGAGTCTGGGACAAAATGTTCCTTTCATAAGCCATTTTCAGTGTTGGTCATGATCTAAAAACGTTCTTCCTACCTGGTACCTGGAAAGGTTTGTGAAGGAAATTTGAAAACTCAATCTGCTGAATTCCTGTAAGTAGACCAGTTCATCAAATTCCTGGAAATTCTGCCAATTCCCAGGATTTCAATGTCTGGAAGACGACCTAGAATTCAATATTTACATTGACCGGTCAGTTTTGAAAATCACAGTAACATATGTGCTTCATCTCTTTGTGCTCAGGATGGTTCGACTGTGCTTTTTAAAGGCTTTCAAAGTGATTTGTCAACATTTGTTCTGGACCATCTCTTTGTCTCTGACTGATAGATGAACCTGTGTGTGACATGTTCTTTTCTTTTTTCAACCCGGCAGGCTGTTGGTTGGGAGAACATGGCCTTCATCTTCCTCAATCACTTCCTGGATCTGTGTGACGTGAGTAAACTGTCACAACTGGACATGATGAAATTTTAATATCTCAAAAACACTGGACTGAAAAACTGCCTGATAACCCAGAACTGTATGGATGTCAGAAACCTTTCTCTACATTATTAAACTGATCATAAGTAAAGTTTCCTGTTTGCAAATCTGAAATCTGTGTTTATCCGTTTCCATTTCTGATTGGTCGGTTTCTGTCTCCAGGCGACTGACGAGGGGACACTGGACGCTCTGGACCATTCTGACTTCCTGGACACCGACATTCCCTTTGAGGTTCCAGTTCCCACCAAACTCTGTGTCACTGTGAGACATCATCCCCAAACACACACTTACACCCACTGGATTGTTGATTCCCTGCCTTCAGTCATTTATCCGGCAAAAACATTTTATGGTTACAGCTTCTTAAATGTGAGGACTTGCTGCATAT
Source organism: Holacanthus passer (assembly GCA_025331565.1). Taxonomy (NCBI): domain Eukaryota; kingdom Metazoa; phylum Chordata; class Actinopteri; family Pomacanthidae; genus Holacanthus; species Holacanthus passer. Next base: position 1,255,236 of record JAFREQ010000082.1, on the reverse strand, counting down.
TGTTTTATACCAGTGTGAACAAATTGGAAAATACAAATTGGAAAATAATCAACAGCTTTAATCAATAATTAAAATAATCATTAGTTGCTGCCCTAGTTCCTTTTTATATTGGTATCTAATCCAATTCCAGATAGGTTTAAAAAGAGTCTCCGCTAACTTTTCGCTGAGCTCCTGTTTATGCTGGAGGATGTTGTCGACAAACAGACCCAGATGTCGTGTTGGTGTGTGTGTTCCAGGACGCCCAGCGGGAGCAGATCCGCGACTGGGTGCTCATGGTGTCCATGGACAATCGGCTGGAGCAGGTTCTGCCGCGTGATGAGAGGAACTCGTACGAAGCCTCGCTGGTGGCCTCCAACACCGGCCTTCGCTCTCTGCCCTGTATCCTCACCGGTAACACACACACACACACACACACACACACACAACAAGCACTCGCTTCACTCAACTCTTCTGTTTACTCATCAAATCTGGTGAATTCAAAACTGAAAAGAGATCAGAGGTAAATAAAAAAAATATATGTGATTCAATGTGTGAAAATACTTGCAATAACTACTGTGATGGCTATTTTAACATATAAATAAAAAGTATAATTCAGATACCAAACTTATTATTTACATTTGAAAGAACAAACAAATATTATCCCTTCAGTGCTTTGGGTTTTTTCCATGGTTGTCTGCAGCATTTGATTTTAAGAAAGACTTCCTGGATCTAGTTTTTTGTCCTCCCACCTGCCCCATGTCAGATCAGCCGCCAGAGACAAGAAGCGCTTCCTTCTTCCTTTGTAAACTATTGCATTTGAAATAGTTTTGGCCACAAAAGAATAATTAAATGATTGAATCTTCCATTTAGTCGATGTTCCCACAGTGTTTCATCACAGGGGAGAATACTGTCGTAACCATTTTTCCCTCGAATACATTTCAATTTTGAATTTGTTTTCCAGTCCAGAGAAGCGTCAGTGACCCTCGATCATGACTGAAGCACAACGGTGCAACTGAGCTGCAAATACGTTGGGAACCTTTTTTCTTTTGTCTCTCTGCAGTCGACTCGGTGGTTAGATTGAACAGTGTTTTGTTGTCTGTGTATTTTGCAAACCTTTAATACAAAATAACATCTTTTCGTAATGAGCACTTTCAGCCTCAGACTGTACTGAATGCAGTTTTTGTGGCAGGCGATTCCAAACTTTTGAACAGTGTTTACATATGCAGTCATTTTCTAATCCATTCAAAACAAAGTGTGATCCACTCTGCTCCAATAAATGTTCAATGCTTCTGTATTTTTGTAACGATATCATATTAGGAAAATGTAAACCTCATCGCTTGGCTGCTCGTGTTGATTTCCCAGTGTGTGAGTGGGTTTACAGCTCAGTCTGTGCTGTTCCTGCCTCCAGGCTACCCGGTGCTGAGGAACAAGGTGGAGCTCTCGCCTGTGGGGAAAGCAGCCAACAAGGAAGACTGGAACAAGTTCCTCATGGCCACAAAGGTGAGAACAGACACAAAAGAGTAACTGAGCTGGAACGACGCTGTAGTTCAATGAAATGTTTAAGTTGTTCCAACGATTTAACCATGAGAAGTTGAATCCAAGACGTCGTGATTTAGTGGGTTTTTTTTTTTTTCAGATGAGTTACAGACTTTAATCAGAATTTTATATTTCATTTAGTTTTCTGTCTGAAGGCTGATGTTTGACTTCACCACACATCATTTAACTGACAGATATTATTGTTTCATTATAGACTCAGAACTTTGATCGCACTGTTTGATCACACACACACACACACACACACACACACACACACACACAAAAGGGAAGTTGTCCGGCTCACTTACAAAAGCCAAACTCATTTCAGTCAGTTTCATCATCTCTCTCTCAACATCAATGATTTTCTGTAAACCAGCAGAGTCGACTAACCGCAGCATCGTTGCTTCAGTCCACAGGAAACACACACACACACACACACACACACACACACACACACACCTTTACACCCTCCACGTGTAGCAGTGACAGTGGATGTTGAATCTGTTTTGTGATTGGTTGTTATTTGTGTCCATCTTCCCCTGCAGACCACTCACAGTCCAGAGTGTCAGGACGTCCTTAATTTCATCAGCCAGTGGTGTGGCAGCCTGCCGGCCTCTGGATTCTCCTTCCACTGATACACACACACACACACACACACACACACACACACGCCATTTCACTATCTCTCATTTTGTTACACTCCTCTTCAAAACTTTTTGGACACATGAAACGTTTGTTTCATGTGTCCAAAAAACTCGACACTTTTCCACATTTTTATTTATTTATTCATCTTTTTATTTATATTTTCTGTATTTTTTCCTCCTCTCATGTTTGTCTAAGTACCGTTTCATCCAGGTATGTAATTCTGTGGCGAGTACTTAATCTCTTTATTTTATTTTGAATCAGTTATCTTCCATAGACTTTGGGGTGGGCAGGATTAAGAGCACAGTGAAAACTCTTCGATCCTACTCTAAGATCCGAAATGTTCCTCAAAACAACACTAAGTAAAAGAAAAGGAAATATGTTAAATTAGAATGTTTTCATCTAAATATATGACATAAATCTAGTCCATTAAATCCAATATGATAATTGCTACTTGACAAAACTAAGTGCTTTTTGTTTGAAGCCTTGTAAAATTATAAGGTTGGTGATATTGTATATTTTTATTACTGTCAACAAAATGGTTCCTGTTGAGCTCATAAATGTAAAGTTTCATTTTTTAAAAAGGCTCATTCATTCCCTAAACACAGCTGGTCACCATCGTTTTTGACAAATGCGACTCAAACAGGAGGAAACAGTTCACTTATTGGGGACTATTTTCAGCGGCGGATGAATCCACATTCGGTCTCTGTTTGTGGCAGCAGGACGGTGTTTGTGGGATTGAGCCAAAATAAACTCCAGTGTGTGAGTTCATGATGATGAAGGAATATTGTCAGACTTTTTTGCGTCATCAACATTTGACTGACAGGACACACAAACCTCCCACTGACTTCCTGTTCTTACTCTTTATTTTTGGTTCAGTTTGTCCTGGAAACACACTCCTCCACTCTGCTGCATCATCCATCTCTCTTCTATCTTCCCTCCTCCCTCCCTCCCTCCCTCTCTCTCTCTCTCTCTCTCTCTCTCTCTCTCTCTCATCAGAAGGACTTTCGCTGCATCGCTGAATCAAAGCCAAAGGTTCCTGTCAGATTTTAACAAACTAGTTTCTTCTCCAGCGACATGATGATACTTTAATGGCTTCGACTGCTGAGAGTTAGAAGGACTGTTTGAGTCTGAGCTCTTTTCTCTCTATGTTTCAGAAGCCGGTTTCTCTGGCAAAGCCTTTTCTGTGTGTTTGATATGGAATGTATTTTGTTTAATAAAGTTAAAATAAAAGATAGTTTTCAAGCATTTTACAAGCTGCTGTAAATCCTTTTTTAATGTGTCGCTTTTGCTCATTTTGTAATGTTTGATTTCATGTCCGGAGGAAACATTTTGAAAAGACGTTACGTCAACTTGCAGTTTGTTTCCTACACAGACTAGACTGAGCTCTCAGGACGCTTATTCCATTTCCCTCAATTTACTGATCTATACTAATGAGGTAATATCTGTATTTCCAGTTAGGACACTGAGTAGTTGTTGAGATGTTTAGATAAGTGTTGAACGTCGGCATTAGCAAACGTGATCACCTTAAAAACGATGATGACTGTCATCATCATTAACTGATCTGTGGTAATATTCTCAGTGGGAGCTCATCTCTCGTGGGAACAGCTTCTTAATGAAGGTGTGTTACAGGTTGCAGTGGAATATTCATGCTGCTCAGACTGTTCCTGATGTGGAAAGACAGAAGGTCTGTTGACGTTTGGTAGATTCTGAACATATTGTCTCGGCAGTGAGAGAGATCAGCTCCGTTGTCTATAGGAACTGGAAATCTTAGTCTTACTGAAGAGAAATAGCTTGTTTGTAATTTGCAAATGTTTGTTTTATGTCTCATTTCTTCAAGTTCTTCTGGATGATTATTTTCATTTGGTCCTGCATTGTAAGAAACGTATGTATATGTACTGTACATGTTATAAGGTGTGTTTCGTGTCCTTAAAGTTCATGTGCATGACACAATAAGTAACAAACAGAACAAACTTCACTATGTGTTGAAGAAAAAGAAGTCTATTTTTATGTTTTATAGAAATTAATATATTAATGATAACATTTAACCCAGGACGGTATTGTAGGAACTTTCCTACCTTTAAACTTTTCTAATATTCAACAACAACCACGTTTCACTAACCATAAATTTAATATGTGTAAAATATGCAGTTATATACAAGTAAAGCAAAACAAGAGGAAGAAAGACAAAGAGCAGGAAATAATGGACTGATTGGTTTATTTTTCTGTTCAGCATTATTACAAGACACTGTTATACATCATTGAGAAAATATACATTGTTAATTCACAACTCAGACTTCATTTTAAACTGCAACTCATTTAATTTCCCTTCTGATCAATACATCATGATATCAGGAAAAAAATAATCATGAGGGGAAATAAAGCACATTGATCTGTTTTCTTATATTCAGTTAAGTAAAATGTGGATATGTCACCACGTTTGTTAAATTGACAGAAAAATAATCGACTGAAAAGATAAAATTAGTTGATTATATTGTCTTTTTCTGCCCTTTCATCTTGTACATTAATCATTTGATTGTCAGGTTCGACATCTTCCAATTCCCAATAAATGTGTAAAACTGATGCCAAACAAAAGGTTTTTGCAAAGATATTTTTATTTACACTAAAAAAAAATCTTTGTAACCCTCAAAACCTTCAGATTCAGACTCACTTTACAGTTTGTGTTTTCATCTCACTCGAGTCCATCTGGGCCGTAGATAAAAACAGACAACAACTCAGTTATTAAATTCATAAAACAACTTCATGAGGGTTCAAAGACGAACATGAAGTCCCGTCTTCTACTGTTTCTCCTTCCCTACAGTGTGTTCCTCCTCCCTTCCCAGCAGACGTTCTCTATATTCACAATCAATACGAAAGCCTGTGTGTTTGGGGAAAACGCATTAGTAAGTGATAAGTCGGGAGATTTCCTGCTCTGCTTCTGGCTCCTCGTCTCCTGAAAGTGAACATACTCACCTACGCTGCTCGGCCTAGAATAGACGGCTCAGTGAATTCAGCCCACGTAGGAGTGTTTTATATTCACATCACACCTGCAGAGACATCTGTCACCGCAGGACACGTGACGTGAAGACAGGAATCAGACTTTTATTTGGAAGGACGTGATAAAAAATAATCTCATGTTCCAGGATTCATGAAGTTAAGGTCCAAATTTTTTCTCATTGTGTCTTTCTCAAAGTGTCTTATTCTGCTTATCTAAACCACAGTGATTCATCTCATGGTGCTGAAGCGAAGCAGGCCAAAGTGGACCCATGCAGGCCGACAGGAAAATACAGTAAGACCAACAATTCTCCAACTATTCATCCATCATGTTGTCTACATACATGTGAGGTGAAACATGCGTCTGTGACATGTTTTATTCTACAGGTCTGATCAACATTCAGGCCTCCTGTCGACCCGTTTCTGTGAACGTCATCCTGCAGACTTTCATATTTCCAAGATCGTCTTTAGTCAAACTGTTGCTGATGTTGTATTTCGTACATAATTCTTTACTTGTTTGTTTTTCAATCGTCAATTCATCCGTATTTTGTCATTTTGAACATTATATTCATGTGATTATTATTATTATTATTGGTGAGAATAAGCTTGAGCTGTTTCATTCCCTTTTGCTATTTTCCATTATTACTTTCATTGAAAGCTCATTTGAAGGAACTACAGAGGATGTTAACGTGACCTGCGTGTCGGACCGTCCTGCGAGTCTGGCCTGGTTGAAGAACAGATTTTTGATGGGGATGATTTAGGAGGCTGATGTGAGGAGGCTGATGTAAGTGAGACGCAACAGAGCAGAGGCCTGAACGTGGACGCTGGTGATGGATCAGAGGGTGAAAGGCGAGTGAACGGAGCAACATTTAAGGCTTTTACAGAGAATGATGGATGCGAATGTTTGACGGTGGTGAAATAAAAGCAGGGACACGGAAGCTTTATGAAAACTGCATTAAGAAGATTTAAAACTGTAGATGAACTTGACATCACAAACAAATGGTGCATCATGTTTTTGTCCTACATTCATGGAAGTATTAGATATTATTGAGCTAAACTATGTGAAATAATTTATCAGGCAGCAAAGCAGAGTTCTGTTTTTACCAAATCTTCTATTGTAATTTCTGCGATTTTCCTTTGGGATTAAACGACAGCATCTGTCTACATGGTGTGATTGGTCTTAACTGCAGAAAAAACATGAACACATTTTCAGCCATGTTTGAAGTTTGGCGTCTGGTTTGACCAAGAAAACCCAAATTTGACCAAAAGGTGTGACACCAGGTGGGACGAACCAGGTGGAAACCTATAGGCTGAGGCGCCTGTCAATCAAGCAAATGCAGCCACAGAAATATTTCTTCACATCTTGATTGTACTAAAATTCTCAGAATTATCAAGACACAGGTTATAAAGGTTAAATTTACTGTCAAAATTCTCATATTAAAACAATCATTATGTGTTTTAAGTGAGAAGTTTTGGAGCATCATAGTGGCCACTAGTGGTTATTCGTGATACTGCATCAAGCTCTTCCAGCTCCAGTTTTCAGCCATGATGCTTCTCAGATACCAAACAGCACAGAAATCTGCCATCTTTATTCAATAAAGCCATGTTGGTGATTCAGAGCTGCTCTTGTGTTTTTAGTCATTTTCAGACTTGTGGATCTTCACTTTGACCAGCAGAGGCGCTCTTTCCTCACCTGAACACTCGCCGGGGTCACTGCTGCCTTTCCAGCCGCTCTCTTGGCATTCACCGCGTGCCTTAATTGTATGGACATTTAAATCAAGGTCCGCTGTGAACACGAGGAGAGACGACTCATGTTCTGATGCTTCTTCCTCCTCTGTGTCCTGATCTGTCTGTCTCTGATTTGTCCATTTTCTTCTGTTTCTGTCATTTTCTTCTGCTCCAGTTTGTCTCATTTTCGCCTTCGCTCAATCCCTTTTCTTCCAGCACTGTTCAATCCTACTTTATTCCTGCACATCTCTGTGTTCAGCTCCACTGGGTTTGGTCCAAGTCAGTCTCACTTGATCCCAGTTTTCTCAGCCATCAAGTTGTTGTTGGTTATTTTTTCACACCAAAAGCATCGAGGGGCGAGGAAATGCTCCAAACCAAACCTCACTTACAATTTACAACATTTAATTATATATTGTATTGATAATGTTTGGGCCAAATATACTATACTTCTGGTTATAGTATTTACAGTACGGTATTTATGATGACACTGATGCTGATTATACTCAATACTGTGATTATACTAACAACAATTACTGATAGTACACGATGTATTAATGCTCATCATCATCATCATCATCATCCTCAGCTCTGTCTCTTCCTGCAGCTCAGGAGAGTTTAAGATGCTATAGCAGTCCATAGGTAAGAGTGTGTGTGTGTGTGTGTGTGCACGTCGGCCTTGTGATAAACTGTCGAGGTTGTCCTGCTGACCTCCACACAATAGGCTCCATGCTGGGGCAGCTTCGAGCCAAGGACAGGATTGACAATACAGCTACACATCTTCTATATCGACTATTTAAAGATTAACAACAGCGTCGACTGAATATTCCACCGTGAACCACAATTACTCACTGTGAAAGGACAGTATGAGCATTTCTCCAAAATATGCCATGAATGTGTTTTTGCACACATCCTCTGATTTTCATTCATGTCTCACTTTGGTGTGAAAATCTATTTGCAGAGACTTTTTAAAAATTTCTTTTAAACCCCGAAAACAAAGTAACATCTGCTCGTCATCTCACAGACTCAACCACATGGAGATCTTTCTTTCTTTGATTGCAGCAATTTAAGGATCAGTAGAGGCTCCACTCTCCAGTATTTCACAAGAAAAAGCAAATATTGCTTTGTTTCTCAGAATATAATATTTTCTCTGTTCTCCACTTCATCGTGCAGCCCTGATGTCAGGTCTCTGCAAACTGATTTTCATGCCACAGTGAAATGAATGGAAAGCAAAGCAATGGCTTCCTGGAAGACAAAAAAGATCTGAAATAATGCAGCATGAAGAGGAAAATGATTGAAGGTGATGTGAGTTTTAAAGAATGCAAAGAAAAAAAAAACCCAGCCTGGTGCTGGAGGCAGCACTGCGGACCATTAAAGCATTATCCTCCATTATCCAGCAGCCAGAGCCATAATGCACGTTCTTATACAGCACTGCATTAATGACACAGCTGCAGGGGAGGAAGCTGCTCACTCCTCATCCCACATGAGTGCACAACAAAAAAAACCCATCATGCAATGTTGCATCCTTTTCCATTTTAACTCAAGTTGCTGCAGATGGAGAACGAGCAGCATGTGTGTTGCTCAGCGGCTCTGAGGCAGAGGAGAGGACATGGACCCATCTGCAGCCTCATTAGCTGCTGAAATGTTAATGACCCAGATAGCTCATGTAGGCTAAAATGCAGAGGGGAGGGGGAGGGGGGATGGCAGCCTTTGTGTGTGTGTGTGTGTGTTGGAGCTCATATTCAAATGCACATGACTCAAATTCTAACATGAAGAATTTTCTGTGGCTCCATCATCTTTAATAATAAATTACATAATAAATGAAGTTGTGATGTTTTATATAATAAAAAAGCACCAACAGAGTAAAAATGTGCAGATGCATTCTGTGCAGTATTTGTAACGAGGTCTGGTTGTGCATCCTGTGCGTGTGTGTGCGTGTGTGTGTGTGTGTGCGCGCAGCCTCATGTTTCATAAAGAGGCAGAAAGGAGAAGTTCCGCAGAGCTCACTGCGGCTGCTGCAGGATTTAGCGCAGATGAAAGGCTGCAGGAGCTGATGGAGGTTTTTAAAAAACAACATCACACAAGGCCTTTGAAACAATGATTGCATTAAAATGAATAAAGGTTGTGTGAGGAAGAAAAACCGAACAATACCTTTCAGCTGCAGGAGAAATGGCGCAGATTGTTTTTTTTATAGCGGATATTTACTGAGGTTTGATGCAGCAGGAAAAAGCAGAGCAGACCTCCTTTAAAGACACCGATGCAGGAGGATGTTTGTCCGGTGATAGAAGGCTTAAAACCGGCTGGATCTCCGGTGCTGGCCCCTGCAGGGCTGCGGGGCTGCGGGGAGGCTGAGGATGCTGAGGATGCGGAGGGATGCTGCGGGGGATGCGGAGGTCGGATCGTCCTTCTTCTGCAGCAGCTCAATGGAAAAAACTGATTATTTCTCTTTCTTCAAATCACAAATAGTCCAAACCCAGAAGAGAACCGGAGACCAGCAACATCCTAAAGCCTGAGAAATGAGGTTTTGTGGGTGCAGTCAGGAGGCGGATGCAGGAGCTGAATGGATGGAGGGAGAGAAGTTGGGCGCAGTCAGAGAGGAGAGAGGAGGAGGAGGAGGAGGAGGGGGGAGGAGGTGGTCCTCTGAAAGAGAGGGAGTCAGATGGGTTTTTACATCCTCAGCTCCAGCTCCCATCTTTTCATCCTCCTCTGATGATGGAGGAGTGAAACATGCATCACTCTCTGAACTGGCACTGAGGCTGTTTTCATCCAAAGATGGTCTCAAGAAGCATCATTTCTGCAAAACAACAAATACCTTAGAATAAAAACAAGCTGCGTGAAAGTCTGAGGAACATTAAACCCATGTGAACCAATTATCGAGCACTTTATTCCAAAACTATGTGCATGAATCTGCAGGTGCTCTCTGATGTTGGGGGATCAGGTCTGGGGATCCAAAGCTGTTGGATGTGTTTGAGGTCAAGTTTGTTCACCAAGCTGGTAAAACCTTTTTTTTACAGGCCAATGAAACAGGAAAAGGTCCAGAAGACTGATCATCAAAAACTGATTATCACTGTGTGATGCAGCATTAAGATTTGACCTTTACCAACAGTGCAAAAAGGAAGACAGAAGTGTCCACATACTTTTGGCCATATAGTCTTTGTTTATTGGTTAATAGGAAAAAATCATCATAAAATTATAGAAAATAAACTCCATTCAAATTCATCCACTCAAGTGATTTTAGGTTCATTTATCTCTGATTCATAAATGTATAAAAACCATTAAAAACAACCCATAATAAAAACAATCAGACTTTTTTTTCAGATTTCAGACTTAGTTGCTGAGGGTCGAACAGAGCTGAGGTCAAACCCACTAAAAGCAGCACAAATCTAAATGAAGTGTTCAGAATATTAAGCTGATGAAAAACAAGAACCAGTTTTAAATGAAAAACATAATTGCTTTGTGAACTGTGGCTGATTGTTTGCATCACGGGTTTGTGTCTGATTCTCATTTACATTTTCCATCTTCACTGGATGAATTTCAGCAGCTGATTCAACCAGAAACACGTTTGAGGCAACAGACACTAAAGTGCAGAAGTTTTCCCATCGACTCCACAGCTGCCTTCCTGTTTGGAGGAATGTGAAATTATGCACAAGCCTCCTGAATTATTGATGACTCTCGCCATCATACAGGGATAATCAGACGCTGGAATTAATATTTTTCCAACACGAGCAGCACGTTCCTCCTGGGTTCTTCCATATGGCTCGTCATCTGTCCCCCCCCTTCCTCCATCCCTCCCCCCACCACCCAGTGCAGGCCTACTGGGAACCAGTAGCCTGACGGGGGGCTGCACCATTACAGCCACAAACCATGAAATAATCAGTGGCTTCCATCTCATACAGCCTCGTTTTCTTCAACCAACCAAGCTTTACACTTAGAGTCTGAACCAGATCTGATTCCCTGATTAAAGTCCATTTCTGCTACATTAACATCCACACTGAGAATAAACACATTAAGATCACAGAAATAAAGATCAATGACTTCACCAATAACCTGAGTTTTGTTTGCGAATCTAACAGGAAACATGAGCACAAAGAGAAGGAAACAGGAGGAACTTGTTCTCGATTGCCTCAAACATGTTGACAAAGTCGTACGTTAAGACACGACTTCAAAGATCTGTATTTTTCCATCTTCCTCTACACGTGACTTTATGTAAACAGCTCATTTCACCTGTCTGACACTTTGTTAGCATCTTGAGTGTTTTGATGCATCACAAATTTGCTTTATAAATTAAATAACATCAACAATAATACAGGTGTTAATAAAGTCAGGCTTGATTAATTAAGTTAAAATAATGAGACTAAAGGCTTTTACATCAGTGACATGATGAAATTATTGTGACAGAATGACACATAGAGGAAAACAGATATGAAATCTAAAAGCTTAGACAATATTATAGATTTAAAAAATGGGAGTGTATTTTTGCTTCTTGAGCTTACTCATACTATGAATCCATATAGCAGTCCAAGATAAGATCGACCTTTATTCATCCAACAGCAGGGAAATGTACACCATAAGTATTAAAGTTACTCAGGTTGTAGAATTGCGACTCCTTGAATGTTGCATCTTAATATACAGTTTTTTTCAAGGAAATAAAAAATAAAATTGGATGCATATTTGACAGCTGGCTTCAAAGTCTCCAGCACTTGAGCCCAGAATAGCTCTTATGGGTAAAAATAACAGTTGTGAAACTCACTGTAAAACTTGATGAAATGAGCAGCTCAGAGAGGTTAGAAACAAAGACACCTGTCTTAATTAAAGGTCAAGTCCAAATAAAAGCAGCCACAGGTAGAAGACATGAATCAGAAATGAAGCTCACATGTCTTCATGTGTTTTCTGTCATACAGTGGAAAGATGTCTTAAATTAACTCTGGGACCAGTTTGCAACCAAACCAAACTCCATTCACAAATCTACCAAATCAGTGTCAATGTACTTACTACTTTACTACACATTTCAACGCCTACTATCAAAGCAGTAACTAGATTATCTGGTAAATTCGGCGAACATGTGATGCCAATTAAATGCTATAAACAACAAATAATATAGTAAAATAATAAGAACTTTGTCACTGTTACTGCTTTTTAATACTTTATGCTAAACTTCTGATATATTCTTCAGTGATATATCCTGTTTTCAGTGTAAATAATATATATCCAGACATGATGTTTTGTTTATGATGCTGCTCAGAAACACGTGCAAACCTTCACATTACACAACGTTAGATAAGCTGTTATGTAGCTGAGCTAACTGAGCTAACTGAGCTAGCCGTCAGTGCAGCAGCAGGGTGTCGGTGCTGCTGTCGGTTCAATGGTCTCCTCCTCTAGACTCCGTCTGATTTGGCGTCATTTTGTCAACAGCAGGATGGGAGACATGTCCTCCAAAGCCCAGATGCCGACCCCAGAGACCGCACTGCCGGGCCGGACAGACAGCCTCAGAGTCTCCGGTAAGACCGCTCCGGCTAGCTTTAGCATGCTAACGTTAGCCAGTGTAGCATAATGATATAACCACGTTAACGTTAGATAACAAGCCAGTGTGAGCAGTTTGCTGGTTTATGTAATGTTCTGGTGATCGTAGCATAAACTTTGTGTCGTTTTCTTACTTATACAACAGAAAAAAAATCAGTTATAAAGTCGTAAACTTGATTAAGATTGTTTGTGTTAGCTTGTGACGAAAGTAGACGAGAGGAGCCGATAACAGCCGAGGGAAGTCGAGCAATACCGGAAGTAACGTTCTTTATTGTTGATGAAGTCAAATCAATAAAAATTCCAATATTATTATATGAAGATGGATATGATGAGCACAAATTATGAGACCATTTCCTGACTGATTATGACTAATAGTTTTTCCCCTAATAAGTCATTTAAAATATAGAAAACAAATAAGACGGAAGAGGTAGAAAAAATAAATAAAAGCCTAAGAATAAAACCAGAATCAAGTGAAGATAATATACAGCAGCAGAGACGGTAACACACCCAATGACACCAAATTATTTTATGTTGTTCACTTATGAGAATCGTTTGCGCCCATGATTTTAAGACTGACCTGCTGTGTTTTTAGATGTAGGTGATTTTTCCTATTTGTCTGAAACATAATTCTTCAGCAGCCACTTTATTATATGTGTACAACAGGGATGTATAGCTAAATATATATTGCAATTATTGCTATTACTGTTCAGTTTATCATCCATGTTGGCTCAAATGTTTGAGAATGAAAGTTTGGTCTTGATCGTTCTTGCAGTTCACAAAATAATTTCTCCACAGTTTCCATTTAATTGACTTTTGTGCCTAAAATCTGTGTGAGGGTTGAACTTGTTTTGACTGACTTTGTTGTAAAATTTTGTGATAATTACACATTTCTAACATGTAAACAGCGTGGAAGTCAACATTCAGGTCTTTATTACAACACAAAACGAAACATATATCGATATGATATATCTGACTTATTAACACAGAAAAGCTTAAAAACCAAGAAAATACTGAAGCCTAATGTCAGTGAAAATCCATTATTGAATGTAATTAAAACCAAATTAAATGATCATATTATCAATGCACAGTATTTTTACATCAGCAGCTCTGCAGTGATTCAGCCGTCTTGAGTAGTCCGATGCTCTCAAGTTGTAAATATGCAAATCTTCTCTACCATCAGTCAATTATGAAATTAATGTAGCATAAAATCACGACATGGAAAATACATGCATAATCACACAAAACAATCATAGCAATAACTGAACTATTCTGCATTACATCATAAACCTTGTCACACAAATCATTTAAAAAACTTATTTTTGATTACACTTTGCTCAGAGTCAATAATATAGACAGAAAAATACTGTAAAACAATGTGACTACTATAAATAATTTGACGACACTGAATAAGGATACTGGCAATAACTATCAGATATGAGCAGCTTCAATTCATAGATACAGTATTGGCCTTTAACAATCCATACATCTGTTGATTTATTTATTTATTCTAAAGGATAATTGTCGCTAGGATAAATGTGTAAACGGCTTAAACAAAAGTGTGTGTTTGTGAGATAGAGTTTTCTGTGTGTGCAAACAGAGCGACAGCAGCGCTGAGTTGGCAGTCGGGGCAGTTGGCACCAACCTGCCCCCTCTTCACTACAAGTGAGGGCGCTGAGACTTGGCACATGATGAATAGATCCTCACTGGCACTGAACAAAAGACACAAGACACACACACACACACACACACACTCCGACACACACACACTCACCCACTACCCTTTAACACTCAACAGAGAAAGATGACAGAAATAAGTCGTGAGTGTAAAGGTGGAGATGATGCGTTGACTCGGTGGTGTTTGGGTTCAGTGTTAAAGAGGCAGAGAGAAATGTTAAGACGGGAGGAGTGCAGCATCAAACGTTTGATTTTAAATGAGTCTTTTAAATTTTGTTTGATTTACCCAAAGTGTGTTCAGTATTTTTATAAGGGGGACGAGAGGGGGTTGGACGGGGGAAGGATGTGGGAGTGGAGGGGTTAGGAGGGCGGGGGTCCACCGCAAAAGGACGATTTGGATGGATGGATGGATGGATGGAAGGGTTCAGACGGAGTGGCAGACATACTGGAGCGTCGCCAAAGCTTCTCGGGAACGCTGCCACAATCGAGAGAGACGAAGAAAGAGCGAGGGAGCACAGAGGAAAGGAAAAGCCATGCCTGCAGTGGAGAGACTTGGCAGGGCTTCCCCTCCTTTGTCTGTCTGGCTCAGGGCTGCAGCGCCAGAGGAAATCAAGAAATGTCCAGGCGTTGGTGGTGGTGGTGGTGGATGGGGACGAGCTCTGCCTCTGCTCCGAAAAGACGAGAGAAAAAGTACTTTGAAACGACTGCAAACTCAGCTTCTGAAAGGGCTTCGGAAACCAAAAAACAAAACAAGCGATTTTCTCTTTTTGAACGATATTCCGCATTGGAGACATTGGACACAGCCAGAATTTGGAGACAAAGTGAAACTCGACCACAGTGTCCAATAAGTCGACCTGTAATTTTAAAGTAACGTGTATTGATTTTTTCCGAATAACCAAACATTGTCTCTGAACTGGACAAGGACGGATGTTTGACATCAGAGAGTCCACTAGTAGCCCGAGGAAGGCCAACCCAGCGCCAATCAAGAGGTTTGTGTGTGAATGATTGTTGGGTTTGAAACATCTAGTCAACTGGATTATTGGTAAAGTGTTTTTTGGAAAATGGTTTCATGTCAGTTTAAGAACTAAATCAAGTTAAAACGCAGAGAAGTGTCTCGTATGTTTTTATGTTAATGTGATGATTTGTCTTGTCTGGAAACTGTTCCAGAGGATATGAAGCAGGCCAAGTCTGAAGCCTTAACCAAAGACCAGATCAGGTGTTTCCATCTTGTTTCACCTCTTGAATATCTTTACACTGTTGACTTTGTTGACACTGAAATGGAGTCTTTGGGTTTTAGTTTTTGGAGCTTTTAATCATATCACATGACCTTCATCTGCAGATCGTCCAGTTGTCATTGAATAGAGTCTGTTAGCACCAGATTTAAAAGCTGCCCTCTCTGGTTGAAGCCTGTTTCAGACCCCAGACCGCGCCCAGCATCATTGATAGGTGTGTTTGGGTGTGGTCAGAAATGAGCTCTGTTGCACCTGTAACCACGCCCAAGAGTGATGTCACAGTTAAAGCAGGAGATTTATAAGGAGTGTTCAGTTACTCTCTAAAGATTTCTCTTCAGTGTTGGCTCAATAGTTTGAAAGTTCATTCTTGATTTTGGAAAAAGTTGTTGTGGTTCATTCAGTAGCTGATCTTGTAACTTCGTCAGTCTGGGAATTGGACACACAGGAAAATGTTCTTTCAACTCAGGCTGCAATTAACGACTATGTCAATTAGTGATCTGCATGTTATTTTCTCAATTAATTGATTAATCATTTTGTCAATGAAAATTCAGAAAATGGTTTGGCATTTTCTGTTTGCCATCATAAATGGCAAAGAAATCCTCAGTTTTAAGAAGCTGAATCTGAAACATATTATCAAAATAGTTTCCAATTAATTTTCCTCCAACTGATTAATCCACTAATCTTCTGTTTCACCTTTACCTCTAACCATTTTTCTTCACCATCAGATTCCCAAACTGTCTCAACTTTAACACCAGTGACCTGCAAAGAAGTGGTTGTTTCTTATATAAGGTTCAGTAATGAAACACAAAAAATGCCAAAGGAAATTGCACCTGAATGAATGCAAATAAAGAGTAGATGTCATTATTTCCCTTTTATTTTAAAACAGTGTGCAAATAATAAATGAGGTCCAACTCACAGAAGTAACAAGAGTTCTGATTGGCCTCTTGTCCTTCTGTTTATCCCCCTTAATATTGACCTTGTAATTAATCTTTAATACACTGTAAATTTGACTTATCCCTCATATTTTACTCCACCCTGTAAACCTCGCTGCCTCCACACACACACACACACACACACACACACACACACACAGATGGAAAAGTGAAACCCTAATGAAGAAGTTAATGTCATCCTCATCACAGCTCAACGCAGATGTGTTCAGACATCCAGCAGCTGTTTTTTCTAATTAGCAGGTGTAAATCATTATTATTGCAGCTTGCTTTAGTGGAACGTGTCATTTTTACAGGGAGTATTTGCAGAGATTCTTCGGGGTTGACATGATTATCAGGAGTTATTTAATTCTAACAAGACCGATTTCAGGTTTATTTAAAAAACAAAAAAGTTGTTTTCTTGGCACAAACACGCCGTGAGCTCAAAGCTGCGGCTGAGTCGAAGCCAAAAACCTCTTTTCGCCAGCTGTTTTGATTTTCTCCGTGTGAGCCGCCCACAGCAGCTCCAGCTCCGAGTCACCGAGCTTCAGCTGCTGCAGATACACTCACTGTACTCAGGTTCATTTCCCTGTTTGGTTTCTGCAACTCAGACGCAGCGTGAACCACGACGAGCAATGAATGATCGAGTGGTGAAGTGACAGACAGTTGATCTGTTCATTTTGAGCAATTTATTTAAGTAAAAATACCAAAACATTTGCTTGGTACAGCTTCTTAAATGTGGCCATTTTCTGCCTTTTCTTTGATGCATATTATTGTAAATCGAACACATGCGCGTTTAGACTTCTCAGACTCAACATACAATTTATAGATTTAAAGGCTTTGCTTTGTTAACAGCGTCCGTTCATTGTTTGTGACACATTAAGAACTAAAGGATTAATGGGTTGACTGAAAAATTACTTAATATACCTTTTGTTTTTCAAATGACTTAAACATGACTCACACTCAAACATCTCGTGGTTCCAGCTACACAAATGTAAAGATTTGTGTTTTTCCTTTTAATTATTTTAATCATTTTAATGTATTTGTGATAATTTAGAGGTTTGAGCTGTTAGTTGGACAAAGCAATTTTTACAAACCAAACAATCAATTGAATAATGGTGAAATCAATCAGCAGATGATTCCAGAATCAAAAGAATCATTAGTTGCAGTCCTGAACAAAATAGTTCAAAATGAGCTCCAACAGTAAAATCCTGCTTTTACCTGAACGCATGAGGACAAATAATCTAATGAAAGAAGATAGAACAGTAGAAGAGTCACAGGGATAATTTTCTACTTTGACTACTTTTATTTTTCATGCTACATTGTGGAGTATTCTTGGAGTATTTTTCCATACAAGGTCAACATGACATGTGGGCGTAACGTTCTGGTGTTCACGTACTTCGTGTGGTTTACCAGGTGAATCCGGGTGAAGCTGGTGTTGTAAACCCACTCTTTCCATCTCATGTCTCGTACCTGTCGAGCGACCGTCCGGTGTCATCAGGTTCAGGTTCCTCGATCCGTCTACCTTTGTCACATCCGTTTCCACGACAACACGGAGGGAATCCAGCCGGTGAATGAGTGCGTTTGCGTGTGATCCCGTCAGCGGAGCTCTTTGTTGTTCACACAGTGGCCCGATAACCTTGACGGGCAGAATGACGGGCGTTTAGGGAGAACGTGAGACACATAACAGATGAGGTAGATCAACATGAAAAGAGGTAGAGAAGAAGAGAGAGAGGTTAACTGTGTTGACACGGATTCAACGTTGATGTTTTATCTGAGACACAAGATGACTGTGGGTGTAAAAGGTGTGTTCGATTTGATTTGATTTGTTTGGTGATCATGTGGTTATCATTGACCTGAAACCCCACAGCAGACAGGAAGTACTCAGATTACTTAAACATCCATAGTCCACATACAGTACTAACAGTACTACAGTACTTGTTTTGGTTCTAAAGACAAAGTTAGAGACTGGCTGGTGAAGGAAGCTGAAACATTATTAATCAGATTTAATGAAATATATTTAAAATTCACACACAGTGACTTTTATTTGCTCATTTTATTCCAAAGCTGCCTCCAGAATCAGCTGTCAGACATCATGGTTGGAGTTTTCTGAGTGGTAAATGACACTAACTGGCCAATATCTGATATTTAATCAAAGTCTGCGCCCGTTTTGCAAAAGACAGTCAGACTTTCTAATTTACATCTGTCTGATTGAATGAATTAACTCAAGAGTGAAAAGGTGCTTCAGATCTGATGAACCTCGGTCTTCTCTCTCACACTTGTCGTGCTTTTGTACATTTTGTTTTTCTTTTACAAGGACAAGAGATACTAAAGCGCAGCCTGATGAGAGCAGCGTATTATAAATGTATTGATGTTCATTAAAGTCTGAACACACGCTGCAGTAAACAACTTCTCCCTTCATGTATTAAATATAACTGAGCTTGTGTAGCAAAGATCTCATGAGCATCAGTCAACAGTTTCCACAGTTCAGTCTGTGTGAATGCAAAAAAACATTAATATATAGATGTACCCAGCAATTTTACAGCTTCCATATCTGAGAGGATCTAATCAGTGCGTTGAGTGCAAAGTGCATTAAGTTCTGTTTCTTGCCTCCAGCGCACAGACGCTCTCTCACGTCTAATGGCTCTGAGTGATCGATCGGTCAAACCCTCAAGCTCACACACACACACACACACACACACACACACACGTTTGTATTTCTGTATCTGTGAAGACAATTGTTGACATAATGCATCTGATTCTGAACCCTAAACTAATCTGAACCCTCAAAGCCAACTCAGACATTCCTTTGAAGATCTGTCTGACCAACCAAAACCTCCTCGCTTTGGAAAAATGTCCTCACTGCCAAGGTCTCAAATTGATTCTTATTAAGATAAATGTACAAGTACACACATACAGATGGTGGTGACTGATTAACTCCAACCATCACTCTAATTACACACATAGCTCTCAGTCAAGTGTCAAGATGAAGAAAAGGAGGATAAAACAGGAAGTGTAGTGTAGGAAATAATTCAATGATATTATAGCGTATTCAATCTGGGACCAGAAAAACAGAAAACATTAATCCTCAGGGAAAAGAAGTGATATTAAGAGATGTTAACACTTTGCTTTAAACTGATTATGAGACAAGATGCTTCAGACTCAAAACATGACACTGTCTGCTTTGTTATAAACACACACATTTCAATATAAGGGGAAAAAAAACAGAAAACCATAATAATTTATTTCATCAACATTAAGGATGCAAAGTAAAAACTCTGTTATGATGTTAGTTTGTCTTTGAGAGGCCAGAATTTTGGATCAGATCAGGATTGAACCTGGTGCAAAAGCCAATGTAATTAATGTTCAAAAATAGAAAAAGAACACCAGCATCGACACCTCGAGTTTCATATTTAATACGCTGGACGCGTGATTTACATAAAACATTTGGTAGAAAACAGTGTAATTTTAATGTCAGCTTAATGAGCTGAGGGAAACTCTGCTCTCGACAAAATAAAAGCCATCCAATTCAATGTCCAACCTTCATCATCTTTCAGGCCACAGTTAAGTGTTTTTAAGATGAAGTCCTCCACATTCACATTCCACAACAACCTTGGCTATTGTGTGTGAAGCCCATTGAAGCTCGTGAAGCAGTTTGTTTTTCTAACAAACACGTGCTCTGTTTATGGAAAATGAATAATTAAAGCGCGGCTTCCTTGAGACGTCCTGAAGGCTGTCAGCCGGCGAACAATGAGGAGAACGCCGATGGTTGTGATGATGGGCAGTAATAAAAACGATGACGGCAATCAGAGGAGCTGATTGAGAGGCTCAGACGGAGGGAGAGAGGGAGGACGAAGTGGAAGCAGGGGTGGAGGGGGGAGATGTAAAGGGAGGATGATGAGAAGGAGGGGGAGGAGGAGGAAGATGAAGAAACCAGGCAATCAGAGAGAGAGACACAAGAGGAGGAGAAGGTGGGGGGAGGTTACTTTGTAGATTTAATTGCAGAGCAGTTGAGGCAATCTTGTGTGTGTGTGTGTGTGTGTGTGTGTGTGTGTGTGTGTGTGTGTGTGTGTGTGTGTGACTCTCCAATATCCCCCAGCCAGACATTAGCGCAGTCTTTCATTTATCACTGTCAGGTCTGGAGCTCCGGGGGGAGGGGAAGGGGGGAGCCCTGGACGCTCGGGCCAGGTTGTAGCTCCTCTCCAGGACCAGGGCAGCGTCGTCCAGGTCTCCTCTCCTGCTCTCTTCGTTTCCAGCAAGTAGAGAGAGAGAAATCACTGCTGATAGTGATTGTGAAGACACATCTTGTACCGACAGCAGGATATTGTAGCCGACACTGGGTGATGTGGCTTGATCTCCGTATTGATCAATATGGATATTTATCATGATATATCAGTTGATGATGCTGCCATTTTAAAGAATCTCCCGAAGAAACCAGAGGGCTCATTATTAAAACCCCGACAGAACCCTGATTCCTAAAAAGTAAAAATGCAATCATTCACAAACAAATTGTGTTTCCTGACAACAGTTTTACAACGACTGAGTCTTTCCAGGATGAACCTTTCATCCCCAATCATGATACTATCACCTGTTACCAATGAACCTGTTTACCTGTGGAAGGATCCAAACAGGTGTTTTTGAATCAGTCCACAACTTTCACAGTCTTTTGTTGCTCCTGTCCCAACTGGTTAGAAACATGTTGCCGCCATCAAATTCAGAATAAGAAGATATTTACAAAGATCAATGAAGCTGATGATCAAACAGTAAGTATGTTGTCTTAGAGCTGTTTTCAGTTGAGTCTATGTCAACAAGGATTAGACAATGATCACATCCTGGTTTTACACAGTGCCCCAACTTCTGTGGAATCAGGGTTGTAGTTTATTAGCAGAAAAAACATGACTTGGTTTACAATATATTTTGTGATAAGAGAATATATTGAATGACATTTACCTTTGCAAACATCTGCCTTAACAAACAATACTATTTAACTTCCCTCGTATTCAAATAATCGTGTGGTTGATGGGATGGGACCTTTTCAGGTGATGGTAAATATTTGTCCTGTCTTGGATGTTGTATTTTGCAGATGGTCTTAATCTGCACTTTGTCGCCTTTGAGATGTCCAAACCACTTCCATACAAATGGGTGTGTGGATTAAGCTGCAGGCTGAAGACGTCACATTTCATGATACCAGAATATTAAACCTTGATACAAGACTAGTATAAAAAAAAAAGTTAAATAAAGATAAACTTCTTTCTCTCCATTCATTTCCTGTGAACTCTCTGCCGTCAGCTTTCTAAATGAGGGTGAAAGGAAAGTGAGCATTAGCTGCAGTGTTGATATACTTCAGGTTGTTCTTGCTGCAGCCGTAATGGTTTTCATTATGCTTCTGCTGAACAATGGACGGAGAGAAGAAAGAAAGACGTAAAAATAAAAGATGTGACTCAGGAGTCTGACTCAGCGTTTCGTTCGGCTCTGTGCGCAGGGTGACGTAAAAATACTTTGTCTTCTGGTTTATCTTTGACAGGCAAACTCACCTTTACAGTTAAAAGGCTGAAATGCAAATTCGTACACTCAGAAATCCTTGTAGTGATACAACATGTTGTCATTACACGACCATCAATTCAATGCCGACCTGCTTATTTTAGCCTTGTCTTGTGCATTTTATCATCCTCTGCTTTGTTATCTGTGGCTTCACTCCAGAAAATGAAAAAGTGATGAAGGATGTGATGAAAGGACGTGAAGATAAAACGGAGTGTATCGAGTGCTGATTGGCCGATTCTGGAGCAGCTCTGCCTGCCTTCATGCACATGCAGGCCCGAGCTGAAATAGAGCAGCACTAATGGAGAAAGAGTGTGTGTGTGTGTGTGTGTGTGTGTGTGTGTGTGTGTGTGTGTGTGTGTGTGTGTGTGTGTGTGTGTGCCACAGATGTCGCCATGGATAAAGGCCTGTTCTGTGATCAGGCTTATTATTGTGACAGGATTTAGGGAGCTGTAGAAGAAGAGACTGGGAGGCAGGCTGGTTACTCACACACACACACACACACACACTTGTACCTAAAACGAAGTGGCTAGCTGTTTGATGTGAAGTGTCCTGAAGTGCTTTCTAACCTCTTTCACTGCTCTTTACCGCCAAATAAAAGAAAATGAGTTGCCAGGACAAACAGTCAGAAAACTGGCTTTTGTATAGTTGAAATAAAAATCATTCTGCTCATGGAAACGAGGCGTGGAACGAAAAACAACCTGCAATCTTTTCTCCCTCTATTTAAATGACAACAGACGCGTCAGCTGTGTCGTGTGAATAATAATATTGTGTATTTTTAGACGCACATCCTGAATAGTTTTGCCTTCCGCCCGCTCGGAGTGCGACTGCAAGGTTAAGCAACGCTGTGCGAAGAAAGTCTTGAGTCCCACACACACGTTCTGTTGCATTCGACCTCACACAAAAATATGAATTCAATTAATCAACAAGAAGCGTTGTTATCGTTCCCGGTGAGATAAAGGCGACCACGAGAACAGGCGTTTCAAAGGAGAGCCGCGTGGAATAATTACTCTCAGAAAAATGCCTCCATATATACAGAGTGTGTGTGTGTGTGTGTGTTGGAGAAAAGATAACTAGAATATTAATGAATGTTTTTGAAAAGATGTTCATTTTCTCGCTTTCTTGTGTTGGGAGAATTGTTTATCCCTCGTCTTCGCCTCATGTGGTTATTAGGCTATTTTTATTGTATAGTTTATTGATGGTTGACTAAATGCGGCTCAGTTGGCTTCACTCTCCTTAACTCTGGTGAAGAAGGGTGAACTAGTCCTTTAGCATCATACGTTTATGCTGTGGCTGCTGTCTGGTCATCGTTTGAATCAAAATGTGTAATATGTGAACACACACAATGTCAGTTTTATGACTTTGCATTATTATCCTCTCTGGTTATTTCACCTTTGATCGTATTAAAGGTGCAAAATGAAGCTTTCCTCTCTTCTTCTTTGCAGTGAAATCTCTCGCCTGCAGGTTTGATTTAAAAGCACAGTGAAAGTAAATTTACTGGCCACGAATAAAACACAGTTGTTTTCCCCGTGCAGCACAAGGTCAGCAGCAGCACGAGTCAAAACCACAAATCCTGCACACGAGTTGTGGTTTGTGATTTGCCGGTGCAGAACAAATCCAAACTCAGAGATGATGCTCTGCTTCGCTTCTGAGGGAACTGAAACACGAGCGAGTTTCTGCAGAAGCAAAGTCTTGTGCAGGAAAGTTCACAGTAAATATCGATCAAAAGATTGTGGTTTCATCAGCTCCTATTCTGATCTTTCCAGAAATAACTGTACAGGTGTGTGTGTGTGTGTGTGTGTGTGTGATACTAACATTTCAGAGCCTATACGTGTTCAGAGGTACAGTAGGAAGTCGATAACAGCTGATCTGCATTTTCTGCTTCCAGCTTTTGTTTTATTCTTAATCGTCCTCTCCATGCACATATGTACACACACACGCACGCACACACACACACACACACACACACACACACACTCAGAGCTGTTAGACTCATTAGTATTCTGTCTGGACTTGTTGTCTTTCCCCACTGACATTTACATTTAAATTGTTTATCTCTCAGTGTGTGTGTGTGTGTGTGTGTGTGTGTGTGTGTGTTTCTGTAGCCAGTAATGAACATGCCTTCACTGGTCCCTGAAGGCAGCCATTACTAACACACACACACACACACACACAGAGGATAATGTGGGAGGAGGAGGACGAGTATCTGTAGCAGTGTTCAGATGCAGCAGCTTCAATTTTCATTTTGAAATCATGAAGATGTTGAAGTTCTTGAAGGCTGATGATTTTTGGAGCAAGGCCTGATTTTCAGAAACTTCAGATTCGATCAGTTTCGTGCAAAGTGTCAGCAGGAATTAAAGGTTAAATGTCTTTATTCAGTGTTTGAAAGCTGTGTGATGATGTGATCACATGTGACTCCTCAGTTTCTATAATGTTAGACTCCGATGACAAAAGACAAAGTGCATGTGTTTATAAAGGCACAAATGTGACAGCATCATACTGATGTTGTGCTCAACCAATCACACAAAACCATTATCTAAACATTTTTTAATAAAACTCCAAGAACCAAACAGCTGACGACACATTTATCATAAAAATAGCACAAAATAATACATGGAAATATTAAACTGCTTAAAAATATATTAACAGCATAATTCAGCAGTGTCATTGTTATAATGCTTCTATTAGCATCATTTTATAAATCATTCATTATTATTCTTCAATATTTTTGTTTAGTTTCACTTAATTAGTCTGATGTGTTTTAAATGTCTCTACTTTTTTTCATTTATTTACAGTCATTTAATTTATGGACTTTTGACTAATATGTTTCAGACCTTTTCTGGACATTTTGCTAATATTTTAAACTCTTGTGAGGCTCAATCGATCATAATATAAGATAATAACTTTTTTGATCCCAAAGGAAATTCTTTTGCCAGAGTGCTACAAAAGTTACAGTAGCAAAATACAACATACAACAATTGAACATCCAATTAAATTGGTGAAATGAACATGAGAAGTAATATGAAACATGCTCTATGAACACAGTTCTGATTCATATTTCATTATCATATTTTTATCCAGATTGAAGGGGTCTCCCTCAATGCAGTGACCTGGTTTCACTGTATAGTTTTCTGTATGGATCCACAGTAAATGTGTTCGACCCCGACAGTAACAACAGGATCAGCTGAGTCAACAGTTGGACTGTAAAGAGCTGCAGACCGACGCTCCTCAGAATACAGAGGAAGACTGTGTCTCTGACAGACTGACAGAGATCTTCAGACACTCGTCCTGACACTTGGTGAAAGGCTGCTCGCGTATTCAGACAAACAAGGACGACTCAGAGATTCAGATTCAGATTCAGATGATGATGAAGATGTGTGTGTTTAAATAATCTGAATACAGTGAACTGAAAATGCAGAATCTATACTGACTGTAAAGATGAAGTCCTCCTCATGAATGTCTCGTGTGTGTGTGTGTGTGTGTGTGTGTGTGTGTGTGTGTGTGTGTGTGTGTGTTTTGGAGGGCTGCTGATTGGTTGGCAGTATCCATCTGGCTGCTTTTGTCTATAGGCATGCTGCCCCACACAACAATTATGCTTCCATGCATGAAGAAGTGTGTGTGTGTGTGTGTGTGTGTGTGTGTGTGTGTGTGTGTGTGTGTGTGAAGAAGGGGGAAGGCGTAAGGAGGGGGGATCCAGATGTTGGGTTCATTCTCATTTTACCCCATCCCATTTATTTTAATCCATCTCCCTCCCCCACAGTGTTGTACAGCAAGCCATCTGTACACACACACACACACACACACACACACACACACACAACAAACATAACACACACACACTCACACAGCCTCCAGCTCAGCCAGGTGGCTGGGTGGCCTCAAATGGGTCCTCATGCACCTCTGGCTCTGTGTTGATTGGAGTGAATGCAGCTCGTATGAAATTAAGCAGAGCTGCTCACCACTGTTAAAGTGGGTCACTGTGTGTGTGTGTGTGTGTGTGTGTGTGTGTGTGTGTGTGTGTCTCAGGGGAATTCTGTACTTTAATTTTTGCTTTTTGCTGCTTGAGTCTTATGAAAATTTCATTTCTGATGTATCGTACATATGGCGAGCTGTTTGAAAATCATTTCAGTCCTTTGCAGTTCACAGTGGTCAAGAAGAAGCTCAGGTGCTAATGTTTTCCATGTACGTGACATTTCATTATTTTAATGCTCATAACCTCATTCTGTCTCTTTCTGTCGTTCTCCTGCAGCCAAACATGATGTGAACGGCAACAAGACTGTTCCACCTTTTCCAGAGGGGACAGAGATGGTGATGTTCGGTGAGTGTGCTCTGGTTGGGAAACATACCAGGAAGTGAAGGTTTGACCTAAAATTTATTTCACTCTTTGTTTTTTGTGTCAGACAATATCAATACACCTGATGTTATGGTATATTAATCTCAAAAGCTTGTGATTTAGATGCAGATGGAGTTTCGGTTTCAGTCAAGAACTTACTACTTTGTTCCTTTTGTATATTTTCCATTACGAGTAACAAATTTGAAATTGCAGTGAAATTTCCCATTTGCCTTAAAGCCATCTCTCTTTAACAGTTTGGATCAGCAAATGTCTTTACACAGTTATTTTATGTTTTTCTTGTAATAAGCTCCTAATCAGTGAGTCAGCGAACAATCTCCATTTCGTTGGTTGGTTTTTGTTCTACTGCTGGAGGAACTTTCTTCAGAGCACGTTTTGAAGTGGACGTGTTTCATTTTAAGATGATAAAAGTTGGCTTGTTTAGTCTCATGTGTATTGTAGATTTAAATACTCTTAAAGTCAATTCCCACATCAAATTAACAGCATCTGTGGTTGACACGTAGTGATTCTCTCTGTGCTCTATATTCAACCCTGATTCTCAAAAAGTTGTGTGAAATCTAAATGAAAGCGTTTACTGACAGCAGTTTTACAAAGTGTCCCTGAGTCCATGTATTCATCTCCTTTATCCAACCATGTGTTCACAAAGTGTTGAACCTCTCTCCATCCTTGCTGTGAACGACTGAGTCTTTCCAGGATGAACCTTTCAGACCCAATCATGATCCTATCACCTGTTACCAATGAACCTGTTTACCTGTGGAAGGATCCAAACAGGTGTTTTTGGATCAGTCCACAACTTTCACAGTCTTTTGTTGCTCCTGTCCCAACTTGTTTGATAATCTTGCTTCAAGGCTGAATCCAAGTCACACTGCATCTTAGGTTTTGTCTTCCACTGGCCTCAATGTAAATACTCAAACGTCAATCCTGAGCATATTTATAAGTAGGGATGTAACTAACAGTTATTTTCATCATCAATTAACCTGCAGATTATTTTCTCGATTCATTGGTGGTTTAATCTATGAAATGATCAAAAATAGTGAAAAAATGAAATTCACAGTTTCTCTGAAGTCACAGTAATGTCTTCAACTTACAGTCTAGGCCTTTCCTGTCTTACTGTTCTGGGATGTTAAAGCTTGTTGCCTGCAGTTCATCGTAGCTCTGACGTCTTCTCTTGAAGGTATGGGCTGTTTCTGGGGAGCCGAGAGGAAGTTCTGGAGACAAAATGGGGTTTATTCCACCCAAGTGGGCTACTCAGGAGGGTACACCTCCAACCCCACCTACAAGGAAGTCTGCACAGGTAGCTTCTGCATACCGGCACACACACACACACACACACACACACACACACACACTCTGTGCACTGGGCAGTGTGTTGTCTGCTGAGAGTCGATAGATTGTGGAAAACAAGACACACATAAACAGGAGAGTGAATAATTTCCCCCAGGCCCTATTATACTGGGGCATGGATAAGGCTGCTATTGATGCCTGACCACTGTGAGCAGCCTGTGTTTGTGTGTGTGTGTGTGTGTGTGTGATGTGTGTGTGTCCAGACCTCCCAGTGATTCCTGCAGCCAGCCAGTACAGAGTGAATCCATCATTAGACCTGCATCACCACCTGTCTCCTCTTCTGTCTAACTTCGTTTTCGTCCTCTGGACCAGGGACACACTCAGCTTATCAACCAAGGGGCCACTTTTGTAAAATGACAGGAGGTCGGGGGCCAGTTAATAGACAAACAGTAGCTAAATGCTAACATGAGAGTGCTAACATGCTGATGTTTAGCAGGCATACTCACCATGTTCACCATCTTAAGTTAGCACGTTCCAACATTTGTTCATTAGCACCAGACACAAAGTGCATCTCATAGTTCTGCAAGTATTTTCAGTCATGAACCAAAGAATTGAACAAATTTAGATTCTGACTTGATGATGGCGCTAGATGAAAAGTGAAGGAGTCACCAAAGTGATAACAATTCATCCTGAAGGGGACATTAATGCCTGTAACAAGTTTCATGACAATCCATCAAACTGTTGTCGAGACATGTCACATAAAAACATGAATGTCAGCCTCATGGTGGCGCTCTGCACACCACGGACACCTGGACCCAAGTGGCCCCTTGGTTGACCTATCATCACTTCTCGATCGGCATTTCTAAATTAATTTATAGCCAAATTGATTAACAGATTGATCGACAGTTATTTTAGACACTGATAATAAACTACTTAGCTGCAGTCTTATATATGTACTGAACACATTTCATCCAGGAAGCATCCGTCGGACCAATTTCCTTGCATTTGTCTTGCAGGCCGAGTTGGTAAATCTGTGTAAAATAGCACATGAATACGTTAGAAATGCTCGAGGACACAGGTTGAGTGTGTGATTTATCTGTTATGGAGTTTTGTCAGCAGAGCAGCAACAGTTCAGGAAACTCGCAGGTAAATTTGTCGGCCGGGTTTTGGAGTCATGGTTGAGTTTGTTGTGCACAAACATCAGTCTTTCCACATTTGATTCCTCCAGATTTTATTCAGAAACACATTTTATAGTATGTACACTTTCTAACACATTCTGAAAATCATATGAACGAGGATTGTATATGTTCCCACGTGTCTCTGTTTGTTGGTTAGACTTTATTCTAAATTCGCCTGCTGATGAAAAGAGAATCTCTCTAAGTGTCTGTGCTCTCACTGTTCCTAAAACAAAACTGTCTTAACAACAACTCGACTTGAACCTGGTTTGAACTGCCGGATGTGTGGTTTTTTTTAATTAGCACAGTATCTTAGCAGGGCACAGAGAGATGACACTCCGCTAAATGAAGTGCTCCTCACACCTTTCCTCCTTCAGGAGAGACAGAAAATAACAAGATTGATCTGCATATTCATTGTTGGTTAAATATTTACAGTCGGATCGGCGTAGGTTCAGATTGTGATGATTAAATTTGCATGTGTTTTCTTTTGGTAAAAAGCACAGGTAGTATTACTAGATTTAAAAGCACTCCCACACTTTTCATTATTGCTCTCAGTGTCGCTCACTTTGTTCATCATTATTTGTTTTCCAAGCCGTCTTCCTCCACAGTCAGAGGAATAGATCTGTCTGTAACAACGACAGAAAGAGGAAACATGAAGAAAATAATACAAATACCAACACAAGCTTTTAATAAAGTAAATCAATTATCAAACATAATAATCTAATATAAATGAAACACAAAACAATCTAATAGACTCTCAAACAAACGCATGACATATTAACCAAAGAAAATAAGATGAAAAGTGTTTCTCTTCTATTTATTTTACTTCAAATGAATCATAATCTTATTCAGTGAACTGTTTGCAAATGAGCCATATTGACTTCATGAGGAGATAATATGTCAATGTGATAACAGCTTGTTTCATTGCCGCAAAATTGGCAAAAAAAAATCTTAATACTGTTTCTAAATGAACAAAAGTATTTTTTGGAAAATATGGTAGTAATACTCCAAGTCAGGTAACAAGAAAACTGTTATTATTATCATGACAAATTTCAAATGACACAAACTCCTCCGTTAGACAGCAAAAGAAAAGAGAAGCATTTATTAAATGTTCATATTTGTTTTTTACTTTATCTATCAATGAATAAATTAAATTATTTTATTACTGTGTCTTAAAATGTTCCAAAAAGTCTTCACTGTGTTTTGATGTTTGTTGTCTTTTATCCTATGGAAGTCATTGTCTTTCCTCTCAGTGCATTGTGGGATGCGTGGTTCACTTTCAAACACAGTCAGTTGTTCGTGTTGAATTAGTGACATAACGACGGTGTGATATAATTTTACAGTTAAATGTACATTTTGTCAACAACAACTCTCTGCAGCTTCATCTTCTGTTCTGCTTCCAACCTCCACTTTATTTCCCTTCGTGTCCGAGATGAATTTATTCCTGCGAGATCGGCCTGGTGAGGCATTAATTTAATATCGACCGCCGCTTTGTCTCTGTTCGCCAATATCTGCCGTAGGAATCCATAACTCCTGATATTAAAAAAGTAATAAGACTGAGAGAGAGAGATTGGAGTGGAGGTAGAATGAGAGACGGGAGGAAGATGAGGTGCAGCGTAATGGGTCACGCTCATTACCGAGAGCAGCTGCTATCTGTCTGTCTGCACGACGGTCGTTTGTTACGCTTCAACATTATTATCACCTTTGGGCTAATACGAGCTGCTCAAGGACAATGTTTTGGACATTTTCTAAAATCTACAGGTATTTTAAAACTCTAATACTCAGACAGGAAGGACCTGCAGCAGATAGTTAAAATGGCTCAGGGGACTGTCGGCTCCTCGTTCCCAAAGCTGAGAGACGTCCACTCGAGACGACTCCACAAACGAGAGACCCCTCATGTCCTCACGTCTACGCAGAGTCAAACATTTGTGATTAAAGCCACATTTATATAATAGCTTTCATTTATTAGTTAAACCCTGTGTGTTGTCTCTCAGGCTCAAACACACACGAGCTCACAGGTGTCGTGTTTTGCAGGTATGACCGGCCACACTGAGGTGGTGAGAGTTGTCTTCTACCCAGAGCAGATCAGCTTCGCCAAACTGCTCAAGGTTTTCTGGGAAACCCACAACCCGACTCAAGGTACGACCTCGGCCACAGACACACTCATACCGACATGGATGTTGAACTACTAACATGCTAATGCTAGAAGGCACAGGTGAGGCTGATGAGAGTTCGTTCGATCCTGTCACGAACTCAAATGTGAAAATTTGACCTTTAGGCTGCACAAAGTCACCAAAGTCATCAGGATTTAAACTTCAGGATCATAAATGTCTGTAAGAAAAATTTTGACCAAAGTGCTGGACTGACACATTGACTGACGCTCATGGCCGTCTCTAGAGCCACACGACTCGAGCGGCTCGAACCTTTGAGCTCTGTGGTTGACAGCTGACATTGAAATGATGAAAGGATACGTGATGAAATGATCAGCTCAGTCAAAAACAGCTTCAATTCTGCTGACACGGACGAGTTGTATTTTTGGAAATGCTGTTGTTTTGGGATGATGTGATGTTGCCTCTGCCAAGAACCGAGGACGGAGGCTCCTCACATCAGCCGAAACCTTGATTCTGCGTATGTGTGTGTGTGTGTTCAGGGATGCGACAGGGGAACGATGTCGGGACGACGTACCGCTCCGCCATCTACACCTACACGAAGCAGCAGCTGGAGGAAGCTCTGGCCTCCAAAGATGAATACCAGAAGGTGCACACATCAACTCCTCCTTTAATCCTTCTGTCACCTCTCCTCTCCTTCCATACATCCCTCCATATAATCTGTCTCCTCTGTCCTTCTCCTCTTCCTTGTCACTCTTATTCTTTTTTTTCTCTGACTCCATTTCCCAGCATCCCCCTCTGCTGCCCATCCCTCTTTCTTTCAGTCTGTCTCAGAAACACTCTTCAGCAGACGGAGAGTGAAATATAATGGATCTGTCTGTGTGTGTAACGTTTGCCATATACGTCCATATGCTTTTAAAGTCAACACACACACACACACACACACACACACACACACACTCCCTCCCTTGAACTCTCTCCTGCTGAGACTTCTGCACCACTATCCCACCAACAGGGCTTGTTGCCATGGAAACTGACGAGGAGGAGGAGGAGGAGGAGGTGGTTACTCTATTCTTTTCTATTCTGTTCTAGTGA
Organism: Holacanthus passer; assembly: GCA_025331565.1. Taxonomy (NCBI): domain Eukaryota; kingdom Metazoa; phylum Chordata; class Actinopteri; family Pomacanthidae; genus Holacanthus; species Holacanthus passer. The sequence continues at coordinate 1,223,454 of JAFREQ010000082.1, read as the reverse complement.
AGTCTGGTCTTCATCAGAGTCCCTTTTCTCTCTCGTCCCTCCCCTCGTTCATCCGTCCTCTTCGGGCTACACAAGCCCGATTTGTCTCTTCAAGTCTCTGCTCCTCTTTGTTTTCACTCCTCCATCGCCGCTGAAGTCTCAGAACAAACCAAACACTGTATGTGTGATCTAATGGAAACTCAAGCTGTGATGTGATGATTCCTGGGTTCAAGCACTCGAATGGATTTGAAGCTAGAAAGCATTATTGCAGTTTTCTGCAGACGAGTAAGGTCACTGGTTACTTTTGATTTATAGCTGCCAAACAAACGGAGATTGAGAGTCTTGATCAAGAATATGTGACTATTAGATGTTTCCTACAGCTTCATTCAGATGTGACACCACGTTTACAGAGAGACAATATCATATTTAGCTTGTTGCATTAAAAATGTCATGACGGCGTAGAGGAAGACTTTTCTTCTCTCACTCAACACTGATGGATTTGAAACTTATTTTGACTCTAAGTCTTAATCAATGACTGATGCTTTTTAGTTACATTATTTATCGTTATCAGAGAGTGAATTCTGCCTGTTTTATTAAAGCACAAGAATAACAGGACGTTAACTCAACTTTCAGCTGCACCGAGAATTTCAGGTTCATTTAATCATCTCTCTTTCTTTTGCTCACAGACTGATCAGATTTGAGAATACAACTCATAAAGACGTGAAGATGAACATAAAAGTACCTTATATGTAAAAGTGACCATGGTTCTTATTCAGACATGTTAAGCTGCCATCAGAATAATGTAAAGGGCTGCATGTCTTAAACTTCTCCTGTAATTGCCTTTATGTGCGAGTATCTTTACACTGATTTCCCAAGGCTTGAAAGAGCAGCAGCTCGTTTCCCAAACGTGTCTTAACGGAAGGATAATTGTAAAATTAATTTCATGCAACTTGTTATATTTGCAGGATGTTTCGGGGCCCAGAAAGGCCATTAAGTGGACATAAAGTGCAGAAGTAGCTGACGTGTGCATGTGTGCTGAGCTGGAAACCAGATTGAGGAGGTTGTGGATTTTTTATTATAAATGTTTTGTCCCCTCTGGTTTTGAGTTGAACTCTGATGAAAGGAGTTTTGTCACATGAGTCGCTGTTCAAAGAGGACGTCAACCTTTTACTAGCACAAACAAGATATCACAACTTCACGTCTGAATTTTCTTGATGTAATCTGTGGATTTCTTTGGTTCCCAGAGGATGAATCAGAGCAGGTTTGTGACTCTCTAGCTCCACCATCAGGCCGACATTTTCACTTATCAATAACAGACATGAATATCTATCAGGACCATTGGAGCGACTGATTTTGGTTGTGTTTCTCTCTAATGTTACTGCATCACTGTGTGTTCTGACAGAATGTGAGGTGAATTTTAGAGGCAAACAAAGTCAATTAAAACATTTTGCATGTGATTAGATGCAAATTTGAGAGAAGGTGACGTCTCAACTTGAGCGAGAAATATGTGCTTGTCCCGGGTTTTTACGAATCTGATTCATAAACGTAGAAAACGCTTTGACTGTTTGCATGACGCAGGCAAAAATGAGCTTCTCTCTCTGTCTGAACTCACCTTTACATCCACATTTCCACCTGCACACAAGATATGTAACGCATATTATCCAAGGAGGGTTGAAGCGAGGACGGCAGGACTTAGTTTTAGATACTTGAAGACGTTGATGGAGTGCCGGGTTTTTTAACCTGTGTGGGGTCGTTATCAAGGTCGTTGACATCATCGTTAGTGCTTCTGCACCGACAGGCGTCAGAGTCGCTGGAGTCACCTGAGGCCGAGTGTGACTGACTCTTAAATCTTCTGAGAAGGGATGAAAGGACGGCATTATAGATCGGACACAATCAGTGTCTCAGACCTCCTCCTCTGTTGATTACATCTTATATGTATATACATTAGATCATATATATAATACATGAGATGTATAACAGACTGTAGCTGGCAGCACTTTTCCTCCCGCATGTATTGAATTTAGTCTCTGTCTCTTCAGACTTTTATTCTTGTTAATAAAAGGACTTTATGCCCTGTAAACCTTTCAAGGAGGATCCAGTGTTTAAAGCTGGTGATAGAAAAGCATCATGTGTGATTTCCTTAATGCAGAAAGACGACTGTTTACTTTCCAACTTGTTTTCTGTCGCTGTGTGTGTGTGTGTGTGTGTGTGTGTGTGTCCTTGTCTGGAAGGTAGTTACGGCCGAAGCTTTTATCTGTAATGGCCATAGATGGACTGAGAATCTCTCTTTCAACCGTGGTTTTCCATCCTATAGAACGACGCAGCTGATGGATAGATCTCACCACCGCATCTCTCTTATCAACCCTTCTAGGTTTTGTTTCCTCTCTCATTTTTTTCTCACCAGATTGTCTCCCCCACCCTCTCCCATCTGTGTGTGTGTGTGTGTGTGTGTGTGTGTGTGAGAGCAGTTGGCCTATAGCAAACACACTCCATGCCAAACCATCTGGGCCTTAAATCTGTCCTCCACAAAAATCGCTTTAGTTGCAAAACTAACGCACACACATATGCAGATACTGACTGTTCGGGTTTGTTCAGATTATGTTTTCACTCTTTTTTTTTTTAACTATATATCTATGTGTCCTCTGTATCTGATGTTTTACGCAAATCTGAATGTTTTCATGCCAAAAAAATGATGAGGAAAATTCAATAACGCAGATGATTTCCCTTCATTCACTTCCCTACTTTGACTTTGCGTGCATTTGTACAGCGCCACCTGTAAAATATTAATGAATTTGTGCTCCCAAAAACAGTGGAGTGTGAGTTTGGTGGCTTTCTTCTCTTCGTCCCCGGAGCCGCGGTGGCTCTTTACAACTGCCCTCTTCTTCTCCCTCGTTCCAAACAAACTGAAAATGTAAAATGCATCACAGCACCGAGGATTTTCCCAGGAAACGCCGGCCGGACGCCTCCTGAATTCGTATCAACGTCCGCTCCGATCCTCACCGTCACATATCTCCTTCTTTCCCAGCCACATTTTTTCATGCATGCCAACATAAAAGACGAGTGAAGATCCACAGATGGAAGAAGAGAAGAGTTTCAGGCCCGAAGTGGCGACAAAGACAGAGAATAGTCTGGTTAATTTGGTGTCAGGGTATTGACTATGTTCGCTGCGCCGCCCGGCTTGATTGTATTGTTCACACAGAGAGTGATTGGGGAATTTGGTGTGTGTATGTGTGTGTGTGTGTTTCTGTTTGTGTGTGTGTGTAAGGTACAACAGCACTGCAGAAAATTACCTTGCAGGCGGCTGGCGGTTGTCTGCAGCATGAAAGGAGCCTCCCTTTTCTTCTCTTGCCTCCTACCCATCATTAGGGTGTGCACTGCGTCTAAAATGGCAGGTGGAAGTGGTAACTGTGTGTGTGTGTGTGTGTGTGTGTGTGTGTGTGTGTGTACTTGCATGCTTGCTTTATGTAATAATGTGTGCTCGCTCAGTGGGTGCAAGCATGGGTGCTAAAGCAGTGTGTACTCATTGTTCTGGCATCTCTCTCTCTCTTGATGAACCTCTCCGGCTACGTTTTCTTTTCATGAACATTCGTATATCTACTTCTAAACACAAAACAGCTGCTTTTCTTTCCTCTCTCTCTTCCTTCTCTTTTTTTTTCTTTGTCTGTGAAATCCCTCTCTAGCATTTTTAACATGCCAGCTTCACCTTTTTTTTTTCCATCCCCAGTTTTTTTTTTCATTCCTCTCTGTCTCGTGGGTGCTTATCAGCATTGTTCACATTTCCCTGCTTTACCAGAGCAGTCAAGGTATTTGCATTTCAAATGAGAAATCTACTTCTCTGACATGCAAATTAATGGATGTGAATTATGCATTTATAGCAGGCTGCAGCAGCAGGACCAGCCCAAACAAACACACAGAGGACGGTTGAGGATGTTACCAGACCAGTGTAATGGAAAATGGAGCCACTTTTGGTTTCGCAGGTAGAGTTGATGTCAGTGCCCATATTTTTAGCTTAAAGCTATCTATAGCCAATATAATGTGCTGAGAGTATCTTAAAGGAGCAGTCCACAAAAATATTTTCAGCATCTCACACTCCCCACGTAGGCTTGAAAGGTGGCTCTGAAAAGACTGAGAGCAGCCGGAGTCAACTTGAATTCATGAAGTGGATTTTAGTGGTGACCCAGAAAAAGAACACATCAAAACATCCTTATCAATAGAGACAAATTCTTAAGTAAAATATGCAACTGATATCAGCAACATGTAGGGAAAGTACGTCGTCTTCCTGCTGCTTTAACGCATCTGTGTCATTTTCCTGCTGGAGATGTTGAAGCTCATTTGAACGACTTTATATCCTGTCGGTCATTTTCATCTCCAGCAACGAGCATCAGATTCTAGAAGATCATCACATGTTTGTAGCCCGGTCGTCCTGTGAGAACCACATATTTCTACAAAGCTTCATCAGAAAAACAGCCTGTTTTCAGCTTTGTGTCGATGCTTTTTCCAGCGGAAGGAAAACTTCATCCTTCTGTTCATCACAAATGTTAAAATTTAAAATCACCAAATGTAGAGACACTGGACAGGATGAGTTTGTAATGAATTGAATCCTTTTTTAGCCCTTTGTGTTTGAAAAGTGCTATAAAAATCCACATTTCCAGTGTAAATCACAAAGAGCAGCAGAGAGCAGAGTCCCATTCTGACTAACTGCTGTGTTCCTCCACCCTACTTACTCAAATTAAATTGTAGTGTCAGTGCAGGAAGAGATGAATCAAGCAGCAGGGAGCAAACACTGTCCATTAAAAGCCGAACTTGCCAACGTTGGATCTTTTGTGTCTCTTTGGTATTTTCTCGTAGAGAAGCGGCACCAAATCTTCCTGAACAACTTGTGCTGACGTCAATGAAGTTCAAATGGTTTTTCCTCTGATTACCTCTCGCTAACTATTAGAGGCACCAACGTGTGAAATTACCCAGCAGCCCTTTAAGTCTGATTGTTTTTTGGGACTAAAAATAAACAGAACTTTTTAGTATTTCCCCCGAGGAGTTCTTTCCACTCGAACTGGAAGTGCTTCAACACAGGGATTTCAACAATGAAGCTCGGAGCTAAATGACACCATCACTCTTTTTTTCCTCCATATTTATGTACATCTACTTTTAGACTGATGTTATTTGCTCTGCTTTTTTGCACTTAATGTATAGATTTCTGTAAATGGTGACAGTCATCCAGTCTTGACAAACACTTGCAGCTATTTTGTTGTCATGTTTGTTTCTTTATTGTTGATTTGTTAAATTCAGATTTTTTTTGTTGTTGCTGTCTTTAACTTGTCTGTGTAGCATCGGGGCTACATCTCGATTTCAATATGTTGTCCTGCTTGATGGATATATGACAATAAGATGAAATATTTATATTCAGTAGTCAAGGTGAGATCATTTCATTTATCTTGATCTTTAAGTATCATGATGACGCTGCTTCACAATTCTTCACTTCTTTGAAGAATCTGAAGATGAAGAAGAGGCTTCAGGCTTATTTTGTGATTCACTTAGTTCAGGAATGAGTGTGAATTTAAGACATTCCTGTAAACTGTGACGTGTCGTTGAAGCAACTGCATAATCACAGGATAAATGTAACCTATAATCAAGCTGTAAATTATAGTACGTGAGAGTTTTGCTGTTGGAAATTAAATGGGGCCAGTTATTAAATATTTAACCTGGATGCTCAGCCAGTAAATTAAGCATTCGTGTAAAACTTTAAACAGATATAAACATAGAATTGACAGCACCTTCATAAATGTTGGATCAAAATCAAAAGTATCAGATGAGGTGGACAATAAAGAAACTCGGATGATTTTACCACGAGCTTCCTAAAAAACTGGCGCCGTCACACCACAAGCTTTGTGTTCTTCTCGGTGCAGAGAGGCTTTTTGGTGTCTGTCATGTCAGGAGGAAGAACAGCAGCTTTTTAGATAAAAGGCTAAACATGTAAACGTCGCACCCAATTTGGCTCCTCCATCCTCCTCGATGGGATCAAATAAGAAGCTTAGCTGTAAACACGCGTGCACACATGCTGAAACACACAGCAACAGCCTCCGTCAGGAATTACAGTTTCATAAATGTGTGTGTGTGTCTTTTCATGCTCGGCGTGTCTCTTTGTCTTTTAATTTACCCACACGCCATCTGGTTGAGTAATTTTTATCACGAGGAGGAGAAGGTGTCATCACCAACTGATTCTGCTCTGTGTGTGTGTGTGTGTGTGTGTGTGTGTGTGTGTGTGTGTGTGTGTGTGTACCTGGAGCTACTCATGTGTTTCGCATAAACACACAAGACACATTCCTTCTTTTTTCCAGGATGCTAATAAGTATTTTGCAGTTTGAGACCTTGACATGATTAGCTGGTGAAGTTGGTTCAATGTAGATTAAAAAAAACAGCATCCAGGAAAATAAATATTAGAATTTGATGCTATAACACAAACAAGTGCATAAAAAATGTTGAAGCAAAACCAGCACATCTCTGTTTGTTTTCCCTTAAAATATAAAAGGCTCAGTTCAAATAGAAACCTTTGAGTTTTTCAACCTTGCAGAGATCAAATAGAACTTAATTTCCCATCATGCACTCTGTTCTTGTTTTCTCGTCGTATTCCTGCTGTGTTCTTTGTTGTTGCTTCACAAACTGGTTCCCACAGAGATCACTGACGTTTTCATCTTATTATTTTTCTCTTCTTTCCACAATAACTCCATTTGTCTTTAGCCACTTTACATCCCAGTAAATCCAGAATGTTTGTGTCTTCCAGGTTCTGACAGAGGACGGTTTCGGTCCCATCACAACAGAAATAGCTGAGGCCAAGCCGTTCTACTACGCCGAGGATTACCACCAGCAGTACCTGAGTAAAAACCCCGATGGGTACTGTGGTCTGAGTGGGACGGGGGTCTGCTTTCCCAAAGGAGCCAAGACGAAGACCTAGATAGACACTGACGGCCAACAACCATCTGCAGGCTCTTCAGTAAGGATGCAACGATGGAGTGATGATTTTCAGGTTTAAGATGCTCACTGTGGCAGAAGTTTAGACATAGGAAGGAGCGTTTGATTTGTGCCTGTCAGAGAGGAGTGTAGAATGAGCAGAACAAAATCTAGTGGAAAAACTCCCACAAAGCATCAGCACAGAATTCATTTAAGAAGACATTAAGTTTAGTTTTGACAGAGTCCATGTTTCACTATTTTTCGTACACGATTTTTGAACAAATCTTTGCTTGTTAGATTTTTTTGTTTTGTTTGATTTTGCAACTGCAGATTTTAACCAGTTGTTCTGGTGATGATGATGATTATTTAAGAGCAGGGTTGTGCTGATATTGATGTTGCTTTTTAAAAGTCTGCAGAGGAATAAAAGCTTCTGAAATCACACAGTGTCTTTTCTGTTTCCTGGTTGTAAGTGCTGCTTCAATCTACACGTTTAACTGTGCATATTAGTATTGAAAGAAAATAGTTCATTAGATGATCCGCATGAATGTCTTGTTGGCTCACAGATCACTTTATACAGGATGTAAAACCAACTCTCACTCAAGCAGAGGTGGAGAAAATGGCAGCAAAGAGATTTACATGTGTGAAATGTTGGATTTAATAAATTATGGATTCAACAAAACAAAAAAAACATCAGCTTAATGTCATTGATTTAAAGATGAAAAGATTTTCTCTTGGCTTCATCAGCTACCTTTGAATTTTGCCTCATTTTCTCGTCCTGGATTTGCAGCAGACGGGAACATGGAGATTCTGTGTTTTGCGTTCATGTGTTTGTGTTTACCCTGTTGTGGCGTGGTGTGTTGGTGTGTGTGTTGTGTTTCGGGGGAAGGATTTTGGATGACCTCCTTCCTCTGATCTTTGCCTGAAGTAATGTTCCAGTCCGTGACTCATCTGTCATCGCTGTTAATCTGCATGTATGTGTGTTTGCACAGTGCATATATGTGTGTTTTGATGGTACAGCATGCAAACACACACACACACACACACACACACCGGGAGGAGGAGAGCGTGTTCGGTGCCAGGCCCTCCAAAGCTTGGCATCGCCATCATAGAGTTGAAAAAACCAAGAGAGGGAAGAGATCAGTCTCTTTGGAGGTGGCAGAGCGCCATGTTGGATCTGTGCTGCGCTGGATCGCCTCCATCATGCAGAACCGCGGCTCCACTGGTTCTCAAAGCCAAATCTGACCACTATTTTTGGACTGAACCCGATGGAGGCCGAGATTTTGTGCAAATATTAAACGAATTATAAATTTTTGTTTTATGTAAAATGCAAAACAAATGTTCACACTTGCTCCTTTAATCTTTGTCAAGGTGTTTTTTGGTAACATCTTTCAACTACTCAGTGTTTTGAGCATTGATCAGTTCTATAACGAACGTGTGATCAGAGAAATCGCTCCGTACAATACATCCATCACATTGAGCGAAGATGACACCAACTGGACTGGAAACCATTTTTAATCAAAGGCCAATATTGGTTCAATCTATATCAGAAAACAACTCTTTGCTCTTTCAGGGTTTATTGGTTTTAACAGAACAATAATAACTCAAACTAACTGTGATTGATTTGAATTAAAGTTGGCAATATTTTTAACAACTCAAGGTGGTTTCATAATACTTTTTCTCAGGAAAGGTTATGAAAGTGTTCTCATAATTCTGAGAAATGACTCAATACTTCTCATAATTACGGGACAATATTCAGATAATGAACTGTAGGACGTGATGAATGATAATAAACCTGGGATGTGATGAAAATGTGAGCTTAAAGAGATTCATTTCATAGAAGGTTTCACAATTATTTAACCAGTTTTGCTCTTGGTCTGAGACAGTGTGAGACCATTTGACTAATGTCTGTCCACTTTTTTAGGCACTTTTTGAAAACAATGTAAGCAATGATGACTTTGTGTTTTGTCAGTTTCTCATATTTCCACTAACAGAACAGAACAACCAGGACTGAGCATCAGCAGTTTTTTGGTACCACCGAGTTTTGAGATTGGCATTAAAATCTGCTTCATTCATCCAAAATCTCTTCACTTATTCTTAGTTCTGCGAGCTGGTGTGGACACTTTCAAACACCCAGATCCAGAAATGAAGCTGCTCCCAGAATTCATTGAGGCAGGAAAACAGAAACCTGCTGTGTGACCTTAAAGGCAAATATTTGATCTCCTCTGACCAACTAATGACTCTGATCATGATCGTCAATCCAATGAGACAAACATTTGGTCAGTGTTTGTGACTTGTGAACAGAATTGTACAGGTTATTTATTTTGGGGAAACGCTTTTTGAGAAAAAAAAAAAAAGCAATAACAATATTCTCTGTGTTCTAATTTTCACACTTTACATCTAGAACACACATCCAACATCATTACCATCTTTAGCATCTACCATTTAAAACAAACACGTGCAAATGACTTATTTCATTTACCCCCATTTAACTCCAGACCCCATCCTGAATTCTATCCCTGCTCAGGACACATGATTATGCTGCCATCTGGTGGTCAATTCAAAGTATGACAACATAAGGAAACAGAGCAACACTCAGGGATTGAAGCTTTTCCTTTGAGCTGGAAAGGTCAGAATTCCTAAAAAACACAGTCAGACCTCAAAAGAATGAAAGATTCAATAAAATACATTCAGACTAAATGTTTTGAATTTATCTAATTTACTCATATATTTATATTTTATTAACTAATATTTTTTCATAATTTATTTTTTTTAATTATTATTTTACAGCACAAAAAATGCATTAAAACTCAGATGTTTTGTACAACAATGAGGGGAAATAGGCCAAAGCACAATATTTACACATCTACTTACACTAATAATTTTAATATTTTTTTAACGGATTCATTTTTACTTGTTAGAAAATAAAACAAAACATTAAACCCTTTTTTTTCTAATTAAAACGCATTACTAACAGTTTATTTTGAAGGGTTTGACCGGAAGTTTGCTCTCCGCACACCTGCTGTGAAGCAAAGGTAGATTTTTGTGCTTTAATGTTTTTAATCCTACATCGATGATTAACTTCAACACATATTTGTTTTAGTAGAAGGTTTGTTCGCTTTTAGTTTTGTTTAATCTTTCATTTCCGTTTTATTGTGGAGGAACTGTAACTGTAGCAACGGCCAACTGAACTCAACCGGTTCGAAAGGTAACTAACTTAAAACTTCATTAAAGGTAGATTTAAAGTTTTATTTCGTTTTTTCGACACTTTCTGTGACGCCGCAGCTTCAGGAACCTGAACCGGGTTTTCAGGGTTCAGGTTTAGAAGATTACGGGTCCAACCATAGACTTTATATTGTTTGAATCACAGAATCTGATTTGGTCTAAAATCGATATTTTTTATCAATTTTTTTCCCTTTCAAACAGCGTAAGAACAACATTTAGAATTAAGGCTTAAATTCTGTATTAACTGTTTCATGGTTTCAGGTTTAACATTAATATTGAACCTTTCTGATTCATAAAACCACCGCCTCACTTTCTGCACTAAATGTATAGATTTTTAAATGGAGTTTGGTGGCAGGTTGAACTTGCAGAGGCAGGTCAGTGTTCAGATCCTGGTTGTGTAATGTTGCTGTAGTTAGTCTCCATTTGGATATTTCACACTTTTGGATTAATGAATAACTTTAATATATTCAAGTCACAAACTCTTTATTTTCTTAAAGTCAGTGATTGAAAAGTGAAGGTGATCATTGACTCTTGATTCAAAGACAGTTACAGACAACAGTTTTCAGCTGGAACAGATAAAGAAAAGGAAGGTTTTTGTTAACTTATCAGCATTAAGAAAAACTACTCTCATTGTTAATTGCAGGTAAACATCATGTCACACTTTTCCAAAACTAACTGCAAGATCATTTCTAGTATTTCATAGTTTCAAATAAAAAAATTGGTTTATTTTTAATAATTTTGTGTGATATAAAAGAAGGATTTAAAATCTTTGCAGCAGATAATTTAGTTGTAGTTGGAGGTAAGACTGTAGATCTGTATATAAATATACTCAGACTGACACATAAATGTCACTTTAAGTTGTCAATTACAGAAAGTGTCTCTATTGACTTTCAACATATTTATACATCCAACTGCTTTGTCCCACTTTTGAGAGTCTCAAATACAAGCAAATATAAAGTTAAAGCATTTTAGTTCATTCTCATTTTATTCATGTTATTCATAATCTTCTTGTAATAAATTTTGCAGCTGCCGACGTTCAGATGAAGACGAGCTGAGTATGAAGATGTTGTCTACAAGCCGAGTGAGAATCGTCCAATGATGTCTGCTAAAATACCCCTGGAGAGTGCCTCCCAGAGGACACGCATGGACTCAAATCAGTCTGTTCAGTCTCCTGCGCCTGTCCCACCCACATCTGGAGTCAGTGTGGTGGAGCACCAGGGGGACAGACGGGGCCCACTGGACTTTCAGGGTCAACCAACGATGGGCAACACTCACTGCTGCCTCTCGCCTCTCCTGAGGCCTGATGATGGTTTCACCATTAGACAAGACCAACCGACAACTGGCAGCCTGGATGCTGAAGCTGTCAAGACTGTAAATCAGACCATGCAGCAAGTAAGATCAAAATCTCAATGATTAAAGGAAAAGTCCACCACTTTCACACTATAAAAACAGCTATTCGTGTTGTACCTGCACAATTAATTCTAAATTAACTGTAATCCAGCCAAAACTAAGCACATGTGTTTTCAATAAGGGTCCTGAAAAGTTAGGGACTACAAATATAACGTCACCCAAAGCCCCACGTTTATTTTGCTGTGGGTATTTTTGGAGACACACATATAATCACAGCAGGTTCAGGTGTGTAGATTCTGGTTGCTGTGTGTAAACTGGCACATGATTTCTCTTTGTACATGTGGATCATTTATAGATCTACTCATAGCCCACTCATAATTCTTTTCGGATAAATGGTATTATTGGTTGTACCAGAGGAGGATCTCAGGGTGGAGTTTCCCTTCAGTTAATGATGTGACAAGAAACTGAAATACAGTTAGTTTAGTTCTTCTTCTTGCCACCAGACAGCAGTAGAATATCAGATTGTTTCTCGTGTAAAACATCTGAAACGGCCTGTTCTCTTTTGTTGGCCATGGTCTTATAGTTTGTCTGTTGCAGGCTCCAGATCATCCATGTCAGGTGGTTCAGCAGCAGATTGAGCAGATCCACAGCGTCCTACAGGAGCAGAGTGAACTGTTGACTCTACTGGGAGCAGGTCAGTGTTGAACAGTACACACAAACAGAAAACATTGATTTTACAATGAACTGCACCAAAAGATATGAGTGGACAGTGGTTCAGTTAGAGCTGCATTGAAAATGTCAGCTTTGTGGAAGTTGAGTTCTCATGTGTGCAAAAAGGTTATTTTAAGTTATAAAGTTACAGCTGGTGTCTGTCCCAGCTGGGTGTCTGCAGATATCACACTGACATCTTGTCAGCACAAACTCTGCAGAATTAGTGAGCAGACTTTCAGTTTCTGTCCTCAGAGTGATGCAGGTGGTGTGGATCCTTGTTATTCTTGCTCGACTGTTTTGCTCATGTAGGCATAAAAATTTAGATGTGTCATATTTTACATTTGCTGAAGAAAATAAATTCTTGGTCCTCAGTTTATGATGAGTAAAAGTTTTTAAAGTTTAGTCTATAATGTTCACTTTACACAGTTTTATATTGCAGGAAACAACAGTGTTGCTGACTTGTTGAACTGAAGTTAAAGTTCCCAGGATAAAGCGTCTTATGCAACATTGATAACATCAAGAATGAAGTCAAAATGAAATGAATCGGAACAATTCTGAACTTTGTGAACTGAAATCGAATCCGTGCCAACATCCAGCTCTGCTCCTGTTACTACACTCAGTGCCAAAGTCAGTCTTTCATTGTTGAAACTAAGCATTTTCAACAACTCATTTCCAACTAACTTGAACCTTAACAGATTGGTTTTGGAGATACCAATCATGAAGATTGTGGCACTTTCTCTCCTCCCCCCAAATTCATCAAATTTCCAACACACGTCACTTATGAGCTGAATTCCTTGAATCTGCTTTCATTATTACCATTACAACATTTGAAAGAGCAGACAGGGCCTGAAGCCAATCTGCAAAGACGTTGTTTGTTGTTTCGGGTTTGTTTGACTTTGTCGTCATATTTCTTTTCTCTGTTGTTGCTAATGTGATATTCCTGCTAGCCTCGACCTGACGGCCACCCACCAGCTCTCCTGTCGCAACACCTGAAAGACTATACACCTCAAAACGCTCCGAACATAACTGAGAGAAGAATTCTTAAAATGAGCAGCTTGTGTCCGGCACATGGTCTCAGATGGAGTCAGTTCGGAAATGGATCGAGAAAAATATATATAAATGTGTTCTTCCTGCAAAGGGCTGGCAAATGGAGCCTGAAGGGGCCGATCAGCAGTGTCAACACTGCAGGATTGTACAACAGGGATGTGGAGGTGTTGCTCTCTGTGTTTGTTTGGGATAACATTACACCATTAGAGAAGGAGGAAGGTGGTTTCACAGTTTGCATGTCGGTGCATCACTCAGTGTTTATGCATCTCGGCGGAGATGGTCTCCAGCTCGTGTTCATCTCGTGCTGAAAAGAAAACACTCTTCTCTTGCAGACTCTTAACTACATCCTGTGTGTTCTGTGTATTTACAGCAGCAGTATACAAAGATCCTCAGTCAGCATCTCAGTCTTATACAAATAATTCACTTTTATTAATCAACATTACAAAATTGTATACAGTGAATGAGGGAAGTTTCCAACAGCCTTCCAGGTTTCTGTCGTCCACTTGGATTTGACATTTTTTGTAGTGGTTGTTGACCATCGTTTTAAACCTTCTCTAAACACCATGTGTGTAGACAAGCTAGTTTATCCTGATCATAAAACAGGCATGAATAACTAGTTACGCATCAGTCGTAGACAAGAAGCTTAAATGCAACCAAGGAAAGACATGAATTGCAAAAGCTTCTAGAAGCAGTGGTGAGATACTGAAATGTTAAGTTACTTCACAATATGTTCCACTGAGGCTAAACCCCAGTAAGAACAGGCGAAACTGGTTTGAGGTACCGCTGATGAACACAGATATAAAGTTTCCTGAGTGATGAATGAGAGCTTTGCAAACACTATAAGGGTAAACATGCAGCACAGCAGCTTTTAACAAGCTTCTATACGGCATGTCGGGTTTTCTATACTGTACCGATGAGCTCTTTATAGTTACTCCAGGAGTCGTCATAGCCAGTAAAATGCAATCACACGGGAAACGCTGTCGTCTCAGCTCCTTAACACCTGCTTTTAAAACATTCTCATAAATCAAAATGGCTCAATACATTCAAGTCAATAACAATATAAAAAATATATATCTAAGCTGTATTATTTAAGCATGCAGCTGAAAAGCACATTTACATTTAGCACATCGTCTTCTGTCCTTATGAAAGATTTTACATACAGAATTTTACATTAAATCAGGAATCAGTTGCATGATATGGATCCATGTGAGTGGACGAGTCAGACTGTTAATCCGCTGACGCGGCCTTCTTCTTCTCTCTTTTGTTGCACCTATTTTTGGTGATATACTTTGGTGCAGTGAACTATTAAAAGCAGTAAACTTACAAGTTTGGTGTAACACATTACTGAGTACGAATTTCACCTTGAAATAGTTCTTGTAATGTCTCTTTTGCACCAATATGAGGTTATTAAATACTCTTCTTTTAATGGAGGATTATAAAGAGAAATACTTCAGCAGATGACTCAAAGAAGACTCAAAAAGAAAGAACTGGCATTTTATGTGAGAAAAAAGTGAACTGCATTTGAATCCTAATTTGAACTTAATGAGTATTATTACTTTATTTATTTATAAAAATACAACTAATTTGCGCCCCGGACAAAATGTGCATTTGCATCTGGAGTCAAACAGGGTGACATGACTGCAGATAAACCACGAGCATGTGCTGCATTTACTCTGATAATGATTCATGCCCACAGAAGATAAACTGGAGGAAGCGTGATGTCAGGTGGCATCGTCGTATCTGATGCGTTCATCGTTTCAGTAAATGGCATCTTACACACTATTTTCAGAGAATTGGTCTAATCTTCCAGAGACGCTGGAAACAACTGTGTGGTTGGACCAGTGGTGATGCTACTGTGTGTGTAGCTGAGGCGTAATGGTAAATACACAGAAAAGAAAACAATCATTTCTCTATTATCGGCAAAGAGCAGGTTCTAGTTCCAGACGTCGTAGTTGTTGTTGTTGTTCCCAAGACAAAGTCAGAATTGAGCAGTCGCTCTCGAAGAAACGTGGGACAGAAGGTGGACACGTAAGCATTTTTAAACCCTGAGTTACAGAAGCAGTAGACCAGCGGGTCCAGCAGACAGTCCATGTAAGACAGAACCATGAGGCTGTCGTAGACCTGAACCGCCACGTCCTCTGCCGCCTGCAAATTTTTCAGTCTGACGCTCAGCAGCACCGCTCTGGCTATGGTGCACGGCAGGAAGCAGATGGAGAAGACGACGACGACGGACATGACCACGCACACGGCTCTCCTCAGTTTGGTCTTCTCCCCCACCGTTTTCTTCCTCAGCCGGTTGACGATGTGCACCGTGCAGTAGACCAGGATGATGAAGGGGATGATGATCTGGGTGAAGAAGACGATCTGGAAAAAATGAAAGTGACTGTGAGCATGATGGTACAGACAGACAGAGGTGAATATCTGAAGTAAAGCGCTCAGTCCAAGGTTAATGAGATTTCAAAGAATTAAACTCCTCAGCAGTTCCAGTCATCAAAGAATAGTCTGACTTGAAAACTTTTACTCAAAGTTTGGACAGCTCTTAAGTTCATGATTTATTCTTATTGCAGAACATTAAAGAAAACGCTGTTGTAGCAACCTGTTTTCTGACAGACAAAAAAGGTTTTTTTTGGACTTTTTAAAATTACTTTTACTTGAGTTAAAAACAAACAGTATATTCTTAAGAGGCTAATTGTTAATTAATCTCACAAATTGGAATTTATGAATGTAAAATGCCTTAATGTCTTATTTTCAGTGTTTATTGAGATGCAAAAATTTTTTTCAAAAACGGAATTTTTTGTATGGTCTCTGAAATGTCTGCAAATTGTCCATCTCAATTTCCCAGAGGCCAATGTGACGTCTTCATTTGTCATCGTTTTGTCTGACCAAAACAAAGCCCAAAGATATATTCAGTTTACTAAAACAGAAAGATGTCAAAACCAGCAAATATTCACACTTGCGAGTGACTTAAATTATTATTTGATAATGAAAATAGTTGCAGAAAGTCTCATCAATTAATCGGCTAATCACTCAAAATAAAATGTGTCCAGAGTTTGAGATACTGTGAAGCCTGGGTACGTGTTTTTCAGCTGTTAGTCAGAGAACTGGGGAAATTAGATAAACCGTTAAAGCTGTAAAACTGTAATAACTGTTTACTTTAAAGGAAGTGTGTGCGCAGGTATGAGGATGTATAAATAGCTGTAGTTCATATGAAGTGTTGGTGTTCAGAAACAGTTTGGCTCTCTCAGTCAGAGTTTACTCTACATCACGCTGCTGTTTATGCTGCAGCTGTAATGAAATTGATGAAAGCCTTTTTAGGTTTCATGTCGTAGGTAAATATTTTACAGCCACGTGAATCCAAACTCAATCTAAATCAGAATGAAACCAGAGCAGTACCTCTCTGAACGTGTCTGTGATGTCGTGAAAATAAGTCTCGACTTCACGGCCGTGACTGTTGCAGCACTCAAAGGTCTTCACCATGGTGGGGATGGTGAGGGGCAGCAAGAGGAGCCAGATGATGATGGAGATTTGAGGAGATTTCTTGAGCATCTTGACAAAGTTCCTCCTCCCGAGATGCACCACGTTGAAGTAGCGGTCGATGGAGAGGGTGATGAGGAAGGCGATGCTGGCTCCTCGGTTGAGAAACAGCATGAAGAGCATGGTCTTGCACACCACGTTGTTCTGGCTGCGCCTCAGGTGATGGTGGTAATGATAGGCCTTGGCAGGAAGACAGGCCACCAGCAAGAAGTCAGCAACCACAATATTGAACAGGAAGATACTTTTGTTCTTCCAGAACTTGAACCTAAGGAGGAAGTAATTGACAAAACAGTTATTTGTGTGACTGTGTCTGTCTGCATCAAGAATAAACAGAGTTGCTGAAAAAAACTTGTGACGCTGATCCTGTCAACACAGTTTGTCCTGAACATCTACTGAACGTCTGGAGTTTGACTCATTGAGCTGATGCTTGATGTTAAAGACGGGATGACTCAAATATGATCTACAAGACAAAAGTTGGGAGCGCTCCATCGACATATTGAGGCATGCATTAGTGTTGTAATATAGTGTTTATATTTTCTTCGTAGCGTCTCATAA
The DNA here is from genome assembly GCA_025331565.1 of Holacanthus passer. Lineage (NCBI taxonomy): Eukaryota > Metazoa > Chordata > Actinopteri > Pomacanthidae > Holacanthus > Holacanthus passer. The sequence goes on along the minus strand of JAFREQ010000082.1, from coordinate 1,206,111 downwards.
TTATCGTTGGTTTTCTTTGTGTACTGTGTTGTTCAGTGATGGAAATATAGAAGAGTGCCAGAGAAAACACTGACTCTCTGCACGTTGGCTGCTGGAAGCCTTTTCATTACTGTCAGATACTGTTTGTCCACAGCAGTTATGTTACACATGTTAATCTAAAGATAGCATGCGTTGAATTCAACAGGGATAAACTGGTTCACACGTTCTTAAGTGAGGTAACTTTCTGAAGACGTAAACTTGCTGTACGTGTTTTCCATAATAATTTGCAGTAGATTTTGAATTACCACTGTATTTAAAATAGTGTTTGTCTTTTACTTCAATTTTAAAATCAGGTGTCGCTTTAGGAATGCTTCCAAGTTTTTAAAGATAAGTTCAGCATTTTTCACAGTATTATTGTTGAGTATTAGAAGAGTATAAGTATTTTTGCTCTGTTAATCAACACATTAACAGACTGAATCCAGACAGGATGTTAACACTGTCCTTTTCTTCTTCTGCTGACTGCAGTGAGCATGCATTCATTATAATTTCTTCCTGTCGTGGAACCACAGTCCAGTGACAGTGTATCAGATCAAATCACACAGCTTTTGTCTGAGAACAGACTCAGTCATCCAGGTTCTAGGGAGTGCTAGTGATAGTAGGTCAAAGGCAGCTGGACTATGTGACCTCTTCAACTTTTTGTGATATCTAGGTTTGAATCACTCCGAGGCAAAAAGCCGGGGAATTCCCACCAGCTGAGTTTTCTTTGACTCGATACATTACAAATTGAAAGTTTTCCCTGACTTCTTGCTGACCACCCGACTCCAATTCACATTTGAGTGCTTTCAGAAAAGGCAGCGATAGAGAGATAGCGTTTCTTCATACCTGAAGATGAAGATATACAGGACGGACAGGTTGAGAGGCAGACCCAGCATGAACTCCACCACCATCAGCCAGGACAGGATTTCATATGTGACCGGACTGGGTGCTCTGCAGTGGTCAATCGATGAATTAATAGACATGTTTTGTGGGCTGGTCATAACAGTGGCGGCAGCAGCGTAGGAGAAGTTTAAGTCAAAGTTGTAGAAGTTGTCCTCTTGCATCAAGGACCAAAGCAATAGGAAGGGTTAAAGGTGTTTCCAGGCAGGCATCCCTCAGTTAAGTCCTTCGTTGTGGAGGTGGCTGCTGCTGCCTCTGACCCAGAATCTTCTCTCCACCGAGTCCTCTTCTCACTGTAATCCGCCAAATTCAACAGTCCCCTCCTGAGAGCCTTACTGTGATTCTGGAGCTCCGTCAAGACTTGGCCGGCCGTGCCAAAACATGCTGAGGAAACATGCACTGTAAACACTGCAGACTGTGAAAAAAAGCACTGAAAAGGGAAGAGAAAACAGCCTGTGTCAATGAGTCTATCGGCCCTTTTCGTGTGGGGCTGAGACCGATCCTTCAGAGAGGAAGAATTTATAGTCAGCTAAGCTAGAGGTGTGGTTTCAAGAGAGGGGCATATCTGACTGAGGAGCATGACGAGAGAGATGCTGGTTTCAGCTTTCCACCTCTAGATGCAACATTGGCACATTGATTTAGCAGATACTGATGCGATAAGATAACATCACATGCTACGTGTGAGTTTGGGTATTACACAGAATGTGTAAATGGAAACTGGTAGTTCAAGGTGTTTCCCTGCAGAATGAGGGAAATACTTGTGAAATTCCTGAGGTGGCTGTCCGTTCGAAACCATCCTGCCTGCACATGTCGAGCTTTATGTGATGACAAGAGTGGGAAAACGTCCTTCAAGGAAAATGAGGCATCGGGATTTTCTGCGCACAAGATCTATGTTAAAGTTGTGGAAAAACATATCTGTTGAATGCAGCAGAAAGCCTCCAGAAAAAAATGTGTAATGTACTGTATGTTGATACTGCACATACATTTTGTATATTTTTTGTAATATTACAAAAAATTCATTAAATGCATTAGAATTTAGATTATGATTAATATCCTTATTAATATATAACAGGGTTGAGGTACAGTGATTGCTGGCTTGCCACTGCAATTCATGCTGCAACAGAAGCTGTTCTGAATGCTGCAATTTCCGACCATTATTGCATATTTTTTGAGGTAACATGTTCTTTTGCACACATGAATATTGATGGATTTATTAACCAGTGTTACATTGTATTTATTTTATTGTATAATTTTCAAAGTAGACATTACCCACATTGCCATCATGTGACGCCACGGTGCAGAATTTCTTAATGTTTCTTAATGTTATGTCTCAGATCATTGAACATGTTGCTTCTGACAAAACTGTGAAAATACGTGGACCGCCTCGTAGAAACAGTGGGAAATTAAGAATGACTAACAGAATCTGCCAGGGAGAAATGGAAAGTTGAGTAGAGATGTATAAAAATGCACATGCTGATATAACAAAGATATGAAATCTAGGAGACAGTCCCACATTTCTCCATCGATTAACAATGATCAGGATAATGCCTTATTTCTGTTCAACTGACCAACTGATCCTAAATCTACCCATCATGAATTTCTCTCGATGACAAAATGTGATGAATTTGCTTTTTTTTTTTTTTTCAGGAAAAACTGTCACACATTAGAGATAATATATTAATTTCTTGCAGCAGTGCATGTTGCCTCACCCTCACTTGAATCAAGTGCCATAAAGTCTTGCACCTGTTCTGCTGATTGCTTCCTTACCAAACTGTTCAAATCTGCCTCCCATTGCTTAATAAATGAAATAGAAAATATTCTTAGCTCCCTGCAAACTGACTTTCTCCCTGCTTCTCACAAGTGTGCTGTAAAAAAAACCAACCATATATAATTAGTAACTACAGACCAACTTCCTGTCTTCCTTTTCTAAGCAAAATTACTCATAAACAAAAACATCTGGATGAATATCTTTCAACTTGATATATATAGGAAATGCTGGAGTCCTTCCATGTACAAGAAAAGCTGAGCATAATACTGTGGTACTGAGATCACTTCATTGGCTCCTGGTACAAAGCAGAATCAGCTTCCAAATCCTGCTAATAGTCTATAAAGCACTTCATGGTCTGGCTCCTCGGTCCATCTCTGACTTACTCGCTGATTATAACCCGATCAGGCCTCTCGGATCAGCAGGCCGAGGTCCGTGCCCAGAATCAGATCCAGGTCCCATGAAGGTGTCTTCAGTCCTGCACTTGACTTCCGGTCCAACTGTGTCCACGTTCACAGCAGCCTTCCCAGTTATCCCAGGCGTACAGTTAATCACAGTGTGCATGTGCATGTGTCTGCGTAGCGCTGGTTTCTCGTGCAGTCGGTTGCATGTGCAGCCGTGTGACGGGGCAGGTGTTTTTATTTGTGCAGGAGAAGCTCGTAACAGGGTCGGATCAACGTTTAAACATCGTGTACCATTGAAGTGAACCATTAACTGGGCCCCTCTACTTCTTAATCACTGTTGCTGTTTCATTGCCAAGAAAACAAGAGACCTGACGAACTCCACACAAATGGTTTAAGACTTTGACATAAACTAGTCACCACACTTCCTCACAAGTGAAGTTCTAGCATGACAAGGTTTTACCACTTTGTCACACTTCTGTCCCAGACGTGATGTAACATTGCACAAAAGAGCAATTGTTTCTGCAACAGAACATGTCTAAACACAGTGAGTGCATGTAGACATGTGCTCTGTTGCACCTCTGACCGCAATAGTGCATCTTTTAATCCACCACAGTCGTTGCAACACTGCTGCTCTGCCACAGAAATGTGAGCTCAGTGTTCCTCTTTGAAATGGCAGGATGATTCCAGTTAACACCTACAATCCTGAAAGTCTTTTAAAGGTAGAAAGATGGAAAGCAATGCTCTCTCTTCAGATAACACAAGATCAACTTTTTTGATTCTATGCATGGAAAGAGTACAGCAGCAAAAGGAAGTGTAAGCCAGATGCATATTATAGATAAGTAACCTAAAAAGACTAAAAAAACACCTTCTTGATGTGAGAATTGAAGAAGTGTGCTCTCAGGATCCATTTCCTTCACAAAAGCACATTAAAGGGGTTTGAACTTTGCTTGTTCTTGTGGCCTTTTGTCAAAAAGTTCCGTCTGTTAAAGTCTGTAAATGCACAACATAATACAATACAATACTAACAGCACAAACTGTTGTCATCTCATTTGTATTTCACAAATGGAAAGGAAATATTTTAGCTTTGTTTTCTCAAATATATTCATTTTGCTGTTGCTTATTAGTGAAATGACTGATTCATAGTAATATGGAATTAAAAACTAAAAAAATAATTAATAATTAATGTCCATGTTTTATACACATGATGAGTTTCTCTCATTGCTTTGAACTTTGAATTTTGAAACTTTGGACTTGCACTATCGTGATATATTGGTGTTGTGAAATATCCTCGATCATATTTTGAACCATGTCGTCCAGCCTTAATGATGAAAAACTCCAGTTTCTGTGGGTTTGAATCATTTTCTCACACCTGAAGCTCAATCGGGCCCTTAATCTTTTTTTTTTTTTTTTTTGCAACACCGTCATTTAAGTTAAGACAACAATCAGTGCACAAGTCCACTGATGATATACATGGCATTATTGTCTATGTCTGTCATGTAGTTAAATCTACTTCCTCTGCTTTCACATTATTTTTAATGCGTTCTCCGGAGCAGCTGCACAGAGTGTTAATCTTTGTGGTTGAACCAAATTTGGAAAATTAGATGTTATCCATCCATCCATTATCTACAACAGCTCATTCATTAACCTGCCTGTGGAGTATGGGAGGAAGCAGGATGATTCAGATGTACCAGGTTGGAAAATTAGTAATGTTTACATTCCAGTGTGCTCCTTCACATCCTATTTCGGTGGTTTGTAGGATGGAAAACGCTTTACATAATTCTCCCCATATTACACTCTAACTTGAGCAAACGGTGCACTTGCTCAACTGGTGTTGTGGACGGATTGGTGCATGTTGAAAGGAAAACCACGCAGACCAAACTGTCGCGTGTCTGGCGTGATGTTCCCTCGGACGGTGTGTGCCGAGCCGCCGGCGCCCTGTTTCTGTTCAGATGAGAAAATTATGAGAACTTATCTTTTCTTCATTTCAAGCAGCTCTCCTCAAAAACCATGACCTCATTTCTGCCTCTGTGACTTCCTGCACTTTTTTTTTTTTCATGTATTAGGTCTTGGTAGTTCACCACTGACTTTTTTTTATAGCATGGACATCTTGCTTCTTCTCAAGTACCTTTTCTAAAGCGCCAGTAATGATGAGGATAGTACACACTCTTGGTTGTTTACTTTGTCCGCACTTAGACTAAGGTGCTCTGGTCTCTAACATTTATTATAATCAGCGTGTGTGGAAATTTCTGGCCGGTGGTTTGGACCCTTGTCATCTTCCCACACACATCAGCTCCTAGGACTACGAAACATCTCATTTCGCAATCTAATCTGTTTCTCTCTCCCACTCTCTCTTTATCTCGGCCTCTGTCTCTCTTGAAGGTCTGATGTTTCCTGCCTGTGTGCCCACAAGGTTGATGTCTGAGCAGGTACTTTATGAGTGTTAACGGGCTTCATTCGAATATTTGATCAGGACTCATTTAAACCAATAAAGTCCAGGTCACTGGACTTTCTACATCTGGTCCTCTGAGTTCCACAAACAACCAGTTTTAAGGCCTTTGGTAACAACCTATGAGTCAAATGATGTTGTTGTGCACGTGAAGTGAGTAGTTTTGTTTTGACTTAGAATAAGTTAGTTTTTTGCATTTTAGAGAGCATGGTTTTATTGCTCATAGTGATCGAGCCTCATTTAGTTCATTGTGTTGGTTCTCCCTCACCGCTCTTGTAAATTTGGTAAATTTGTAAATACTTTTTTAGCTTGTTTGTATTCATTCTTAACTTGTTCTATCACCTTGCTGCTGTGCTTTGCAAATTTCCCCACTGTGGGACGAATAAAGGTTTATCTTATCTTATCTTATCAAGCCCGTTTCCAGAAGCAGCCTGGAGCTGAGATAAACCCCCTGAACTTCAGGCTCAGCACAAACAACAGGCAGGCAAACAGAGTTAAGCTTAAGAGCCAGATATGTTTCAGGGCAAGACCAAACCAGAAGATCATCATATGTCAGAATGTTTGTGAGCTTGTTTTGCACT